>JARHVA010004077.1:1455000-1580000 GCA_037957365.1 Torreya grandis | reverse complement strand
TTGGAATGATCATATTTATTATGCACATCTGTGTTAGTAAATTTAACCCTAATATTTTGAGAGGAATAAAGATAATTGGATGGATATTTGGGAATAAATTCAAATTTATCTTCAACCTCATCATGAAAAATTAACACTGCCAGGTCTCATGTTATTTTTCATCCAACATTGTTCACCATTATCTATGTTCTCTTCTCCAAACTTGTTTTAACTAAAACCTCTTCCCTTCCCCAACTATGAATTCCCTAATCCAAATGGTATAGTAAAAATGTAATTGGGACTGGATTGCATTAATTAGATTGCTTTAAAAAAGAAGGATGAAAATGGAGGTGAATTCAAATACCTTTATAATTTATTATTGCTAGAGAAAATAAAAACATGTTTATAACCTATTTATTTTATACCATTGAGATTCTTAACTTAGTATTTCTACCATTTTCACTTGTATTCTTAATAGAATAATCTAGTGTACTACTTTTATTTTATGTAATGTATATGTCAGTCTCGGTTGTTCCTATATTCATGTATATGGTTTTTTGTTTATGAACTATTGTATTATGGAGTGAAACAAAAACACCCAATGTATATTTCCCCAATATTATATGTAACTATAGATACTAAAAAAACTTATTAATAATGTGGGACTAACTCTATCACATTAATTTATCATTGGTTGTTTGGGGAAAATAATTTCCAATGGGCAGCTCCACTTTCTTTTCCCTATGAATGAGCACTTGTACACTACCTTTATGTGTTATTTTATTGCTACCTCTTTTATTTTTTTATTTTTATATCGTTAGGGATTTCATATCCATAATTTAACTTTGAAAAAAATAGGTTTGATTTGGAAACCTACAATAGATCCACTCTATGAACATATTAAGGAACTAATACGAGGATCTACAGTACTTGGTACAAAAAAAAATTCTTCAATACTTGACACTATAAAATTCATTAACTAATAAAAGGAATTAAAAGCCTTTATATAGGACTCCAAATGTTATAAAATAAAAGGAAACTAATTACTTATTATTACTTACATCCCTAATTACAAGGATGTGATCCCTAACAAGTATGATGAATATACCTAGGAAAGAGAAATCCTAAGTACTAGCAAGAACTACATCACTTGAAAAGAGGTTTTGCCTCTATCATCTTAATTACTACAAAGACTACATCTCTTGAAAGGATGGATTGTCTCTATCATCCTAACTAGTTAGGAGATAATATATTAAAGTTGTTAGTCAAAGTGAATTTTTACTTATTACAATTATCACATGGTCAAATAAAACTATCAAGTAAATTATATAGTGATTTTACTCATCATTACTACCACCCATAAAATAATTGGACTCCAAAGTTATCGATAATGAGGGAAATGTTGGTGTAATTAAAACCGTCTATCCTGATATGGGAGTAGACATTGTATGAAATTAAGGTAGAAATTAGATAACATGAAATGGGTTTATTGAGTTTTCTTGTTGAAAACCCAATCGACATTTCATATAATCTTAGAATATATAACAATATTGGTGTAATCTAGAATAATGATGATCAAACTATTGTATCTAATTTTATTGAGTCTTGGAAAGAATTAGAACAAAGATAGAATGAAGTGATTTCAAATGGTGTATGAAATATTCAACCTTATCTTGCTCTTTTTGAATTTGTTTGGTTCTATTAAAACGTAAGGAGAAAGGTAACTCATGTAGTCACTAGTTGAAAACCAAAACAAACCTCAAATGAAGAATGTGTTATTTACGAGGGGAACGCTCAAAGATAAACATGCTATATGTAGGTTATCTCAAATCCCACATAGAAAGAAGAGGCAAAGAAACACTCAAGACGAAATCTAATTTTTTAGGTGAATAACAACCATAGATTACATACTGACTCAAGAGGAGAAGAACATTTTACCATCTATGAGGCCAATAGAATAACTGCTGCAACTGGTAGAGTGTATCATACTTCCCAAAGTGATTTTTTTGTGTAAATAGAACTGGATCCTTTGAAAATAGTGTGGCTAAAATTTGATAGATTGTAACAAATTAGATGATTCATTGTAATATGTTGAATTAAAGACATGAGATGCCACTAGATGGGCATGTTGTTACAATATTATACCAAGTGCAAGTGGCACTTAAGGAATAATATTAATCAAATGATTGATTGTCCTATCCAAAGTAAATGTGTTTGGATCCTGAATAACTATTGGACTTGACTACATTAATGGATCAATACTTGCAATGCTATAATAAACTATTACATTTATTGTTTGTAAATGTGGTTGTATGAGCACAAAGGAATTATATGATTTTTTTTTTTGCTTCTCTACAGCTTTAGACAAAGTATACTTGATTTGATTCAATAATGTTCTTTCATATTTTTGTATTGTACATGCTTTTTTAATTATTCATCATAGTAGGCTTTCCTATTATATTGGTAGAGTTTTCTAGGTAATAAACCACAACAATCCTTGGAGATCACATCAAAACTATCCTTATCAATGAATTTAGGATGAAACGCAAAGGACATTATGAAAGTGTGTGTGATATTTTTGGATGAATAACTATCCTTCCATTCAAGTGGATATGTATGATGTGAATCTTTCAATAAGTATAGTTTTTCAACAAGGCTCTTTGCAATCATGTTCTTTTGTGAGCCATTATCGATAATACAATTGAGTGAAAAGTTGTTTTTGAGATGAGATATTATCTAAAAATTCCATGATTCCTTTTTGAATTGGAGTGATGCATTTACATGACTTTATTCAATTGATCCTTAATCTCATCATATGTTGTGCTATCACCCACAAATTTGATGGGAGTGGATTTTTTTTCCTCATCAGTAGGATCTACAACTAGAGTATTTTTTTTATTGTGTATATGAACATATGTATTTATTGTACGAGTACATTGACTAATTTCAATTTATTTTTAATTTTTAAATTAAATGTGGGCATTTTTAGTAGAAATAGTAAGAATAAATAGTTCATTTTTATTCTCTATTAATACTTTCAACTAGTTGAAAATGAAAGTTCCTTTCACAACCCTTTTCCACTATGTGTAATTTTTGACATTAAACCTATCCAAGAGTTAGAGAATAGTTTTAAAGTATTCAAAAACATTAGTAGAGTAAGTTAATAAAGTGGAGACCTAAAAACATTCAAACAACCTTTAAAAAAATTCTACAAAAAAAAAACTACTTATTCCTCTCACCTTATAAACACCATCCCTAAAACAAATTCTTTATTTTCCAACCCTTTTTACTCAAAAAATCTTTTAAAGAGTAAAATCTCTTAAATTTTAACACCTAGCATGTTACCAAAGGGAGGAAT
Source organism: Torreya grandis (assembly GCA_037957365.1). Lineage (NCBI taxonomy): Eukaryota > Viridiplantae > Streptophyta > Pinopsida > Cupressales > Taxaceae > Torreya > Torreya grandis. The sequence goes on along the minus strand of JARHVA010004077.1, from coordinate 1,576,663 downwards.
TAAAAAAAATCATTGTCCTTTAATTAGAAATTTGAGTTTTGCCTTGTATTTTTAAGGCATTATCTATTGCATCAAAAACTCAGATTGATCACCAGATTGTGTATTTGTTTTTGTGCTTTTTCATTGACAACATGGATTGTATATTATATTATGTGGCAAGAAAACTAAACGATGTTTGGATGCACAACATTTTATAGGCATAAATGATAATATACCTAGGAGGAGAAGCATGGAAATGACAATTGGTAGTTCATATTTAAATTAATTTCATATATTTCCCTTTTTCATCAAAAAAATAAAAAATAAATGAACATAATGGTACACGAAAAAAAAAAAAGATTATCATCACCAACCACCAATTTTTAATCACTTGAATAATTATACATGGAACTTTTTATGTAAATATTTTATCCATGCAGATATGGCCTTTCATCTATCCATCTATGATACTACATGTAGAAAATGAGTGAAGGTTTCCTCAAGTAATATTTCAACAAATAAAAATTTATTACTCTAATAAAAAGATGACAAATATTGTGATGGGTGTTTATATGATGTTATCCTATATTTATTTTTTTTCTCACTAAAATTGAAAAGCTATACGATACAATATTTATTCTCCTAAAATACACTACACACGAAAATAAGGTGGATGCCTACCATATCTTGGATCAATATTCATAAACTCTCTTACTTAACTAGAAAGAGGTACTTATTTTTCTATCACCCAATACAATAGATCATGCATACCCATGAATATAGCAATGCCCTGGATGAACATCTACATACCATAAACTAGCAGTTCCCCCAAAAGTGTTATTTATGTTAGAATGGATTTAATTTTTTATTTTGGTAAAGTGAAGTTTTGCAAAGAAAAAAAGTATAAATAAGTTGTTTTAACTCACTCAAAACCCATGACTATCGACTCTATCTCACTTTTTTTGCATGAAGCATTAAGAAATAATAATCTAATAATTTTGGTGGAGTTGATAATTGAAAATGATGTGGTTCTCCTTCATATAACATGGCAATGAGTTGTGTGTCGAGGAGATGTTTTATTCCATGGTAAGATTGATTGATGAAGTAGTGGGGAAGGGAAAGTCCATACTACAACTAAAATTGGTGAAAGATTTTAAAAAGTGTTGGGCAATGATGATGATACAAAAAAATATGGTATTTCAGGGGATGGACTCAAAGAAGTATGGGTAGATACAAGTGGAAATTTAAAAAACATGTCACATTTGTCAATGTAATCTATCAGTTCCACCAAATTATTTCAGTTACCTAATACATGATTGAAATTGGGGTCATATCAATAAAAAGATGGGTTAGATATCAAACATGTCTCCATAAAATGTGGATAATGCATGACGTGTCTAAATAGGTGAATTCAACCAAAATCAACTTAAAAATGAATATTTTAAAAATACATACACAATTACCAATTAAACACCTTTTGTAATCCATATGACCTCGTTTTCTAGGGAAGCATTTCAATGCCATCGTATTATTTCATTTGTTTCATAAATTCCTTACCCTCAATTGATGTTGCATCTAGACACTAGAACCATAAATGGACTCTACAATAAACTATGAGAGATAACAGTAAACCAAGATCCATCTCAAACAATGAATCAAGGAGCACACAAAAAAAAACCAATAACCATAGAGTCCCGATATAAAAAGTGACACAATGGCCATGGTATTTACTTGATATTTTGATGAAGCAAGTTTTGTAAAGTGAAAGAATGCAAATATCTCACTCAAAATCCATGATTACTTACCTCCTCTCATATTTTGTGCATGAAGCGTTAAGCAACAATAATATGATATTTCTGGGGGAGGTAACAATAAAATGTGAGGTGGTGTGTTCCCTCATGCATCATGGAAATGAGATGTGTGGGGAGGATATGTATTGTCTCAGGATGAGCTTGAGCAATGGCAAAGTGGTGTAGAAGTGAAATCCCATACAAAACATAAAATATTTGAAATATTTCAAGTTGAGGTGGGCATTGATGGTGAGGGGCAATCGTTGGGTATTTCAGGGGATGGACTCAAAAAAGTGTAAGTACACACATGTCCATAATTCAATGACATGTCACATATGCCAATGCAATATCTATCTTCCACCAAACTACTTTAGTTAATTGATATGCATGATTGAAACAATTATCATCTCAATGAAAGCGTATGTCTCTTTAAGGTATTTTGTCAACCACATATGTTTGGTAATGTTCCATTAGATCTAAGATTTTGAGAAAACCCTTTAAAAATATTTTTCATGAATAATAATTATATATATATATATATATATATATATATATATATATATATTCATTCATTCAACAATCTTTTGATCTAACTAAATTCTACCCTTGCATTTAATACGATATCCTAAAAAACTTAATTATACATAATTATAATGTGAAGAATATGATAATAATAATAAATATGTATATAATTATAACATAATATATATGAAAATAAATATGATTTTATATATATATATATATATACTCTACAGTCTTTCGGTCTGACTAAAATCTGACCTTGCATCTAATACGGTGTCCTAACAAAATTAATTGTATTTTAGGGAAAAACAACGTAAATACCGCAATCCGGCCATCAAATTTATTCCCGAAATAGCACATCTCTCCACTTCTATCCCGCTCACCAATCCGTCTGCTCCCTTGTTTGTTTCGATCTCCACCTTCATCTTTATCAGGACGACAAGAGCGTTGAGTTTCTACACATTGTCAAACATGGGCCAACTGATAACAGGCACGCCATGTGAAATTCTCTACGGCCTGGAATTCCATCCTCATCGAGAAATAAATTCCCCTGTGGAGGGGAGAGCAAGAATAACCCTGTGATGGTGGGAAAGAAATTATCATTCCTCGATCCTTGGTTAATCCTCAAATCCCTCCTGCAATACAAAGAATAAGACTCTGCTTCACCTAGCAAGCTCTTGTATAAAGGATAAGGCTCAAAAAATCCATCCCTTATCTACAAAAATTCATCTTTATCCCATCCACAAAAGAACAATTAAAACTCAGCGCAAGAACTGGAACTCACTCTGAATCAAACATCTGCTAAGAAATCACAAAATTAAAGACCTCCAACGTCATCTCAAAGACCTTAACATTTTGAGCTTCACATTTCTCTCTATGTTTTTGGCTTGTTCTGCAGCTCAGAATTTACAAAGGTACGTAAATTCTGTGAGTTTTGTTCTTTCTGCTTGAAAATTATTAGTAGGTTTTTAAGAAAAGAATATTGATGGACATATTTTCTGAGATGGGTTGACCTTCGTCTTTTGAAAAATAAAATAGTGGTTGACCCTTTGTATGTAAAAAACAATTAGTGCATTATGATGTTTTAGGTGATAATTTGATCTATTATTGTGATAAGCTTTTTTTGTTACGGTTAATTTTTCACAAATTTTATTTGTGGCTTTGGATCTACTTTAGATTTGGTGAAGAAATTTATCGTTATATTAACTCTTTTAGACACGTTTGATTATTTTTTTTTGGTTTGGGGAGATTTACTAGCCATAGCGACGATTATGGGTATTGTGTTGTTGGTTGTCTTAGCTTTTTCTGTGGCTGTTTCAGCAGTGCAATCAAAAAATTTCATCATAAACTATGATACCGGCAGAGGTGATAAAATCATAGATCTTTATGAACGGTGGCTTGCAGAGCATGATAAGGCCTATAATGGCATGAATGAGAAACAACATATATTTAAGGCAATAAGTCTCTATTATAATCACTTCTACTCATTAATCTTTATTAAAAAGTGTGCAATATAAAGAATTAAAATTTTTCTAAGTTTGAACTATTTTTTTACATTTCTATTGTTTAATGGTCAATGACATGACAATTTATTTGGAGAAATTCAAATATATAATATTAATAAAATAGAAAAACATAAATGTCATATCCATTAAAAAAACTCTCCTTATTAAGAATGTTATGTTTTGCTTCATGCTTTTTTTAAAAGTTAGATGAACAGTATTGAGTTTCAAAATAATAATATAAATATATGCTGCAAGGCTCAAAAAAATCATCCCTTGTCTACTAAAATTAATCCTTATCTCATCCACACAAGAACAATCAGAATGCAATGCAGGAACTGTAACTCAATCAAACATCTGGTAATCAATTACAAAATCAAAGACCTCCAACGTCATCTCAAAGACCTTCACGTTTTGTGCTTCACATTTTTATCTATGTTCTTAGGTTATTCTGTAGCTCGGAATTTGTAAAGGTGCATAAATTCTGAGTTTTTAATTTCTACTTTTAGTAGGTTTTTAAGAAAACAATTGTTGCACAAATTTTTTTAGATGGGTTGTTCTTTGTCTGTTTAAAAAAAATAGTGGGTGACCATTTTATGTAAAAAAAAATAGTGGATTATTATGTTTTGAGTGATAATTTGATATGCTATTGTGATAAGTCTTCTTTTTCAATGGTTCAGTTTTTTCAATTTTTATTTGTGGGTGTAGATCTGCTTTAGATTTGGTGAAGAATTCCAGCACTATACTACTTCTTTCAGACATAGCAAATTGTATTTTTTGTGTTTGAACTTATTTTTGGTATGGGGAAATCTACTATCCATGGCAATATTATAGACATTGTGTTGTTGGTTGCCTTAGTTTTGTCTATTTTTGGTTTGTGTTACACTCTCACACAATTACAACAATCAATTTTTTGTGACAGTATCCAATGCCAGCATGAAAACCCAGAGTGCCAATTATCTCAAGTGCAAATTCAAAATGTAGGGGATAGAATTTGATAATGTAAGTGGTCTCCTCATTATGGGCTACCATCTGAATTGAGAACCATATATCTACAACAACAAGACAAACATTAAATACCAATAGGTCAACATTTGTACATTTTATTAAAGCATAACATCGGTTGTATAATTATGTTGACATGTTGAAACCCTCCCATTAATGATCAAAATTGAGCTCATCAGACTGTGTCCAAAGCCTTCCAACCTTTTAATTAAATTGACTCAAAAATTCATTCTAAAAAAATTAAATAATAAAAATTATTTAACAAAAAAAATAAATGTTATTTTTTATTGGAAATGATAAAATAAAAGTTATAAAAAAAAAATACACATAATAAAATATTAAAATATATATATAAGATATTGTACAACCTGCATTAAATATAAATGTTTCCGGTACCACTACACATCCAAAATCGCAATTCCATTTTTTACTCTCAATTTATGTAGTTGATCTTTCATTTGAGGGCATTCGCAGGGTAAATTTGCATCGACCGCAATCGCTTGAGTGTAAACAATAAGGAATGGATTTTATAAGTGATGTCTAATATTCTATACAAATTCCCTCTCAAAGTGTTATTTTCCATATCACCCTTAGTATTTTTTTAGTTTAAAGGTGGAATTTTATCCCTAATGGAAATCTGAATAAATTAAAAAAATAACCAGTTAGGTTGAAATGCTATAATTTTCCCTGTTGATGATGAATTAGATGGGTTCTTACAACAATTTCCATTATTATAATGTTTAACTATTCAAGGCCTACATTGTAAAGCTTACTGATATAACAACCTATCCCTTCATTGTGCTCTTTTTGTGGTTCTTCTACGATGGTCTGTTCTTTTTAATAATGCATGCTTTCTTCAAAGGCTCGTGCTTCTTTATTTACGAGGATTAAAGAAATCTACTTTGGACCAACAGCCATAGTTCTACTAGTGATAAATTCCATCCTTTTGCCAAACCAAAAGACTGGCAGTAGTTTTATATATATACTCTCATTACCCATCTTATGCAAACTGATAAAATCTTAAAATATGATTGTCATTATATTGCTTATGGACCTATTTTCGGCTTATTAGTCTGGAGGGGGACTATTGCCTTCAGTCTTCTCTATCTAGTTATTAATCTTTGCTTCCCTTAGCCAATTAAAATTCATTGATTTTTGTGCTAAAAATGTATGAATAATTAACCTAAGTAAATTGCACCCTGTTTAAGCTGTGATTGGATTAGAAAAAATCATGTTATTGAGGCCTTCAAGTAAATTAAGAGCGCGAGATACTGTCAATGTCAGATTTCATGGTTGTAATCCTTTATGGCTGCAGTTTGCATCTGACAGATGCTTGTTTCAAGGGGCTGCCTGCATCTGCCATTTTTACAACAGCTTATAGTCATAATGTTATATTTTCATTGATAGCCAGTTGTGCCGTGGATGGGCAGCTTTACTATGTAAGAACCATTTCATTGTGTCTTTTTCGAGAGACACAAATCGTTTCAAATAGTCACATCGGCAGTGCAAAAATGTTAAGGTCTAGGAAAGGGCACTGCGTTGTGACTGGCTCACAAGTGCGGTTTGATGGATAGCTGTTAAGAATTTTAATGACTGTCGCACCTTGAAACGCCCATGAAACCATGGCATGCCGTAGAACACGTCTGGGGGTTCGAACTTCGGATGTCTGTATACCTACTTGATGTTTTTTGTTCTCTGTTGTTCCTCTTTTTGATGTATGATAATATTAGACTATGCAGGTGCAGGGAGAAGCAGAGAAAAGAGGTGTCATAGCTGCAGAGCCTAAACAGGAAGCTCACTGCTATGAATAAACTGTTAATGGAGGAGATTGACCATTTGCAAAAGCAGTTATTTTAGGCTTAGTAATCAAGGTAAGATTTTGTTAGAACTTAGCTTAGTAACATGCAACTGATTTTATGCTTTTGAATTGTTTTGGAATATAATGAGCTTGTAGTTTTTTCATGTCAGTTATTGTATGATGCCTCTATCAATATATCTGGTTTAGACAGTGATTACTAAGAATTTAATTTGTAATAGTTGATGGAATGAGGTTACAAAGTAGTTTTAACTTATTTTATGATTAGCTAGTTATGAATAGGCCATAGGTGGTTCATGCACCAAATATTTTAGTACATCTCAATTTCCTTGTTGATTATTAGCATTCAGGTTTTTCAAAATGAGCTATTTCTATTTTAAAATATATTGTGTTCATTGATCTGTAGCAGCTGTGCTTGATTTTGGGGGCTGTATATGCTTTTCATTGATGCATATTGTTAATTTTTAAAAGGGTCTTGTACCTTTTTGTTAATTTGTTGGAAGATGCTGATAGTTATGCCATGCAATTACAAACTTTCTTTTGAGATAACTTTTCAAAGTAATGTGCGATCCTTAAGGTCAGAGTAGAGGCTTAGGCTTTGTGGCCTTCTCATCCCTAGAGGAAGCAAACCAAGATGTAAGTATGCAATGTTCTTCATTGTATTGTGGTAGGGCACTTAAACTAGTTCCTTCATGCAGATACTGTGAGTTTTTTCAATAGTTTTGTTTTTTTGTTTATTCAGGTTATAATACTTAATAATAAAATGGTTGTCAGTAAACCTCTCTATGTTGCCCCAACTGAAAAAAGCAAGAATGCAGGTAGTGATTTTTCACTTCTTTGCCCTTTGGAGGTATCTTTTCGCTACTCTTTGTTTTTGAATTTCAATTTTGAGTGTTTTGTAAAAAAGTTCTATTAAGTTGTGTAATCGGTTTTCAATTTAACTGGCCTTCTATGTTTTGAAGTTGCAGTTGGAGAACTCCACCTCCAATACAAGGATTAGGGTTTAATTTGTGTCAATTATGTTTTTTAATTTAATTTTTATTTCTATTTTTTTTTCAAATGAGAGGGTTATAAATTGTGAACTGTAGGATTACCTTCACTTTAAAGTTCCTCGTTCAAAAAGTTTAATTTTTGTTTCATGGTGTTCTAGTAAAATGTGTTTGCTTAAAATCATTTTCGTTTATTTTGAATTATAAATGTCTTTCCTGTTTTATCTTATTATACTTCTTCCAATGAGATGCATTAGTGTTTTCTTTCTAGAAATTGAACAAAAGTTCTCATTTCTGCTACCTTTTATTGTAGTAGTTATCTTTCATATTATTTTTAGGGTTTTTTTAAATTCATGTACTTTAAATTCTGAAGGGTTTGCTAAAATTCATGTACTTTAAGTTTCGATTTATTTGATATATTTTTTTTAGGATATAGTGTTTCATCTTTATCATCTGCGATTCCTGTGGCTCTAATGGTGCAATTTGCATAAAGCTGCATGCATTGTGTATAATGTTGCATGTATTGTTTGTTTTTGAATTTCAATTTGGAGGGTTTTGTAAAACTGTTCTATTAAGTTGTGTAATCAGTTTTTAATTTAGTTGGCCTTGTATGTTTTTAATAGATTAATATTTACTATGGGGGTAACAATCAGAATGCACCATGTTTTTAATAAATTAATGTTTACTATGGGGGTAACAATCAAAATGCACCAAGGTAATTTTCAATTTTATTGGCATTGTATGTTTTTAATAAATTATTATTTACAATTTATGACACTAGGGGTTTGACTTTTCTAGATTTTATTTTCGTTTTCAAGATTATTTGTCCTAATTGTAGTTTTTCTTTTGAATTTTTGCTCTTCCAGATCAAATAACAACAAACAGAATGCACCAAGTTAATTTTCAATTTTATTGCCCTTCTATGCTTTTAACGAATTATTATATAGTGTTTATGACATGGGGTTTTTTACTTTCCTTGCCTTTTCTTTTTTTTTTTTTGTTGATTTCAAGCTTATTTATTCAATTTGTAGTGTTTCTATGAATTTTTGCCCTTCTAGATCAAATAATAACAAACAGAATGTGCGAAGCTAGTTTTTTATTTTACCGCCTTTCTATGCTTCTAAAAAATTATTAGTTAGTTTTTATGGCACTGTGGTTTTGGATTTTCTTCATTTTTTTTGTCATTTTCATGGTTATCATCCTATTTATACTATTTCTTTGAAATTTTGTTATTCCATCTGAAAGACTAGGCCCTGGTGCAATTAGCATTGCTGGCATAATTTTAACATTTATGATTATATATTGAATTTGGGTCTTTGTAAGACATTATTGCATACCATTAATTTATCATTCAAGATTTTGTATTACATTCTATGCCCAAATTATCTTTTCACGTTGTTACAATTTTTCTTGAAGCATTTGTGTTGTATCCTTACGCTTTTTCAATGTTTTGGGTATAACTTCTACACCCAAGTATAAATTTCCTTTACAAATTTAATAGGCTTTCTCTAGGTGTTTGAAGATTTAAGTATTATTCAATGCTTATTTTCATGCCTCCAGCTTGGTGGAAAATGTTGAAAATATTTATCCCATTAAAACATAGATATTTTTGGTACAAATTTAATAGGCTTTCTCTAGGTGTTTGAAGATTTAAGTATTAGTCAATGCTTATTGTAATGCCTCCAGCTTGGTGGAAAATGTTGAAATATTTATTCCATTAAAACATAGATATTTTTTGTCTGATTTCCACCATTCCACATCGTAATTCTTATTTTCTCTTATTGGAATGGCTTTGTCAAATCTTTTTTTTTTAACCACTTATGAGTTTGGTTGGGCCTTAGTGGTGCAATTTTTACAGTTTTTGGTATGTTTTTTTCCTTATGTGAAATTCAATTTGTGGGGTTTCGTAATACTATTTTTTCATGATTCAAAATTAAATATTGAAATCTGAAATCACAATGTCAATGCATGAAGGAATTTTTCAATTTTTAGAGTTTTGGTTTCTCTAAGCATTGATCAAACTTTTGTTTCACTGAACATGATATTGATGTTATTGAATCGTCTAATTTTTCCTCTATTACAATTTTATATTAAATTATTTACCAAGAACTATACCAAGAGTAAGGTTTACTTAGTCATATAAACAAGAAAAATTAGGATTTGATTTTCAAACTATAAATTGTTTTTTATGAATTGACAATTCTAGGGTTGCTTATATGTAAGGTTAGAAATTGGTACTTATGGAACTGTGTTTTCTTTTATGACTTTTGTCTTAATTTTGTACCAAATGTTGGAGGAAATTGGTTGGTTCTTCACCTCCTTATTGGTGCAATTACTTTTGTCTTGAAAGCATCTACAAGACATTGCATATAAAAAATTGCTATTTATTACTGGGTCAACTTCCAATCAACCCTATTCACTGCTTGAAAAAACATCTAGCTCAAAAACATTACTAGTGTTTAGAGATATCTTAACAAAGAAAAAAAAGAAAGAAAGATATAAAACATACACCAATGTTCAGAGATCATATCTAAACACACCAATGTATTATTTTAGAAGATGTACTAATATTGAAATTTTCTTTATTCATAAATATTTTCACATTTTTATTAGATGCTAGAGTAATGCCTTAAATTCTATTACCTTCTTTTGGGGTATTATCATGGTTTTACTCTATTGCATATTCTAGGACATTAGAGGTGCTCAATTTCATAGCAGCCAATGGTAAGCCAATTAGAATAATGCATTCCCATTGAGATCCTAGTATCCATAAAAGTGGAACAACAACCATATTTATCAAGGTAAATAACTGGATAATTTTATTATTTTTATTCAAGTGATTCCATGATTTAAATATTTTTCAAAATAACAAAAATTTGGTTTTGTCTTAGTGGCGATTTTTTATATTTTTGTGTTGCTACAATTTAGATAAAGGGATAGATAAAAAAGCCCTTCTCAAGACATTATCAACTTTTGGTCCAATTCTATCAGGGAAAGTTGTGACTTATTTGTTAGGTAACTCTAAAAGGTATGGATTTGTTCAATTTGAACAAGAGGATGTAGAACAAAATGCAGTGGACAAGTTGAATGACCTGTTGGTTAATGACAAGCAGGTATATGTTGGTCCATTCATATGGAGAGAGAGAGAGAGAGAGAGAGAGAGAGAGAGAGAGAGAGAGAGAGAGAGAGAGAGAGAACAACTAGAGGGACAAAGTTATGTCATATTTATTTTAATAATTTATGAAAGACAATCATAGATGAAGATTTGAGAAATAAGTTTGGGGAATACAGAATAATCACAAGTGCAATAGTTATGAGAGATGTAAAAGGGAAGTCAAAGTGCTTTGTATTTTTCAACTTTGGAAATCCAGATGATGTAGCAAAAGCTTTTGAGAATTTAAATGGTAATAAAATCGATGAAAAGGAGTGGTATATTGGAAGAATCCCAAAAAAGTATGAGAGAAAAACTGAATTAAGAGCAAGATTTGAGAAATTAAGGAAAGAACATATGGAAAAATTTTAGGGAGATAATCTCTATATGAAAATTTTGGATGATATTGATTATTAGTTGACTGATATTTCTAAGGATGATTTTTCAAGTTTATTTTTTACAATTAATTATTTCTAATCATTTTCATTCAATTTTGTTGGGTATTAACTTGAATGGATGTTCAATGATACTTTCAAATAAGAGTTTTTGAATATATATATATATTTTATACTGAGGTGTTTTTTTCCAAAATACATATATGTCCTTCAACATACATTTAAAAGTCTAACAAAATATAAACAAAATAACTAAAAACTACCAAAAGTCAATTGTTGTCAAATATAATTAACTATAAGTTTAAGTTTGAAGCCTTAAATCACACAAAAAAAAGTCATTGGCCTTCTTGTTTGTGTGTTCCACACTATCATTATCATATTCAACAACATCCTTGGGCTCCTCACTAATAGGCTCATGTGTTCCATCAACAATTCCATTTACCCCTGTTGTTTGACATCAATTGTCTTCACAAAGCCCTCAAGAGTGTGCATCATTTCCTAAATTTTTGAACAATCCAAGAAGTGTTTCAAAGCATACCATGATCATAATATTTACTATCATCCTCTGTATAGACACTATTTCACAGACTTGACTCTAAGCACTAGCTTTGTAAGTCTTTTTATTTTTTTGTGTATAAAATTTATGATTCTTCCTAATACTTCAGTCTCTTATATTGCACTCTTGATGATATTGTTTTTAAGGCCAATAAAATTGACTTAAAGTCAAGTTAGTGAGGATTCCAAGAAGTGATCTTCTTTAATAAACTCATTACCCATCTACAATGATACAAGCACGTTGTGAATTGCATCCAACCTCTCCTTTCCTATTTTCTCAGTTTATATCCTGCAGGGACTTGGTACTCTATGCCCTTGTTATTTAGGTCCATTTACAATCTAATTTGATTTTATATGGTATTAATATATCATTTTGAATATAATATGTTTTATGTATGATTTTTTATTTGGTCAAAGATAAAAGATATGAGGTAATATGTTATCGGTTCAATTTTTCCATTGCATTTTGAAGAACTCACTGGTGAGTTACACTCATTGATTATCTAAAATAACTCTACAAAACTTAGTTTAACTTTGAGAGGAATACACAACGACAATTAAAATAATGGTCATGTTATATTATGTGAATAAGTTTTGTATTTTTGGAATTAATTAGAAACCCTCTTATGATTAGTTTCTAATTATTCAATAATAATAATAATAATAATAATAATAATAATAATAATAATAATAATAATAATAATAATAATAATAATAATAATAAAGTTTTTAAGGTCCATGATGCAAAGTAGTGCTTTGGTTATGGTCAGCAAAGAAACTTACAACATATGGGACCACCTCATACTCCCATCATAGGGAGGCACCTTACTGTGCTATGAATATGAGGCATGTAATCCTTACCCTTATAGTATTTAGAACTAATTGTCAATGTAGGATATTTATTATTCCATTTATTTATTAAATAGATAATCCCTACACATGTAGCTTTAGCGTGCTTAGCGAATTCTTTATTCTACATTAGTTAACTTCTACTTTTCTTAGCTTCTACGATAGCTATTTGACACTTATATAAGCTAAGTATTTTTTACACATTTTTTCTCAACTAGTTTCTTTTCAGTTAACTCCATGATTCTAGGTGGGAGTTACATGTTCTTTATCTTATATGAGACACCTATTGTAAATCTATTTATCAAATGAAGGTAACTATTTCATATCTTCTTGTATATTTATGAATACAAGAAGAACATTATCACTACAATTCTTATGTACTGACTCTATAAAAAGATCACCTATTTGCCAAGTCTGACATGATATCAGAGCTCTAGGTTTTGGTAATGATCATCAATTTATCTATTTGATTTATCTTTTGTATTCTTTTGAATTGATTGTGAGGAGATTTGCATGTATAATTTTATTCAGTCTATGTCAAATATATTTATATGAATGTATTAGCTAGATATGTTTTTTTTGCAAGTCTTTCAAGATTAAAATATATAAGGAGGCATACGTAGGGTAAATAAATCCATATTTATGTCAAATACCCTATATCTCCCCACCATCTACAGTGGTTCAATTCCTTCACATGGCCCTTGATATGCTACCAAATTGCACATGATATATTTGGATATTTGAAATCTTGAAGAGGATGCATCAAGCCTATGTTATTTCCTAGAAACTCATTGTGTGTTGATCCTCCAACATCTAGCTATTTTTCTTAGTGGATCTGCTCTCAAATGATATCACTCAATATCACATGGCATTCACAACATGTGGTCATATGCATGATGGTCAAATAGAGAGATAAAACTCCACATAAACCACAAAGGCCATCACAAATCCTGGTGACTTGGCTCATGGTAGCTGCAGACTATCATTGAAACCATTGTTCCCCTAATCACCCTCCTCATAGACTGATTTCTCTCTCTTTCTCTTAGCAACCATACATTTGTTCAGATATGAAACCCTCCATTGGTTCTCTTGTAAAGCTCAGAAATCCTTCTCTCTCTAATAAAAACATGATACACTTGCAAATTTGCTCTACAATTTGATGGCATTTTTCACCATTCCCATAACTATTGATAGTGTTTTATACCATGTGTAGACTTGATGATAGTGTTTTGTACCATTCCTAGACTTGTTGATGGCATTTTGCACCATTCCCAACTTGTGTAAGGTTTTTAATTTTCCTGCATGCACATTGGTGGTGTCGTATAACTCCCCTTGATTTTACTTCTTTATGATCTCATTAAAAATTCAATGCTAAACCTGAATTATTCCTTGAAATGATTAAAAATTAAAGCATATTTTTTAATTTTATTTAAAATAGCTTCATATATTTTTTAAATAAAACCCCCTTAAAGAGGTTTTTTTTAGAAAATTACTTGTATGGTGCATGATCCCAGTGTTTTTTGAATTTAATTATTGTGAGGAGGTCTAGGCTTTCGTGTCAATTTCAACTAATGGTTATATAGCATACTTGGTGTCTAAACCCATTATGCATTTAAAAAATTTGTGAAAATTTAATAAAATAGGCCATTAATGACAAAAAATTTATTTATAATGAGGAGAGCCCACCCTCCCAACCTCATCTGAAAGACACTATAACTATACATGTCAACATTAAATTTTGTCTCATCACATGGGTTTTTACAGCCTTCCAATAACAAGGGTGTAGAGTGCCAAGTCCCTGTGGGAGGACTGAAAAGGAATCAAAACATGAGGGTGGCATGTAACATGATTTTGAAAAGGTAGTCCTATGCAAGTTTTGAATACAATTAATTCAAGCATAGGTGTTGTTGTCTACACCGAACCTTTAAATGGTGTAATGGCTATGGTAGAGTTTATCCAACCTTCTAGAAGATCGCCTACCATTCTAAATATTTATCGATGAGTTTTCGCCCCCAATCATAGTTGTCAAGACATGAAAACTAAAATAATTCACTTTCAAAATAGATTAAAGTCACACACAATATTGAAACAAAGAAGAAAATAGATGTAAGGCACTAATTTTACAAGTAATTACAAAAGTAAAGAAACAAGAAAAAAATAGTAAGATTTTTATTTCACTTGTAATTCCATACAAAATCTAAAGCAGTTTAGAAATAGCTTAAAAAAACCACAAATCGATGCCATTTTATAGTAGGAAATGGTGGTGCATGCAACATGGTTGTGTTGGTTTTGGATTTAAGTAGTTTGATTTTATTTTTTTTTCAGTTGAGTGATAGAATGATAAATAAGCTTACTTGAGTGAAGTTTGGTTGTTGAATTATGATTGATGGCTAATCAAATACAAATCAATATCCCTTATAGGAAATAATTGTGGTCTCTTTAAAATTGCTTTACTTCCTATAACATGTGGACTACTTCAAAAGTAAGAAGAGACCATTGCAAGAGAGATGCATCAAGATGCTCTTCATGAGTGCAACGTATATGTTTGTTATTTTTATAGATCAATGGGGAAAATCCATTATTGGAATTTTTTGAATCCCATA
This sequence comes from Torreya grandis, assembly GCA_037957365.1. Taxonomy (NCBI): domain Eukaryota; kingdom Viridiplantae; phylum Streptophyta; class Pinopsida; order Cupressales; family Taxaceae; genus Torreya; species Torreya grandis. Next base: position 1,561,507 of record JARHVA010004077.1, on the reverse strand, counting down.
TCCAATGCATATAATGAATATTTCTCTAAAAGATGTAGATAATATATAGATTATTGTTCAACAAACGACAAAAGATAAGTTTGAGCATGTGTATATTCAAAATAATCATACATAGTTTGTCATATATAACTTACAAGCGAAGCAAATGATTATATTTGTTGAAATTGATAAACATGACATATTTTTATTGAAAATATAATTGTGAACAATGAGGGAAATAGGTACTGTCATTATTAATAAATATTAGAATAGTTGTGTTGGATCTAAGTTATAGTATTGGGGAAAAATCCAAAAATACTCACCCATAATTAAATAGTGGAATGACAAAATATTTGATAGCCTGAACACAACCCATAGTGGCAGCCTTTAATTATTTAGATACCAAATTCTCTTTCATAGGAAATATCAATGAAACAATTGAGAATATCAGAGGGAACTAGAGGACCTAAAGATCTGAGGAGTGATAGGCATGATTATGGTTGATATTTGTAAGGATTAGCATAAAATAAATTCTCTGTTACATATAGCAATCTATGCCTTGGACCTGGAATGATAATTTAGTCTTTCTTACAAAAGATTGGATTAAGGTAAGATTTATGTAGTCTGAGTCAAAAAAGTAACCTTTAGAAAAGATTGAGCCATAATTGACAGTACTAGATAAGGCAAGTTTGTTCAAGTAACTACATTGATTAATGTATATGCTTAGGGAATAAGCTCTAGGTATTTTACAACTGGATAGTTAATTACTATCCCACTACTCTTCCTATGAATATACCTAGAGTCAACATTAATTTAATCCCAAAATGTACAAAAATATCTTATTTGTAAAGAGCGCAAAAAAAATTATGTTACATCATAGTCCTCAAATTCTGCAAAAGGAGATAGCAATATTGAACTTGTTGGTTGCATTTGGGGAAATGGAATGTATACCTCATGAGGATAAACTGAAAAGTAAAAAATTGGCATAGAGATAAATAAGATATAGAACTACAAAAAATAAAAATATATAACAAGTGTCTAGATTCTATGTCTGAGTCCCCAATACCCACAAAAAATTGACCATAGTTGAATGAATGAGCAAGTAACTCTATGGACACCATAGTTCTAATTCTTAGACCAAAAGAAGATATAATCATCCTGGATGGATTGAGATTTACCCATTTCAAGCCATTGCCATTCAGTGTTGTCCATGTTATGATTGATGGGATACTCATATTTCAAAAATACCCGTAGGATCATATGGCTCATTGCAATTGGAGTACTAGAAATAACAGCGTATTTTTATTTATCTCAGTTCATTTAGTACCCATACCCTCCTAAAGAAATAGAGGAGTTCATGCAGTTCATAGACAAATTTTGGGCTTATGACACCCATTCCAATAAATGAAAGCAGTTGGAATTGCCCTTTGATTTATTGAGTTGTAATAATGGCAACTACTCTAATATTGAAACCATACAAGACCTTAGTCAGGATAGTGAAAATAATATCTACTAACATGACCATCATCCAATTTCCATTGAGGAACAAATTTTTTTTGTAGTGTCAGATGATGGATTTAATTTAATGGCTAAAGAGGACTTGGGTCTTCCTCTTCCTGTTAGAAGGAGGATGTCTCTCACAGTCATGTCAGAGGCATCAATTCGGATTAAAAGAGAAAGTGGATCAATTTATGAGAGGTTTTGGAATGCGATGAATTGGTTAATTACTCCTCATGATTTGCAACCCTCTATAAGATATGCTACCTCAGTTTTTGCAATCAATAATACATTTGATACCTTGTCTGAAGCTAGAAACTTATACCTAGTGAATAATTAAGTTTCTTAGCACCAGGGTTCATTTAAAACAATGCAACCAGTAGACAATGTAGTAGGTTGAACAGTTGTGATGGTACTAGGAAAGCCACATGAAGAGGGGTGAAATGCCAGCTGCCTGTAGCCAGTAATGCACCGCCCAACCCTGTAATGACAAACCACTGCCCAACCCTGCAATGAGTAACCTATAGAATTTTTAAATAAAATTAAATCATAGCCAAATATATGCAATATTCATAATACAAAAGAGATAAGAGTTGCAAAAATAAAAAATACTTCTTCAAAAAATTGGAATCATTCTCCTTCTTCTTGAAAATAAAAATCATTTACAATGTATTAATAGAATTGCATGTAAACATGCTTTTCTAATTATTGAATAAAATATTTTAAATTTATATAAATAATAATTTTCATGTAATAGCAACTAAAACTAAATCTAGCCTTTCTAAGGCTTTATTTTTTTTCTAAAAAATATATTAAATAAAAGTTAACTTATTGTCTAAATTTAGCTCCATAAAAAACTATTAATGCAAACTAAATTTACACTAATAGTCTAAAAATAGAACTAAGTGAACTGCACTTCAACATCACTTTTCAACATACTCCCCCTTGATGCTGAGCGGGCTCACAATTTGATCTCTGAGTGTCCAAAACTGATCTGTTACAACTACTTTCATGAAGATATCTACCAATTGTTATTTAGTGTTGATGTATTTCAATTCTAATACCTTCATCTACACTAAATATTAAATAAAGCGATGCTTTAAATCAAAAGAAATTGTCTTGCTATGATGGACTGGATTCTTGGCCAATTTAATAACACTAATATTATCACAAAAAATAATTGTGGGCTAAAACTGAATCTCTCCAATTTATTCAAGAACTTTTCTAAGCCATAATGCTTGTGTCCCTGTTGAAGTGACTGCAACATACTCTCCTTCTGTATAAGAAAGGGAAACTATTCTTTGCTTCTTTGAGCTCCAAGTAATCAAACCAGAACCAAAAGAAAAATAATTCTCAGATGTTGACTTTCGGTCATCCAAACTACCTCCCCAATTATAATCACTAAAACCAATATGATTGAACCTTTTAGAAGTGTAGTAATGAATACCAAAATATAGAGAGCCTTTCACATACCCCAAAATTCTCTTGGCTACCTTCATATGTATTTCTGATGGCTCTATCATGTCCCTTGAAATAAGTGAAACTAAATAAGCAATATCAGGTCTTGTGTGAGTTAGAAACAATAAACTTCTGATAATACTTCTATAAGCTGTCTCATCAACTCTTTCAGCAACATCATCTCTACACAACACAACTCCATGAGCAACTAGAGTGGAGACTGGTTTACAATCAACCATATCATGTTTCTTCAACATATCTTTAGCATACTTTGTTTGACAAATAAAAATTTTATTCTCCCTTTGATAAACCTCCATTCCTAAAAAATATTTCATAAGGCCTAAATCTTTCATCTCAAATTCATTCATCATGAAAACATTGAATTCATCCTTCATCATAAAACTGCTACCCATATACAACAAGTCATCAACATACAAACTTACAATCAGAATATCATTACCTTCTTGTTTGTAGTAGAGGGTAGGTTAACTCTTACTTCTTTCAAAGCCATTCTCTTTAAAATATCCATCAATCCTAGCATACCATGCTCTTGGTTCTTTTTTGAGGCCATACAAAGCTTTCTTTAACTTGTAGACATGATTTTCTTTTCCTTGCACTTCAAAACCTTCTGGCTATTCCACATATACTTCTTCTTCTAAGTACCCATTCAAGAAGGCACTTTTCACATCCATATGATGGATTCTGCAATTATTTTGAGTTGCTAATGAAATCAACATTATAATGGTCTCCTGTCTTGCTACTGGTGCAAATGTCTCTTAATAATCAATGCCATACTTTTATGTGAAGCCTTTAGCAACTAATCTCGCGTTATGACTTTCAACACTTCCATCACTGTTACACTTAGTCCTGTAGACCCATTTTATGCCAATCTTCTTCTTGTCATGTGGAAGCTTTGTAAGATCCCAAGTGTCATTCCTGTGAATAGAATCCATCTCTTCTTGCATTGCTTGCATCCAAACCTCATTAGTATATGCATCTTCAAAACATGATGGTTCAAAATCAGCCTTGGTAAGTAAAGCAAAATTCAGTGTCTCACCTCTTAGATTTTCTTCATGTGCTTGATTTGAACTCCTTTGATAAATTTCACTCAATCTTCTTATCTTCCTTGCAGAACTAGGACTTGAATCTGGACTTACACTTGGAATTGAACAACTAGATGAGGGGTTACTTGGTGGATTTGTAGCACTTGGAACTAAAATATTAGTGGGCTGCCCATGATCAATATCATCCATAATAACTTCATTTAAAATAGATTTTGACTTCTCCATATGGCCTTTTTGATGACCATAAACTCCTCCTTCATCAAAAATCACATCTCTTGGCATAATAAGCTTATTAGTGAGAGGATTATAAAACCTATAAGCCTTACTTTCCTCACTATATCCAACAGAAATACCTGACTCAATTTTGGGATCTAACTTTTGCCTCTTTTGATCAGGAGCATGAATATAGGCTAAGCAACCAAAAACTTTGAAATAATTAACATTTGGATTTTTCTCATACCAGGCTTCGTATAGAGTCATCCTGTCAAGTGCACTAGTGGCACTCCGATTGAGAATATATACTGCTATAGCAACTGCATCTCCCCAAAAATAATTACTTAATCCCTTTGTTTTTAGCATGCTTCATGCCATCTCCACCATTGTACGATTCTTCTTTTCAGCTACACCATTTTGTTGAGGTGTGTATGCAGTGGTGAGTTGTCTTCTAATGCCATGCATATCACAATAACCTTGAAAGGCTTTTGAAAAAAATTCTCCTCCATGATCAGTCCTTAAGCATTTGATTTTGCACCCTTTGTCATTTCCTACAAGGGATATAAACCTCTTGAATGTCTCAATAGCTTCACCTTTGGTCTTCAAAAACTAAACCCAACACTGTCATGAGTAATCATCAGTAAAATTAATGAAATATGATGACTTACCCAAACTCTTTATCTGCATAGGACCACAAATGTCTGAATGAACTAACTAGAGTGGATAATGGGCCCTCCATGCATTGCCTTTTAGAAATTTCTCTCTTGCATGTTTTCCTTTAGCACACCCTTCACAAACTTTCTTGTGCTCTTCAACCTTAGGTAAATCAAAAACTAATACTTTTGATGTTAGAATCTTCAAACTATGAAAATTTAAATGCCCATACCTTAGATGCCACAACCAACTTGTATCCTTGTTATGTTCACTAAACTTCAATGGAAACATCATATTCTTTGTCATAGGCACAACTGTTACCACCCTATTTCCTTGATTCTTATGATAAATTATACATTGTTGATTTTCAAATACAACTTTATAATTCTTCTCACATAATTTTACAACACTCAACAAATTATGCTTTAAATTTGGAGTGTAATAAATGTCTTTAACACTCTTCATAGCTTATTTTGTATGGAATTCCATAGCTCCTTTTGCAGCAACCTCCAATGATTTGTCATCACTGAGTTTGATCTTGGATTTAAAACTATTATCCATTATAAGAAAATTTTTTTCATTCCATGACATGTGGTTATAAGATCCTGAATCTAAATACCAAACATCTTTAGAAATATTTTCAGCTTTGTCATAAGATAAAAATAAATTATCTGGAGGATTCTCATCACGTTCTTGAGCATAATGAATGCTTTTACGATTATTACCTTCTTTTAATCTACACTCATAATTAAAGTGGCCATACCTATTACAATGATAACACTGGATATTTCTTTTATCAAATCAGCCTCTACCTCTTCCTCTGAAACCACCTCTTCCTCAGAAACCACCTCTGCCTCTATTTCCTCTTGAGTAATTCTGATTTTGACCTCTACCTTGGCCTTGATTACTTTTGATGCTACTATTGGCATCTTCATTCTTTGTGATTTGTAATTTCAAGGAAAAATATTTCTCATCACTTTCAATAAAACTCTCAATATTTCTTCATGAGACATTAAAGATCCAACTAGATGATCAAATTGAAGGGTAGATAAATTCTTGCTTTCTTTTATGATTATGGCAACATGGTTCCACCTTGGTGTAAGAGTCCTCAACAGCTTTTTCATCACAAACTCATTTTTCACAATTTCACCAAGTGTAGCCATCTTATCGACCACATCTTTTACTCTGACACAATAGGTACTCATATTTTCAGCTTCTTGCATCTTTAAATTCTTGAATTCTCTCTTCAATGTCTGTAACTTAACAACTTTGACTTGATCACTACCTTGGTAAGCTTCTTTTAGAGTCTTCCAAGCATTCTCTATTGTCTTTGCTCCTGCAATTCATAGAAATAGGCTCTTATCTAGATCTATTTGAATATGAAATAAGGCTTGAGCATTCTTCTTCTTAGCCTCCTTCTTGGCTATTTTATCATTTGTTGTGAGGGCATTCCAGTTAGCTGGCTTTGCATAACCTGATTCAGTAATCTCCCACAAATCTTTTTCTATCAAAAAAGTCATCATTTTGATACACCAATAATCATACTCATTTCCATCAAATCCTAGAATGGGCAAGGAGTTAGAATTTGACATGATAATTTTTTTTGGCAAAATTCCAACTACTAAATCTTTAACCCAAAAGAAAAATACCTGCTATGATACCAAATGTAGAATTTTTAAATAAAATTAAATCATAGCCAAATATATGCAATATTCATAATACAGAAGAGATAAGAGTTGCAAAAATAAAAAATACTTCTTTTTCAAAAAATTGGAATCATTCTCCTTCTTTTTCAAAATAAAGATCAATTACAATGTATTAATAGAATCGCATGTAAACATGATTTTCTAATTATTGAATAAAATATTTTAAATTTATCTAAATAATAATTTTCATGTAATAACAACTAAAACTAACTCTAGCCTTTCTAAGGCTTTATTTTTTTTCTAAAAAAAATAATAACTAAAAATTAACTAACTGTCTAAATTTAGCTCCACAAAAAACTGTTCATGCAAACTAAATTTACACTAATAGTCTAAAAATAGAACTGAGTGAACTGCACTTCAACATCACTTTTCAACATAACCACCACTCAACCCTGCAATGGGAAATCACCATCAAATATGTAATGGAAAACCAATGCCTTCATCTGTGGATTCTGACTACAATGATCATTATGCCTCAATAAAAGCAAAGTGTTTCATAACACATTATTTTAGACCAATCACAAGATATAAAATAATATAGTTTATTCGTTATTTTAAAGAACATATAAATTCTTTGGCATAAGCTTTGTTTATTTTCTTGCACAGATATCGGTGTGTTCAGATTGGATAGTAGGCAAAGATTAATGGCATGTGAATGCGAAATGAAGCCTATAGTCCCTCCCTTCGGGACTAATAAGTTTATATAGTTTTGGGTGGGATAAAATGGTTTGAGTCACTCGCATGATGTGTTTTGATAGACCTACCAAATAGTACCTATCCTTAGCATGTTCAACTCATTACTCAATGAAACTATTGAATTATTTATTTACTTGATTTTGCAATTAAATTTAAGAAGTATTTTTATAATTATAAATGATCACAAGACTTAAATAACTATAGATATTTATGTAAATAATTAAAAACACTTTAAATAATTCTAGACAATTTAAAAATAGTCATAGAAATTTATTAGTTGAAATTTTTTTAAAAAAAATACTTATATATTTGTCAATCGTTATATTTTTATTTAATTTATTGAAAATGTACATTATTGTTTTTTAAGAAGACTTGTGCATTTTTCAATCATTCAGTCTCTTATGAACATGTTTTTCTATATATATAGTTATTTCCTGTCACGAGTGTCTGGGGGCAGACCTTTGTAATTTGTGGGACAGTCTGCAATTGTGTGGGGGTGCAGCACGGACCACGCGCATGACTTGACCTACATCTTTTCCAACAGAACACTCTCCCTCTTCACCTACAAACACGGTCGTTCCCCGCGAGTCGTGCCGCCGAGCCCGCCCGGCCCCATCTAGACCTCGACGAATTTTAAGCCTTTCGCACCTCATATCCCCTCTCCACCTAAGCAAATTCCAGCCCATAAAGGCTTGCCAGAATTGCTGGCGGCCAGGTTTGCCAGACCTTCCATTGTCAATATGTCTCTGAGCTAGCGCTAGCTTGGTACTGATCAAGGATGTGTGCACTCTGCTTGCTTAGGACTGTCTCCAGATCCTACATGTCACGGGGCCAGCCTACCGAGACTGACTCTTCCGTGCCGCACCGCTTGCTCCATCCTGAATCCCTTTGCGTGACAGGATTCCAGGAACTACGGACTACGCCTACAGTGTTCGCCTACACAAAACACACACACACACAACAAGGGTATGCTTTTGTATACAATAGATATATATGCGGAAGCTTTATAACACAATTGCAGAGAATAGGAAACTACTCTATCACAAGAGCATTCACATAGTGCAATAACAATCTGGGAGAAACGTGTATCTTTATTAATACTCTCTTCAGGACAATCCGGTCCAAAGTATAATACAGGCTAACAAGCCACATACACTGACCACCGAGTCGAGCACCACCGATAATGCTCGGCGACTACTCAAATGGATTACTACAGACAATCCCCTCCCAAGGTTTGATTACTCTCAGCCCAAGACAACTGCCCTTGCTTCACGAACCCTGAAACCAACAGAACTGTCTGTGACACACCTATGCAAACTTGCACAGGTAGACGCCCACTGCCCACTCTTCTCGCGGACTATCCACACTTCTGTGGACCTCGAGGCAACCGAAAGCAACTGGGGGCAACCGGACTTCGCTTTCCACGCTTTGTCTACAGCTCAGACTTGCATTCACTCAAATCTACAATCGCATAAACAAAGAAGGCAAACCGATAATCGCTTAATAGCTTGTGAATGTCGTTAGGGGATGTCGAAGTCGTACATCCCTTATACTATAGATTGACCATCTTTTGAAGCAGGTACGACACCACCCCAAGAAAAAGTGGTTCAGAGATAGAGATATGGTAAATTCTTTTAATTTAATTACTCTCCTTAACTCTGAGTTAGCGTTGGCTTGGCACTGACTTGAGGTTTTAGTGATTTTATGACATCGTTACAAGAAAAAGTGGTTCAAAGATTGATAATTCTTTTTTTTTAAAGTATGCATTGTCTTTTCTTGCTTATCTTCTTTTTCTACATTATCATTTTAAACTTTTTATTCATGTAATTATTTGTCTTTATTACAATTTTGACATTCTATTCATTCACTTGTGATTCTACTTTACTTAATGTTTTTCCTCTACATAGTACTTATTCTCTTGATTGCTCTTAACCATCTGCCAATCTTCTTACTTTTTGTATTTTTTCAAATAGCATATTCCTTAAATAAAATGATTCCCTCTAAAAGAAAAGTCCTTGTTTCGGGAAAAATAAATTCGTTTAAGTTGATTGAAATGAGCATTTTTTTCTGTTAGCCACCATTAAACAAACAGGGAGAAAACACCCTCCTTGTCAATAAATTTCTTCGAAATAATTGGATTGCGTTGATTGAATTGAATTAAAATAAAAAAATAGGCCAGCAAACGGAATGCGAAATCAAACGTTTTTATAATTTCTTATTACCAGATTTGTTTTATTGTTGCACTCACGATGTTTTCCATTTTCATAAGCATGCTTCATTTTCTTTTTTTTTTTGGTACTGATTTACTTTTATTTATGACATCAATCTTTGTTTTGTTCTTCCATCTGCTATTACATTTGTTTATTTATCTTCTGTTGATGAAAAAAAAAATACATGAAAATAATTAAAATATTAACTATTTCTTACCATTTCCCTGCTTCTCCTCCCATATACACTATCATTCATGCCCATAAAATGTTGCGCATCCTAACACTGTTCAGTTTTCCACCACTGAATACAGTATACAATCCATGTTGGCAATGAAAGACCACAAAACCAAAAACACAATCCGGTGAATCAATTCAACTTTTTGATGCAGCAGACACAACTTTGAAGCTCAGGGTTAAAAATTTAATTCGTCAATTAAAGTATGTTGATTTTTTTTCAAGTCCTCCCTTTGGTCACATGGTCGGTGGTAAAGGTTAAATACATTATTTTGCAAAAGGTTTTATTTTTAGTCAAAAGGGATGGAAAATAAAGAATTTTTTTTGGGAGGTTTTATAAGGTGAGAGGAATAAGTATATTTTTTCAAGTAAAATTTTTGAATGGTATTTTAGTGATTTTTTTTTTGGGTTTTGTTGGGTCTTCATTTACTTAATTTACTCCTTTATTATTATCTAAAATTTTCAAACTGTTGATAGATTCAATAGATTTAATGTCACAAACTACATATAATGGAAAAGCGCTGTAAAGAGAAATTTTATTTTCAACTGTGTGCATGCTAATATTAATAAAGAACAGAAAAGACCATCTATTCTTATTAATGCTACTAAAAATGGCACATTTAATTTAAAAAATAAAAAAGAGCTTGTAATTATTCAGTGTTCTTGTATATTAAAAGACATATGTTTGTATATATCATCAAAAAATATTTAAGATTAATGGCATACACTTAATGATTTATATGATAAAGAAAAAACACACACGCTCACAAATAGATCAATCTAATGCTATAGTTAAATAATTAAAAAAATGTCAAAATAGGGGAAGTAAGTGAATATTTGTCTAAAGTAAAAAATGTATCTCATTCACAAATCAACCATTATAGTTTTGATGCAATAGAGTATAGAAATGTGATAACAATTACATTGAATGGTATCCCTCATTCTTATATAAATTTTATTTTAAAATTTTGATTAATAGATAAATTGAGTGTATAAAAATATGAAACACTTTTGAGTTGTTAATTCAACATACTAACAACCTTCTAACATCTTACATATGTGAAAGATTAAGTCGAAATAAGCCATTATCATAAGTTCTAACACTTCAAATTATAGAGGTTGAGGTTTATGTACATACTAAAATTTAGGAAGAGGTAGAGGAAGAATAGACAAAAGAGGATGCAGAATAAAATCGTGAGTGATGGGCCTTGCCATTTTATATATTCCTCTTCCTCTTCTTTTTCTCCTCAGCATGGTTAGGGATAGGCTCATTGAATATTTTGAACTTATGGTTAGGATGAATAAGAGGATATTCATGAGGAGGAGAGATCTTAGTATCATATTTTTAAGTGACACATTCTTTGAAAAAATGTTCCCTCATTCAATCCTTTTTGTAGTGCTTGGTCAAAATTTAAGGATACTCATTCCTCTTCCTACCTTTTCCATTTTTAGTTTTTTTTTGCTCGGGACATTGACCTCTCAGCCATCATTTTTATCATTATTCTCAAATTTAGAATTAGTGGTGCTACCATCAACCACACTATAGTTGTGATTGTGATGGGAGGATGACTTATGGCTATGAGGTAGCTAGAGACTAGTCTAAACTTCAAAAATTTGATCTTCAAATACTTATTATCAATCTCTTTAAAAGAGGTGGGTTAATACTTGAGCACTTCAAGGTGAACCTTGTGCCTCAATGCTTAGTTGAACATGTCAAAGATTTGATCATATCTAAAACATGTCTGACAAGCACATACAACTTAACACTATCTATAAACAAAGTAAAATTTTAAATTACTATTAGACTATGTCATAGAAGTGAGTGACTACATATTGAGGTTAAATAACCTAGAAATATAGAGTAACTAGATGGAATAATCTAATATAAGTTTTACTGTAAACATAGAATCTAACAACAAATTCTAAAATAAAATTGAAGTCTCAGCTTACAGGGTAAACTAAAGAGCTTAATCGTTATTCCATCATCGTGTTTATAATCCATACATGCCATTATGAAGGATGTGATGTGCTTTGAAGGAATAACATCCTAATTTCCAATGAACTTAGGTATTCTGGATAGAAGAGAAGTTGAATAACTCACACATGAGAGGATAGATAATTTTTGTAGGAATAAACAATGGATGGGAGAAAAATGAACCACATGGTGGTTGTAGGGAGATAGATACTGCCTATGATAGTATGATTTACATGCTCCCGATTCTTCTAAATAAAATACAAAAGAGGGTTCCTGGGTGAAAACTAATCAAATCATTCTTTTGGTTGAATAAGTCAGGAAAATGACCTTAGAGGATTGTACAATGAAGATGACCATAACAATGTTAACATATTAAATGTGGTAGAGGATGATAAGTATCAAGGTTTGGATACTACTATGCCCTCAACCTTTGGTATGTCTAGGGATATGAGTGGTGAATTGTGGCGTACATACATCTTTTATATTCTTATTACATTTCTCTATGTTCTTAGTTAGGTCAGCCTATAGAATAACCATGGCTAAATAGACTATATATAGAAGGTAGTGGTTAGTATTTGATTATCATATTAAGTATTCTTGTCTTATTATATTATTTTAGAGGTTTACCCCTTGAAGTGGATCTACTATATTATCCAGTAGTTTGCTCCAATTTCAATTATTTTTGTGTGATCTCTTATCTTTGTCTATTTTATGCTCTATATAATAATTTTGTGCAAACATCCAAGTAATTTCCTTAAAATTGGTATTATATATTTTATTTGGGCAAGTTTCCTATGGCATTTTATTTTTAGATCTAGTGAGGCACAACTTCAGTGAGCAGAGGGAGTGAAAAAACATAATTTGTAATCCTGAAAGAATTGATTTTTTTCGTCAGTACAGTATTGTTCAAAACATTTTTTAAAAATATATTTATAAAAAAAAGTGTGAAAAAAAAATCCTTTTTCACATTTTACAGTCATTAGATTCATCTCGATGAGATGATCATAATGGTATATTCTATCGATACACTTTTTTGCTATCAAATGTTTTACCCTAGTACACAAAAGTAGTTATTAGATTCATCTTGGTGAGGCAATCATAATGGTACCATCTTTTGGTACACTTCTTTCATGAAATAAACCCTCCTAAGGTTTGTGCATGATAAGTCCTACTACTTGGGGCAAAAAGGGGGCAAGAAACTCCTAAGACTCCTAAGGATGACATGAAATCTAAAACTTCAAATCCATTACTTTCTTAACTTTAAGCTTACATAAAAGGCTTGATGCAGTAGGATGACTTTTTTGTATTTCAAATTAATATTACAGGTATACATGAAGAGATTAATAGGGTGCACATTCAATTGCATCATATCACTATGTAATTGGCTACCATTTCATCTTAGTTATAGAAAAACAATCCTCCACTTCATCATTTGGGTCCTCCTCTCAACGCTAACAACTTCAATCCTAGTGTGAAATCAATGTTGCCAAAAGTGGACATGCATAAGTCTGATGGTAAGGATCCTCTCACATAGATTACCCAATTTGAGAATTTATTTTATCTACACTAAAATCCTAATTCTTAGAAGGTGATAGTGGTGTCTCTATATTGAGAACCTAAGTATTTCATTTGGTATCATTGGTTATGTGCTCAAAAGAAAAAGAATGGTGCTCATGTTACATGGTCTATTTTCACTGATAAGTTGTGGCTCTTTATATAAATAATGACTATGAGAACTACTTCAACAAGTTAGCCAAAATATGTCAAACAAGAACTATGAAGGATTATATTCATCAACTTTAGAATATATCCTTACAAGTGAAAGACATCACTAAGGAAATTTTGGCAGATCTTTTATTGGGTGAATTAAAAGATAGCATCCAATTGGAGGTTTGGATGTTTAATCCATTATCTTTATTAGAATTTATCCCAAGGGCACACATGTCAGAAGAAAAAGAGATGGTTAAACGAAAAACTTTCACTACTAGTCATGATCGTACCTTTTCAGCACCATCATTTCCTCAACCCACCAAATTGACACCTAAAAAAATTGAGAAGTGATCCAAAGGATTATGTTATGGTTGTGATAGCAAGTGGAGCAAAGGAAATCATTGTGATGAAAAATTATTTTACATTGAAGGTGTCACTGAGGATGAAGATGATAAGGAGGTTATTGGTGAGGATGTAGAAAAACCTAAAGAGGAATCTGAAGACTCCCATCTTATTATTTCCTATCATTACCTTTCAGGTATTAATACTCTCTAAACTCTTAACGTGGTGGGTTTCTTTAAGAAATATAAATTCAATGTATTGATTGATTATAGGAGCACACACAACATCATCAATAGTAAGTTGGCTTCTCATTTGAACTTTTTCATTTATCTCACTCCAAAATTTTAGGTCATGATTATAGATAGTGGTACTATCAGTTGTTCAAGAAAATTCCATAGTACTAAATTAGCCATAGGAGACATCCTGTTAGATTCTCCTATATTTACTATTCCCATGGGTGGAGCTGATATTATTCTTAGAGTACAGTGGCTCACCACTTTGGGCACTATTGAGATGAATTTATAGGAATTATTCATGCATTTTCATTCTGAGGGAAGGCCATTTTAGCTAAGGGGATTAAGGTCTAAATATCCACAACTTAATAGCTCCCATAAAATAACCAAGATTATTGGAAAAGGTGTTGAAGGATTTCTATCTCACTTGTTCTCCATTGAAGTCCAACCAACTCAACCATCTACACCCCCTAATCTGCAACAAGTGATTGACACCCATTCTATTATTTTTGGTGATATGGCAAAAGGACTTCCACCTTGCCATATACATGGTCATGCCATAAATCTTATTCTTGGTAGTAAACCACCTAATATTAGGCCATACAAGTAACCCTATGCCAAAAAATAAAAATTAAAAAGATGGTATAATAGATGTTGGATGCAGGAATCTTTCACCACATCTAGAGTGAATATTCATTTCCAATTATCATGGTGAGAAAGAGAGATGACACTTGGAGGATGTGCCCTGAATATAGAGAGATCAACAAGTACATAATTAAAGATAAGTTTCATATTCCTATCATTTATGATTTGCTATATGAATTTCATGGTGGTCTTTATTTTATCAAGTTAGATCTATGTTCTAAGTATCATCAAATCTAAATCCATGATGAAGACATACCCAAAACAACTTTCAAAACTCATGAGGGACATTATGAGTTTATGGTTATGCCTTTTGGTCTAACAAATGCACCATCCACCTTTCAAAGTTTGATGAATACTATTTTTAGGCCATTTTTGAGGAAATTTGTTTTGGTGTTTTTTTATGATATATGTATTTATATTAAAAATTAGGAAGAACATTTGCAACATGTGAAATAGGTACTCTCAATTCTAGAATAACATCAGTTGTATTCCAAACCTTCTAAATGTATTGTGGAGCTGGTGGTACTAATTATTTGGGTAGTATGGTTTCACATGGAATGAAAGTGGATCCTAAAAAAATCCAAGCAATGGTGGATTGGCATGTTCCTTAGAAACACAAGCAACTAAGAATATTTTTAGGGATAATTGGTTACTATCATAGGTTTATCAAAAATTATGGTATTATTATATCCCCACTCACTTATTTTTTGAATAAAGACTCCTTTTAGTGGACTGATACAGCTACCAATGCATTTGAAAATTGAAATTGGCAATGTGTAACACTCCAATGTTGGCCACTCCTAATGTTTTTAAGACTTTTGTAGTTGAATGTGGTGTATATGGATATGGTATGGGTTGTTCGATCATAGTGGAAGGCAAACTACTTGCATTTGAAAGTCACCAACAAAAGGGTAAAAATCATCTCAATCCCATCTATGATAAGGAAATGATGGCCATTCTACATGTCGTCAAACAATGGAGACCTTATTTTATGGGTCATCACTTTTAGCTAAAGACTGATCATGTTAGTCATAAATATTTATTGGAATAATATTTCTCATTGGAAGAACAATATAAATGGGTAACTAAGATGTTAGGCTATGATTTTGAAATAGTATACAAGAAAGGCAATGAAAATGTGGTGGTAAATGCACTATCTAGGAGAGATAAATCAGTTGGGGCATTCATATGTTCCATGACCATTTGGTAGGAAAATTTGGATAGAAGAAGAAAGATCAAAATGAGAAAATGATAGTGCTACCCATGATTTGATTCAAAATCTTCAGCAAGGTTTGGGTGGATTTGAAAAATTCACATGGAAGGGTAATGCATTATGGTATAATGATAGATTATATCTATGTAATAATTATCTTATCAAGTAAAAAATCCCTCAGTAACTTCATGCAACTCCACTTGGGGGTCATTCAAGATTTTTGAAAACCTATCATAGAATCAAAAAGGATTATTTTTGGGAAGGACTCAAAGGGGATGTCCAGAAATATATTATTGAATATATGATCTGTCAATAAAATAAAGGTAAAACCATTAAAACCCCAGGTCTTATTCAACCTTTATCCATCCCTAGCTAGTGTTGGGAAGAGGTGTCTAAGGATTTCATTACAGGGTTGCCAAGATCTGATGAAAAAATGTTATCATGGTTATTGTGGATCATCTCAATAAGTATGCTCATTTTTGTTCTTTATCACATCCATTTATTGCTAGTATAGTAGCTTCTAATTTTCTTAATATAGTTTAGAAATTGCATGGTACTCCTAAGATCATTTTCTGTGATAGAGATCCCATTTTCACTAATAATTTCTAGACTAAGTCATTTACATGTTTATGAACCAAATTGGCTCATAGCTCATCCTATCATCCTCAATCAGATGGATAAATTGAGGTAGTCAACAAATGTCTAGAAGGATATCTTCATTTTTTTTTTAATAAACAAGATAAATGGATTCATTGGTTTCAACTTGCTGAATGGTGGTATAATACTTTGACACGTAGTTATTCCAAAATGTCTCCCTTTTTGGAATTATATGGATACCAACCTCCATCCATCACTTCCTCCTTGAAGGTCCATCCTAAGGTTCATGCAGTTGAGGAACATATTCACCATCAACAAGAGGTCTTTTCATCATCAATAGGAGATCCTTGCAAGTTTACATGAAATTTTAGATATGGTCGAGAATCGCATGAAGAATCAAGCATATCAACATAAGAATGAGAGGCATTTTGAAATTGGTGATTGGATCTTTGTTCACTTCAATCCATATAAATAGATTTCCTTGAAGAAATAGAAAAAAGATAACAATCTATCTTCTACGTATTATGGACCTTATCAGATCTTAAAAAAAAAATTGTATTGTGGACTGCAAATTAGAATTTCCATCATCCATTTGCATACATACAACATATCATATATCATTCATGAATAAATTCATTATACATATAATTACTACTCAAACTAAGTTACTAAAATTAGATGAAGAAGGGAGAGTTATTTTTAATACTAAGGCAATCCTTTGAATGCACATTTAGTAGCTATGGTCTAGAGAGATTAAGGAGTACCTAATAAAATGGATGAATCTTCCATGTGAAGATTCCACCTGGGATGATGAATAATTTAGGAAAAAACATCTAGAGTTGATTTAATGTTAAGGACAATGCTATTTTGAAGGGGAGGGGCATGCTATGCCCTTAGCCTTTAGTATGCCTAGAGATATGTGTGTCTGATTTGTAGCTTACATACCTCTTTTGTATTATTTTTTACATTTATCTATGTTCTTAGTTAGGTGAATCTATGAAATAACCATGGCTAAGTAGACTATATATAAGAGGTAGTTGTTAGTCTTTGATCATCATATTAAGTATTCTACTCTTATTTCATTGTTGTGGAGGTTTCCCCTTCAAAGTGGTTCTGCTATATTATCTATTATTCTTCTCTACTTCCAATTATTGTTGTGTGATCTCTTATCTTTGTCTGTTCTATGTGCTATGTAATAATTTTTTGAAAACATCTATGTAATTTCCTTACAGATACTAATATACAAAATAAGCATATCATGCATCCATACACCTCAAGTGGCAATCAAAATCAATATGAATGGTTCAAACCTCAAACAAATGGGTAGGATGATAATATAGTGATGTGCATATAGAGATAAGATCCAATTTAAAATGAAGGTGACCTAGATTAGGATCCTGATGTGGACTTTCCATTTGAAAGTATGAAGGTTAAGAATGGTTAATCCTATGAGAATCAATAGACATACTTGAATGAGATCAAGTGATAGCTCTATCACTAGAGAGTTAAAAAATCTAATTCCTATGGGAATATTTATGCCTAGTGTGAATGATAATATCCTATAGGAATTGATTAAAAAATTATGAATGCATATAATCCTCTAGATTCCACTCCACTAGGGTTCAGCTTTTGAATGAGTAGGGTAATGTAGATTGGTCTTGAATATCATATACTATATCTTGGAAGGGGAAAGGTCAAATGATAGAAAAGGAGAATGAGGTATTAATTGGTTTTACACATCATAATTTTACTTGATGAATAACTCAATGGGGTGATCTTATCATTGAGTGGTGACTAATTTTCACTCTCTAGTGATCCATCAATGTTCCACACCAACAATTTTCAATTCTCGAGTCATCACAATGGGTTAATCTAGAATGCAATGATAATACTAACCGAAGGGAGGGAAGTGAGTCATAAATGATACATAAAGGAAACAAAGGGTTAAGAAATAGAAGAGGATAATTACAACAAACATTATATGTTGGCAACTTAAAGTTAAAATAAAAAACAACAAGCCAAAGACAACAAAAAAGAGCATAAAATAGGGGCATGTATCCATGTAGTAGGTTAGTCTAGACACTCATGTCCTCATATAAAGGAAGTAATGGGTTTATAATAAAATCCATGGCCTGAGAAAAAAATTAAAAAAAAAAGCTTTTATAAAAGGTTGAAAAGGCTATAAAATTTTTAAAAACATAGAACTAGGTAATAGTGAAACCTTCGGGGTCCTAACAGTTATGCCAAAATGTTTTTTCAAGAATCCAAATATGACACATAAGTGTTTGAAAAGGGAATGGAAATAAAATTAAAAAAATATATCTAAGGGATTTGATAAGAACCTAAATTTGTTATCTAGTTTGTTGGACTGTGTGAGCTATAGGTTGAACAAACAAACAACTAGGGTAGAAACATATAAGAATGACTAATATACTACAATAAATAATAAAAAGAACATCTAATATTTTATCCACAATCAATGAAATTAAATAGTGAATTGAATTAAGATTTATAAACTAAATTATTTGCATTTATGAAATGAGATACAATTTACAAAGAAAATCTTATAGTTTAGGAAAGGAGATATGTCATGCTCATTTTATGTATTCATCTTGATGATTACATTTTAGGTCCCTATGCCATATACTAGACCTATCAATGACAATATCATATATGAATGTCCTTGGAGAGAGAAATCCATTGAATAGATGTGTCATTCCACCTTTTTTTATCCCTACCACGTCTTTTTTTGGAAACCTTGTAACTTGGTTGCCCATTTTCCAAAAAATATGTAGATTTTCTACAATTTCCCATTTATGATCATTTGGATGTCTATTAGGGTTTCAAATATCTATTAATGACTCTTTTCAACATTTTTCACCCTATTTTTTTCTTTATATGAATCTTATTTTCCTCCATTACACTCCTTGATTATTTATTTACCTACATGCTATTAGGATTATCATTTGATTGATCTATTACCACATCATTACTTTTTTAGTTTTGGATTTATGCACCTAATTATTAACTCATTACTATTGATCCACTCATATACCTCGTTTTTGTTTTGTGATACCTTGTTGATGCTCATTCAATATGAAATAGTAATTCATCATGTTCTTCTCTCCATATCTTTTTAGGTCATTTTTAGTTTTAGATTATAAAGGTCTTATTTTAAAAACTACATGTCACATGCTTTAGGTTGTAGATTCTTAGAAATTTCTTCCTTAGTTGGATACATATTGATTCAATTTCATAGATTACTAGGATCATTTGGAGATTAATATGAGGGTACCTTAATTTCAAGGTGAAACTATTCTTAAGATTTATATAATGTTAGGATAGTTGATTTATATGTTAGGATTTGATTTCATTTTTAGAATCATAAAATTTTCATTTTTTAAACACCATGATTGTTTTTAAATCAAATTTTTATTGTAAAATAACATTAATTATTTTTTATTATAGACTATAAAGTGCTTCTTTGAGGAACCACATGTCACATGCTTCAGATTATAGATCCTTAGAAATTTCTTCCTTAGTTGGATATAGATTGATTTAATAGGTAGATTACTCGCATAATTTTGAGATTAATATGAGGATGCCTTGATTGCATGTTGAAACTATTATTAAGATTTATATAATGTTAAGATTGTTGATTTATATGCTAGGGTTAGATTTCATTTCTAGAATCATAAGATTTCTAGTTTGAAACACCACAATTGTTTGTGAATCAATTTTTTATCATAAAACAACATTCATTAATTTTTAGTGTTAGACTATAAAGGGCTTATTTGAGGAACCAAATGTCACATGATTCAAGTTGTAGATCCTTAGAAATTTCCTCCTTAGTTGGATATAGACTAATTCAATTTGGTCGATTACTAGCATAATTTGAAGATTAATATGAGGGTGCCTAGATTGCCTATTCTTAAGATTTATATAATGTTATGTTGGTTCATTTATATGCTAGGGTTATATTTCATTTATAAAATCATAAAAATTTCATTCTGAAACACCAGGCTTATTTATCAATTACATTCTTATTGTAAAACAACATGCATTAATTTTTAAATTAGATTCCAATTTTGAAACTACAATATTTTATTTCTAAAATGTATCTCCTTTAGACCTAAATAATGATAATTTACATTAGAAATCATACTTCCATTTTAGTATTATAATTTATTTATTATGGCTAGAATCTTTTCTATTTTTACCATTACTATTTTTAGTAAATCATTTCTTCTTATATATTCCTAGCTTAGTTCTTTTTTCATCTTCTAGAATGTGCAATATAAAAAACTATATATAGGCTTGAGGCTCATATCTCATCCCTTAGGTTACAAGTTTCTTGCTTTTCATACATTTTGTAAACACTTGTGGTGCATTCAAATTCTTGTAGCTACATTTGAATCAAGAAATTTTGGGTTTGGGCATGCCAAAATGTAGCTAAAATAATCTAAATACATCACACAAGTTTGAGAAATAGATAGAAAGCAAACAACCTACAACCTAAGGGGTGAGCTACAAGCTTAAAGTTGATAATATGGTTTGTTGGATTGCAAGGAATAGAGTCTAAACAAATAAGAACTAGACTATAAATAGATTAGAAATACTAATATATTATTCAATAAATAATAATAGTGTATATAATTCCAACCAAAATAATTACTATTAATTGTTAAAATGGAAATATGATTTAAAAAATAAATGCTTGCCATTTATGTAAGAAAATATGATTTACAAAGAAAATATTGTTGTTTTAAAACTAAAATGTGATTCATAAATTAATGCAAGTTTTTTCAAAATAAAAATTTTGTAAAAAAATAAGCACAAGGTTTCAAAATTAACACTTTGTGATTCTATAAATGAAATTTAACCCTAGCATATTTGTCAACTAACCTAGAAATATATAAAGATTAACAATAGTTATACCTTACAACCAAGGTGCCCTCATATCAATCTCTTAATGATTAAATTAATGTTTCAACCTAAATCCAAGTTTATCTAGCTAGGAAGGAAATGACTAAGGATTACAAATTGAAGTTGGTAACACATAGTTCCTTGAAGTATCCCTTCCCACTCTATTATTCAGAATGAGCTAGAGAGAGGCAAAGAAACACAAGATAAACCTTGACTACATATCAGATAAGAAACACCATGGTATCATAGAAGGTAAATGTGGTGAATGAGTGAATCAAAAATCATACATGCATATATCAGGTCTAACAACCCAAAACTAAAAGAGTGATAACATAGTAAAAAATCAATAAAATGATCAGTGTGATAGCATAAAGGCAAACAAATGACCAAGAAGTGTAAGGGAGGAAAAATAGGTACATGTAAATGAAAAATAAAGTAAAATTTGGCCAAAAAGTGGTGTTAATAGATGTTGGATACCCTACCATGCATCCAAATAGTCATAAAAAGGAAATTGTGGTTAGGTCATGTTTTTTAGAAAAAATAAGTGGCCAGGGCATGTGGTTTGCCAAAATCCATGACGGGGCCAAAAAAGGGTGTAATTCCATGTATATCATATATATTTCTCTCTCCAAGGTCTTTCCTAGATGTACTTCTTATCGATAGGTCTAATAGATCGCATAATGAGCTAAAATGTAATCATTGGGAGGAATCTAATAAAATAAGTATTACAGTGGCAATCAATGTTTATGTTCATATGAGGTCAATAAATGTTTTAAATCACTACCATTATCTTTGTAATGTCAAAGTGTCCTACTATATTAGTGTAGTGTACCTCCTAGATGAGTCATTGGTAAATAGTGCCATCTGAAACATAGAAATATACATGCTTGTAAAGAATCTTGTTAGACATGTAGCAACCATGAACCTGCTCACCCTGTGAAATAGTAGCATAGGATTTTATAAATTAACAATTTTTATGAGTAGATAGATAACTAGTCAAAAATGGTATGGTTTCACGTGTCAACAATTGTGATGAGCATTTTTATCAAAAATTGGTTGAGGCAATCTATCGCCTTGATGCCTTTTCCCATTCTGTCTCTAATCACAAGATGGAGTTGTTTCATGTAGGTCATCCCCTTCATGTAGTGTTCATTCTCTAGCTTACTAGGCATATGTAGGAATTGAAGCAAGTTATGATAAAAGATAGATGATCTTATCCTTACACAAAGTTGTACTAGTTTTATTACTCAACTTTTTGAACTATAGCATACAAATATCTCTCTTAGGTGGAATACTTCTAAATCATCTCATTAATTTTTTTATGAGTGATAGGTGACTATATGTCCATGTTGTGTGAGTATGCACAAAGTGCATAGACAAATACATTGGTATGGATTTGAAAGGGGTGGATAATGTTAGGGATTTTCAGAAATAATATTGTGTAGAGGTGTTACTTAAGCTCCTTGAAATCATGATGTTGCGTGGATTTCCATTAGAATGTTACTTTGGCATACATGATTTAGATGAGATGTCATGATATGTGCAATAAACCAAGGACAAACATATTGTACTAATTTGTAAGGGCAAGAAAACTCCTAAACTAGGTGAGATTACACGTAGTTGCCTAGTCTTGGATTACTTTTTCTAGATCTAGATGAATTTCTATGTAGTCAATAATGTAGCTTAGTTACTTAATATTTGCAACATCAAATGTACACTTGGCTAAGTTTTCTTACAACTTGTGTTTGTGTAATGTGTCTAATAACTCTTTATACCTTCTCTTGTAGAAAGAAAAAAATAAATAAATATAGATATTTTTATTTTCTACTCTTGAAATCATATAATTCCACAACACATTTGAGGTAGATTGAAAAATAAATTAATCCGTACAAACTTAAGACCAACCATATCTAGAAGGTCAATATGAAAAAATATAACTTGACTCTCTATAACACAAATTCTTTTACTAAAAAATTGTTTGTAATTTTATTTTCATTTTTAATTGAATCATATGAACACTCAATGATTTTGATGGTATACCCATTTCGTAAAAAGTATATAATTTTTTTTTGAATTTTCGGGGTATACCCTCTTCGTGGCAAGTTTATATCTTTTCGGGGTTTTGTTGGAACTCTAGAAGCAACTTTATATGTTTGGGGGCTTTATGTCGATTCTTACCAACTCTACGTAGAAAATTAAATGAAATGTGACGAGGTTGTCTGCCTTTGAAAACGTGATGCATTCGGCAATAAAATTGCAACATCGATTTCGCATTGAGGTTGCTACATCTATTTCGAATGTTTCTGTGGAGTTTCTTCCTTTTTCCATGTTTTGAGGAATAGAAATTTCGTAAGAAGAATGGGACCCAGTGCCGCATTTGAATAACAATTCAAAGTATTTTGAAGAGTAGAAATTTTTTAAGAATTTGAAAAACAATTCAATGTATTTTGATTGAAAGTTTGGCAAGAGGATGGGAACCAGTGCCGGATTTGAAAAACAATTCAATGTACTATGATTAAAAAGATTATAAGTGTGGCGGTTCGAGCAGTGACCAGTCGACCATCCTTATGCCCATAGCATCTCCATCTCTCTCTCTAAAAGTTGCATTCTTAGTTTCTTCGAGTAGCATAATAGTTGCATTATTAGTTTCCATGGCCCTGTCTCTCCAAAAATGCTTTGTCTACTGTGTTGAAATGCAAAATGCAGTTATAGCAGCTATCCTCTCTGGACAGTTGCACATCATCTGCAACATTTGGTGGGTTGTTTTTATGATTTCTGGCAGTGTTTCCACGGGAATGATTATATTGCTTGCGCAGAGCTGTGTTACTCAGTTCAAGATGAGAAAGGGGAAAAGGGAAGATGAAGGGGATGTGGAGAATCAACATGAACCTCATCATGCACAGTCAGCACTGTTAGGTTTCAGGCTATTCTTCATCCAACATTGCTCCAATATTCTTCTCGTCATTCTCTCTCTTGTCTTATCCGCACTTGTTTTAGGTGCAACTTATTCTCTTTCCCACATCTGCAAGCTCTCATCCGCATGACGTAGTAAACGAGTAAGTTTCTTTGAAATAATTGGATTGCGTTGATTGAATTGAATTAAAAAGCAGGCCCCAACGAAGTGCGGCATCAAACGTTTTTATATTTTATTTTATTGTTGCGTTCAGGTTGCTATTCTATTGTACTGCTTTCGTTTTATTTATGGAATGTAGATGTTCGTCCAGGTCATTCCTATTGTATTGGGTGATGAAAAATTAGGAAAGGTGGTGATGCAAAGTTCGTTTGTTTTATGTTCGTTTTTAAAGGCCATTACGTTCGTTTGTTTTTCGTTTGTAAATGAAAAAATAAATGAAAATAATAATTTAAATATGAACTGCTGCTTCTCATTCCCCTTTCTTCTCCAAAATACACCGTCATTTATGCCTATAAAAGGCTTTACATCCCAACACCGCTTAGTTTTCCTGCCACATAATACAATATACAATCTGCGATGGCAATGAAATTCAAGTTTTTGATGTAGCAGACAGTTTTGAAGTTCAAGGTTAAAAACTCATTTTTTCAGTCAAACTACTTTATCTATCTATTTATTTAAAGTCTTCCCTTTTCACATGATAGGTGCTTAAAGTTAAACATTTTATTTTGTAAAAGGTTTTGTTTATGGTTAAAAAGGGTCGAAAATAAATAACTTTTTGGGCGTGGGCGTGGGTGTGGATGTGGGCGTGAGTGTGGTGGGTGGGGGAGTTATAAGGTGAGAAGAATAAGTCATTTTTTTTAGTAAATTTTTTTAAAGATGTTTAAATGTCTTATTGGATATTGTTGGGTCTTCATTTTCTTAATTCATTCTTTTAATATTGTCAAAGATTTCACAAATATTCACCAACTCAAATAAGTTCCATGTCACAAGTTACACATAATGAAAAAGATTGTAAAAGAAACTTTAGTTTTTAACTATTTATATGTGATAATAAAAACTAAAAATAGACATCTATTCCTATTAATACTACTAAAAATATCATATTTAATTTAAAAAATAAAAAATAACATGCAATAATTCAGTGTTCTTGTACATTAAAGTCATATGTTCATATATAACATCAAAAAATATTTAAGAGGTATAGTACACAGTTAATGATTTATATGGCAAACAACTAAAATATAAATATATTGATCTAATACTATAATTATATGATAATAAATGTCAAAATAGGAGAAGTGAGTGAATATTTATCTAAATTTAAAAATATTCATTCATAAATTTTGTTTTAAAAAAAGTTTTGATGCAATAGATGATAAAGCTATGATAAAAATAAGATTGAAGAGTGTCTCTCATTATTTTATATTTTTTTTTAAAATTACAATTAATAGATAAATTGAACATATAAAAATATAAAACACTTTGTGACGTGTGAATTCAACATGCTAACAACCCTTTAACAAATTACATAGATAATATTTAAGTCAAAAGAAGATTTTATTGTAAGTTATAGTAGTTCAAATTATAGAGGTAGAGGTAGAGGTAGAGGCACATACAAAAATACATAAATATGTAAACGTTTTCATTACTCTGGTTGAAGTGGTGGATGCACATATGATGATCATCTTTCAAGGTATGATGGAGATAATCATTCTAAAGGAAGAGGTTAATGTAGAACCAAAAGAAAACATTTACTACATATGTGGAATTAAACATTATGCTACTGAATGTCACATACCTTTTAAGAATATTCTAAAAATCAAAATTTCACCACCTATGAACAATATGATTAGTAATATGATGATGATGATGAAACTTATCTTATACTGGGAATTATAGATCTACTTACATTACAATAGATGAAGAAGTAGTTCAATGTGTATTAAATTATAGTAGAGAAATTAAATATTTAATAGATGTGTGGATTATGGATATGGGGAGAAACAATGCATATGACTTTTAAAATTGATTTATTTTCTGAGTATCAAAGGTTGCATTTAAAATCCATTAAAATTGCATAAAAGACTTTTCATAAAGAAGTTGGTATTGTAATTGTGAAGATAAACATTCTTAATTATACTAAAAGTTTGTTTCATGATGTAAGGTATATTATTTAGATGAAATGTTTGGACACACTTTAAAAGATATGATATTTTCTAAATATATCGTAGTGTTTCATAGAGACATTTTTAACATATCATTTTATATCTTGCTTATTTCTAAAATGAATTAATCTATTTTTTTGTGTTCATAAACAAAAGAAAGAAGAAAGATGTATTTTTAAAAGTGTTAGTTCATATTTCTAGTGTTCATGGACCTATCTCTTTAAAAATACTTTATATTTTATGTACAAATGTAAATTTTACTTATAAAAAATATCCTCTCTTTAAATTTCATAATTATTTACAATATTTAGTAAAATATTTTTATGATTTTTGACATTATTTCAATTAAAATGATCATATTTATTACACATAATTATGTTAATCAACTGAACCTGAATTAAAAGAAGTAGATGGGGATGTGAGAAATTAATTAAAATTCAACTTCAACCTCATCATAGACACCTAACACTGCCATGTCTCAAGCTAATTTTATTCCAACATTACTCACCATTGTCTATATTATATCCTCTAGACCTTTTTTAATTCCAACATATTCCATTCCCCAACTATGCATGCATTGATGCACATGGTATAGTAAACATGTAATTGGGATTGGATCACATGGATTGAATTGAAAATTAAGGCTGACAAAAAGACACGAATTCAAATAATTCTATAATTTATTACTACTAGAGAAATTTAAAACATGTTTATAACCTATTTATGTTACGCTATGTAAATGTTGAGCTCAAGATTTCTATCATTTTCATGTGCATTCGTCATTTTATATTCTATTTCGCTATTTTGTTTTATTTTTAAAGTTATGGCATGCATATGTCTATCCAGGTTGTTCCGATTTTACCATTGTTATGTTAGTGATACTAGCATCTCTATTTATGTTAGTGAACTACCATCTCTATTTATGTTAGTGATACTACCATCTCTATTTATCGTTGACCATTTATACTAAACAATTTGATACTACCACTTTATATTTCCCTATGAATAATCACTCATAGTGTCGTAGTGTGCCTAATGCATTATTTTATAGCCACCTAATTATTATTGTTAGTTATTACCTGACCATAATGAAGCTACGGAAAAACATAGGTTTGACCATGTCATTTTAAATATGAGAAAATGAGTTCTAATGTAAAGCAAATGAGAGTTTAATTTAAAGCAAATGAAGGTTATTTAAAGTATAAATATTTTTATTTGTTATGAGTATATGGATGCCAATCATAAATAAACAAATGAAGGTTATTTAAAGTATAAATATTTTTATTTGTTATAAATATATGGATGTAAATCATAGATATGGAGTTTTAGATATAAGGAGTTGCATGGTAAGAAATATTTTTTTAGAAAAAAAAAAAACATAAAAGCATTCATATTGATTATATCATTTAAGAGTTAATGAGGTTTAATATATAATAAAGGAGAGTTTAATTTGAAGTAAATGAGGTTTATTTAGATTTTTTTTTTTTAATTATTTTTTGTGAACAAGTAGATGTAAATCACCTATGGGTAAGTGTATCAACTTGGGGAACAAAAAAGGGCCTATTCATGGAAATGATTTTTTTGAAATTTCAAAAATGTGAATTTCTGTAGATAATTAGATATGGCTATACTAAAAATTTGAAGATGGTATAAAAACATAAATTGTAACATTTTGAGTCTAGTTTTCAAAAAACTATATATATTTTTGTAAATGGTTAAGTATAATAGGTCAAACATCTAAAATTTGAAAAGGACCTCCTATTTTTTTTCTTTTTAATTTGAATTGTACAATTCCATACAACCCACCATTTTTTGAGCATCATTTAATATTGTTTTAAACCATTTGGTGAATATTTAGATTAGCTCTTCTAGTGTGTTACGGACAATTTTTTATGATTTTTTTAATTAATTTTATAATTACGTATATCCTGAAAACTAACAAAAAAATGGATAGCCATCCATGCGACCTGCCTTAAATACCTCAAAAAAATTGAAATTTGATTTTTTTTAATGTGTGTAAAATTAGGCTTAGTTTGTTACCATATAATTTTTTTTCCATTTAGATCAACAAAAAATAAATTAGATAAGTATGAATAGGCATGTATGGGTGAGGCATGTAGTGGCCTAAAAAAGGTGTTGTTAGAAATAAATATAGTTTGAACCCTTAAATTAGCCCAAAAAATATATAAATCATATATTTATAAAGAGGACAAAGTGCTCATTATAATGGTAATAATTTTTTGAATTTTGATGTCGAAATCCATAGTGTACTTGACAATTGAAGTTGAAATTTATTATTTTTCTTAAAACTCTCAGTCTCGGCTATAGATGCATAGTCCCAAGCCTTTGGCTCAAAAATCTAAGCCATTTTAGAGCCTAAAGGCTTGGTTTTAAATTAAAATTTAAACAATGCATACACATTATATAATGCATGCATAAATAATGCGTACACATTATATAACATGTACACATTTCTTAGACATAAAATAAATGAAACAATTTTCATGTTTGTTATGGGGGAAAGGTCCCACTAATCATGCATCCTTATGGGGAAATGTAAAATTTTGTGCTTAGTATAGGGGAAAGGTCCCATTAGCTTTGGACAGTGAATTAAGGTACCATAACATCGCATTAGACTTCAAAAAATTTACCCATTTCAATATGTCATCTTAACTACTTATAACTAAGGATTCAAGGTCTAACACATTATACATTTGATAATATAACTAATTTTATTACAAGAGGTCATAAAATGCATTTTTTAAACCTATGATCGAAACTTAACCTTTAGTGTACCAATTGTTATGCATCAAAGTATCAATACTTGACTCTTACTTGTCAAGATGTGATTGGTTACTTTTAATTTTATAGAATAAATGTTGAAAAAGTATTAGATATTACATGTTCATCTTCTAATGCACTTTAATATAAATATATACACCAATATATTTTGCACTAGAACACATGTTAACAAAAGCCTTTTTTGACAATTGAAACATGCATAGCTATTGATATCTTTCCCCTAATAGGGAGAGAATATACTTTACCACCTTACTTGCCTAAAATCCTATTTGCCTTTAATTTTTGTGTTTCTTATTGATATTATTCTACTTTCCTAAAATCCTATCTTACCCTTTTGTTATTTATTTGATATCTTTGACCAGACCCCTTTATTTATAAATTTTGAACTAATTTATTTCAGTGGCAAACCCATTGAATTGGAATATGTAGTATAGATAATCTTGTGTAAGTACAAATAATAATTTAGCCCTTGGTGTAAAAGTGCATCTCTTTGATATATATTTCAAGAATGCTATCTAATGGAGCCTAATACCTATGAATCATGTCTTGGATTGTCCCAAAAACATTCCTAAAATGTGTTCAATAAAATCTCTTAAGTTTCCTCCAAGGTCACTTAGTGCATCTAATTCAATAGGTGCATTTTGAGGTCCCAATTGAAAGTATAACAAGAGTCTTATATTGTTACAATTATTCAAGTTTTATTCCTCTAATGTATACAAATACATTATTCAAATTTTGCCTAAAATTAAGATCTCTTATGAAAATATGGTTAATCCTCCATTTTGTACACCTCCTTTATCTACCCTTCCATCACACATTGGACAACCATCAACCACTCCATCCATTCCCATGTCATCTAAAGAGTGTGTGTTTGCAATGGGACTAATCCTAACTGCACCATGGATGCTTATCAATACCATATAGTTTTATACCTTATTATGTAATTGGGATGGTAAGATATGAAGTAAGATGATGGACCCACAATGTATTTACATGTTAAATTCTTAAATATTTTGGTCAAGTTGGGTATGTATTTTTTTATAAGATGTGGTTTTGAGCTTAATAAACTATAAATGGTCATGTGTATCCATTAGCGATGATGTGGTAATTTATTAAGATGTTTTAAAATGGCGTGCTTAGTGATGGATGTATAGCTTAGAAAATATATCTTTACACTAAGGACTTTGATCTAAATCATTAAGGGATGGCATAGACCTAGCATTGACCAAGTACAAAATATGTATAAGTTATCCCAACTCAAACCCTATTGAACTTATTCAAGATACATTAAACATGTGACAATGTACCCTAAATCTAAGACCTGCTCCCCGTCAAGGATGATGTTGAGCACAGAGACCCAATAATTGTTCATGTGGATGATGAATTTCTCTCCTAATATAGATGGTTGATCAGAATTGAATATCAGAGTGCACCCCCTCACCAAAGGTTTCAAGATTATATATATTTTGTACATATATATTCAATCATCTTTTTTATATTTCATTTTAATGATCTTAAACCTTATGATGTGGATTGAAATAAAGTAGTACATGTCTTAGAATTATTGCTTCATCTTGGGATGTGAGGTTGAGGCTCATCTATTACTAAATTGTATTCTCTCCTACATGTAGGACTTAATATGAATGTAAGTTTTGGGATCTCTAGAGGTAATTCAAGGAAGAGGGATATAAATAATTTTATTATGTATACATGTAGAAAATTGATAACATTCAGTGCTTGCTTGAAATTTGGATGGGACCTTAAAGGGATCTAAATGAAAATTTTCATATAGTAATGGTAAGTTAGAGGCTCACACCACATGTGTGAATCATTTAATAGACATGAGTTGATTGGATCGATGTCAATCTTTAAACATTATTGGCTTCTATGTATGTATGATAAATTTGTGAATAGGCCTTAGTTGGATTGGTTGGCTTGGTGATGGAATATGTCTAAGTATCAAAGATGTGCATATCTAATGACTCTAACACTTCTCTAGGTGTACTAAAGCTACACACATGTGGAAATATTTAATTGTATTGGGTGTCCTATAACTCTGATAAATTTGATGCTTCTAGGATAAGTGACAATTAGATCTCTAACACAAATATATGTGTGTATAAGATACACATGTGAATATGTATCTAATTTGATCAGGCCTCATAAGGATCTGATATCTAGCTCTTTAAAGCTTCTAGGACTTGATGCCTCTAATAGTGTTGACACTTCTAAGCATGTATGAGGTACATATGGTGATATATAATAGAATTTGGCTTCTTGGGGCATTGTCAACTCTGAAACTTCTAGGACTTGATGCATCTCTAATAGATTTATAAATGTTGGGTGTATGAGGTACATATGTGGCACAATGAGGCTCAATTTTAGGGGTAATTCAATTGAGGAGGCATGGGAGGCCAATTTGAACCCCTTCTTGGCATAACTATAAGATCATGATATATATGATTTAGGTCAAAATTAACTACAATTCTATCTATCATGAATTGAACTAATTAGTGAATTAGTTCAATTAAGGATGTGATTTGGGTAAAATTGAGCCCCTAAACCAAATTTATATCCTAATTGATTATATAATATAGATGAAACATGTATAACCTAACTGACTCTAATTTAATTAGAAATACATATTCAAATGCAAATGCAGCCAATTTGAACCCATTGGACATAAATTAGAGCCTATAATGTGATTGAAAGGGATAAATTAAGTCATGTTTCATGACATGTTAATAGTAAACCCTAATTTAATCACTTGAACATGTATGTAGTTCCCCTAAACCCTAATTTTATGACATATACACATGTACAACCTATTACACTGAACCCCTAACCCCAAATCCTAATTCTATAATAAACACAACCTCTAAGTTACATGATTTCATCATAAATGCATAAAGTCATGAATGTGATTAGTGCTAATTTGTGAACCTATTGTTCACCTAGTTTTTTAAGGACTTATGATGGGATTTTGGGTAAAATTAGATCATTTCTTATTACATATTGAGCCTTATTGCATCATTCATTAGTCTTATTGCTTCATAGTCTTATCAATAATCTTATTGCATCTTGTATTGGAGATTTATGCATCATATTGGGGATTTATACATCATATTCAGCCATATTGCATCATATGAACACCTAATTACATCATATTGAGCCTTATTGCATCATATGATAGCCTGATTACATCATATGATATCATAAATGAATCATATTGGATATTTAGTACATATGATAGTCTTAATGTATTGCATGATAGTCTTATTACATCGTATGATAGTCTTATTGTATCATATTAAGCCTTATTACATGATATGATAGTGTTATTTTAACGTTTCATAGTATTATTACATCATATTAGGGATTTATGCATCATATTATAGTCTTACTAAGTGTTATTGCATTGTATTGTAGTATTATAATGGAAATAATAGTTGAATATGAGTCTTTTTTCTTATTTGTATAGTATAATCCTATACTTAAAGGAACACATACACATTATTATAATACATATGTGTTATTTGAATCAAAAATAAAAACTCACTTTTCAACATCTAGTTTCATCCCTAATCGAGATTGTTGTCCCCACACACATTCCCTACGTGCTCTATGTACTTACTTGGTTGCAATTTTATGTTGGACCCCACATTTGAAGTACTTTCTTGGTTGATTTTGTCAAAATGGGTTTTGGTTTTCATTTAGGGAGGATTAAGAATTTTAAGAATAAAACATTAGATCAATTAGAAGAGTTGAGAAAAAAATAAGGTATGAATGCAAGCAATTCACTTTAGACAAGGTACAAACATTAACCCTGATGAGCCAAATGCCTTAGATAATGAGTTAATTGACAATAATCAATTACATAATGATAAAATTTATAGTAATTAATTAAATTATGATGAAATTCACAATAATAAATTTAGTTATGATGAAATTGATAATAGAAAATTAGATAATGTTGAAAATTTACATTCAAAATTTAATGTTTTTGATTGTCTTAATGAAGATCCTATGGATGATACTTTACCCACAAATAATGAATAAACTTTAATGGACTCAAATAATGATACAATTAAAAATGGAATTTTTTTTATGGAAACAAATAGTGAAGAAACAAACACATTTGAATAAAATTTCAATGAAACATATAATGATTTTGAAACACCCTCTAAACGGATTCCACCAACAACAACACCTCCAAGAATTATGCATAGAAAAGATAAGTACTTAATTGAAGTTGATGAATTTTTTTTGAAACCAAAGCATAACAAAAATTTTGGCCACCATTCAAGAAGATTGACTTAATAAATTTAGGATATTTCATTCATAAATTGGAGTATGATAGTCAAGTATATCAATTATTTTTTTTATTGATGAAATTGCTTAAGATGAGACCTATAATGTACACATTATCACTAAAAACATCTAATGTGGATAATGAAAATGATGAAATTATTGAAAATCTACATGATACATATCATATTGTAGACTCAAAATCATGCAACAAATATTATAATGCTACCTGACATAAAATTACAACTTGTGTAGTAAGTGCTAAAACAGGTAAAAAATGATTGATTTCAAAAACAAGTCAAAAACTTGATATAAATAAAAAACATTAATGAATGTAATTTCAAGACATGAAAGACTTAATGAACCCAATACAAAATATCTCTAGTCATTCTCTGATAGACTTTCACAAAAGGACAAGGCTATAGCCAATACTTTGAAAGAGATACTTGCACAATTTAAAAAAGATAATAAAAGAGTATCACCCAATGCAAAAGATGTAGTGAAAAGAAGAGTTGGTTCTCATAATCATGAACCATACCCAAAAAAATTTTTATATATGACTCAAATACAATTGTACTCTAATTTTAAAAAAAAACATCCACAAATTACTATTAGTCAAAGACATTTTGAGATGGCCAAACCTTTTTATGTCAAAATAAATCACACATGCACCACTTATTGTGGATAACATGTTAAATTTTCAATGCACTATATTATTTTTGTCCATATTCATTGTACATTGCATAGTACTAACATTTTATAGGAGTGTGGCATAGAAGTTCCAAAAAAATTAGTCAGGGAATTTATTTCAAATATTTTTTGTGAAAGCCCAGATGGACAGTTCTTCTATAAGAAAGCATGTTTAGATAGAAATTATAACATTGGTGGTGGTTTGCGAAAAGTGAAAAAATGTATCCATGAGGAGTGTATAAGTGAAATTGGACAAGAATTAGTTAGTTTGAGCAAATACAAATCTATGACTTATTAAGTAAAAGATGGAAAAGAATCTAAAAGGTATGAGCTTGTTATGAAAGAGATACGTGCTTCAGAATTTATGATCAAATTTATGGAGAAAATTATTTATGAGTATGCAAGGCACACACATAGGGATAAATATTTGGATGAACATTTCAAGATAAGCAAGGATGCATTCCTACTTTATTCTATTATTTCAGTAGTTGACTTTGCATAAAATTACACATTCAAAACATAAGTGGAAGTTCAATAAAAATATTACAACTCAACACAAATTGCCATATTCATGCATATAACATTCATGCATGCACCTAATAGTATAGAAAAAGATTAAAAACTATTAATGGAGTACCATTTCTATATCAGTGATGACCGATCATATTGTATAGAGTATGTGCAAGGTTGTTTTGATAAGTTTTATAGATTGTTGACTTAGAGAAACATTAATTTCTAATGGCATTACCTTTGGTCAAACAATTGCACATCACAATTCAAGAATGAATAGATGTTTTATTGGTTGATCAGAATACACATTACCATTGGTGTAGAACATATTTGGAGTTTCATTGAGGCTGGCCATGGAAAAGGGGAGCATGATGGTGCTGGAGCATGTATAAAAGGATCCATTGCAAGGGAGGAATTAAAATATGACAATGTTGCTAATTTTATTGATGTAAAAACTATGGTTGACTGATGTAACGAGAACATATGTCATGGTGCTCAAGTAAATTTTACTATTCATAGACATTTTTGGTTAATGGAGGAAAAAGACTTGGTAAACTATGAGGATTGTATGACTCTAATAGGTTGAAGTAAGCTCCACTCATTTCATAGTTCAAATGCAGGTTTTTAGACTATTCATATGTGACATTTGGCATGCTTTTGTTTTTCATGCATGAACTTTATTTGAAATGAGTGTGAGTCACAAGAGTGGGTGAATGACTAGAGTTCTAAACCTCTAATTCTAATCAACACATGTCAGGTTCCACCAGCATTATAACTTATTCGTATGACATCCTCACATGACTTTGACCATATATCTGATCTAGTATAGCCAGGTAGAATATTAATCTTTATGTACTATTTATTCTCATAATCTATCTTCATCATGTCATTAAATTTTGTTTTCAATGATGTAGGCCATATTTATACAGTTATTGCAGATGAGGACAATGAAGAGGTAACATATTACTACATATGCTGGTGTGTACATGGAAAAAAAATTGACTTCCCTGGTTGTAGTTAGAGAAAACATTGATTATCCCACTGGGTCTATGGTAGTCACCAAAACATGGCTTTAAAAATATACTATAAAAATTTAAAATATATGGTTGTTTGAAGACTTTTAAACTCACATGAAGATTATACACTATTGAAATTTGGTTCTTGTAATGAATATTCAATTGCAAAAATATCATGGGACGCCAAAAAACAAGAATCTATGGAAAGTTTATGAGTCGAACCATGAAGCTATTCTTGGTACTATCAAGATTAGAGCAGATCCAAGTGGTTCATTGGATTGAAATGCATAGGTATGTTGACTTGTAAAATGTAGATGTAATCAATTTTACCAAATGTTTTTTATTTTAAATGTAGTACATGCATAAATTTTATCTTTAATTACTTACTAAATTTTTTTTGTAGGTTAGTGATGCCAAATTAGCTTCCACCTTCACGTGGTTGGCACAATTAATAAATAATTTCATATTATTGAAGCTAAGAAAAGCTTAGTAAAATTACATGGCATTTCTACACTCCTGAACAATTGCTCATGACATGTTTATTTTTCCTTATAGCCTTCCAAAAATATTTGTTGTCAGTGTTTCTGTGCTCTAAAATAGTAGAAAAAATTCACTTATAGGTGGAAGTGGATGTCAATTTTCTTGGAACACATATAATTTACCTATATAGACATGCTTGAAGTGGTGGATTTGCAACTATCAGTCCCAGAGTCAAAGTTGATATTTGGAGGTCAAGAAGTTGTCTCTTCACTACTAAAATTTTGTATTTTATGATCTTTTACTACAAATTTTGGCACAAATTTCTCTTAGAGATGTTGATGAGGCCACCAATTGCTTTATTTTATAGCCTTATCCATACCTAATATATATATTTTTCTACGTAAATCCCCATAACCATCCATGACTCATAGAAATGAATGAATGAATTTATGATTTTTTGTGTGTATTGATATATACATGTTATGTCATGAATTAATGATATTTTTTATTTGATTATATTATACTTATGTAACTTTATTTACCAAATATTTTAAGGGTGGCATAAGACTAAAAGAATCTTGTGTGGGCACAACACTTACAAAGAAGCCTACAACAAAAGGGGTTTCCACCTACAAGTTGCCCACAACAACTAGTGGCTCCTACTTATAGGTTACTCATAGTAATTTTTGGCTTCCACCTGGAGGGTGCCCATAACAACTATTGGCTTCCACCTGTAGGGTGCCCATGTAAACTATTGGCTTCCACCTGTAGTGTGCCCATAGTAACTATTGTCTTCCATATATAGGGCGTTTGTAGAAACTATTAGTTTCTACATGTAGTTTGCTTGGATCAACTATTGATTCCATCTATAGGTTACTTTCAGCAACTACAAGCTTTCACATATGAGAGCCCATATCCACTATGCAGAATAAAACTATTACTATGATAAGCTATGATTATCTCTTAAGGACACATTCATCTATCTTAGGAACCAAATGGATGATTGAATAGGATCCTTCATAGCTATTGTAAAGACTCCTCACATGCAAGTAATATTGGATGTGCTTCCAAAGATGAGTAAGACAAGGATAATGGAAAGGAGATAAAAAGAAGTAAAATTTCAAAACAGTATATATTGTCCTTAACCTAGTCAATCCTAAAACAATTAACTTCAGTTACTAACCACTTGAAAGTTGACTGAGATAGTTCCCAAAGTATTTGTATCTTCCTAGTTTAGTGTTCTTTGGAGATAATAAATTTCCTTATGTATTTAATGGCAGAACCTAGATTAGATTGGTAATAGATAATATAAAGTAGTAAAATTATAGAAGTCATTACATTTTGAATATTGTAATATTCTTTAGCTATCTTTAATTACTACAGATCTGAGTAATGAGAAAGTTGATTCTATAAGAAGATTTTTTAAGTCTCTTAGAGAAGGATTAGAACTTAGTTTTAAATTAGGAAGGGCCCCCTCAGAAGGATTTATAGTGAAGATCTTGACTTTTCTTAGTTTAAGTGTGCTGTGTAAGATGATTTTATTATTAGTTTGATTATATAAAATGTGATACATGTGTGATTCATTAGTGTGAAGTATTTTTATATTTATGTTATAATAATTTCATAGTATAAATATCTGGTAAATTCAATATAAGTTCATTTTACTTCAACTAATAAATAAGATAATCTATGGATCAATAATACATATATAGTGTTGACATCCTTGAAAATCCTACATACCATAGGTTGACAATTAATATTAATCAGACTCAAGAATTTGGTATTAATTAGGTAATAAGTTTGTACAACATTTTAGTTCTATTGTCAAGGAGGGTGTCAATTATTTCTTTCTAGATCAATTATTTATTTTTCAAATTGATTAACGCACTGCCCTACCCAGTCGCGGAATTCGAGTGAGGGCACTACGATGTCTTATGCTAGCTATCTAAGTTCCTGGATGTTAAAGTTGTAAAACTTTGAATGCCTCTTTACAATCTTATTATTTACTTAGTTAATGGTTTTCTTTAAAAGTTACTTTCTTTATAGAGTGATTTACTTTCTACAATGTATGCCTTTCATTTTCTACTTTCATTTTCTGCTTTTTAGAGTTATTTTTTTGCTTTCATTTCTTACTTTCTAGAGTAATTTTATCACTTTTAGTAGATAACTTCAGTACTTTTTAAAAGTAAAAATTTCAATTCAATTCATTTTGATTTTTGTACTCCTTTATTTCTTTGTAAATTATTTTTTGCTTATTATGAAACAATCCCCTAGAACACATGAAAAAAAAAAACTAACCCTATGCAGGAAGGGACAAGATAGTTGAAGGAGTGGTACAACATTTATGCAAAGAGAAATATATTATTGAGGGAGATTCCTACCAAACAAGCCAAAATTTTCTATTAAAAAAGAACCACAAATACCTATAGAAACTAAGAATCATGTTAAAAAATATACCATAAGTCAGAAGGCTCTCAAAGAAGGGAACACTACAAACTGAAGGAGGTAACTTGTAGATGAAGTAGTATTAGCTTTGAAAAAGGAAATAGAAGTGGAGGAAGCATTAGTCGAGTTAGTAAGAAGAAATAAAGGATAAGAATTACATGAACTAGACACTCTAGAGAGTAACATCAATACAACATTCCATCAAGGCTTTCTTGATCAAATCAAAGAAAGCTTAGGAGAGTCTTCAGACCTTTTTTCTAATAAAAAACATTATGGTTTAGTAGATAAATGTTTACTATAATATTGACCAAGGGATTGATGAAAAATTTGTGGATGTGATCTTGATTACCTTTGGTATCCATATCACAAAAAAATTCATCATGAATAGAGAAGAAGAGTTTGTAGAGGACAACATGACTCTAGACACAGTTACTTTTGATTTTTCTATTCTAGATATAATGGGTGTAACACAAATGAAAAATATCCCACCCTCAGCCTTACCCAATTTTAGAGGTACATTATCAAAAGATCCAAACATATTTTTGTTTGAATTTTACATCCTCTATAGAATCCATGAGTATATGAAGGATGCACAAAAATTGAAACTTTTTCTTGCCACCCTTAAAGACTCAACACTTTGTTCGTTCATTTGACTAAGTAGTAATTCAGTCCATGATTGGGGAGACATGAAAAAAAAAATCTAGATAAGTATGAGGAGTATGGATGAGGAATAAGTTATATAATAAATGAGCTCATTAAGATGATTCAAGAAGAGGATGAGTCTTTATAAGACTACATTTAATGATTCATGTTTAGTGTATAGAAATTCAAGCAAAGTGCATTAGGAGAAGAACCACTAAAACTCATCTTCCAAAAAGGAGTAAAAGAAGATTATCTAGAAGCCTTGGACCTAATGAGTGGTATAGATATCTCTCAAATGTCCTTCATAGATGTCAAAGAGCTGAGCAAAAATTATTCCAAATATGCTATAAACAAAGTCAAGGGAAGCAAGCTTTTACTAGGAACCACAAGTGGCCTATCAAAATTTGAAATTAGTAGCGTATTACAATACATAAAACAAGATATCATTAGTCACTTGTCCACCCAATTGGATATCCTACACATAAGGCAAAATCAAGTAGCCTTGGATCAATCTTTGACCATTCTATTATCTTGATTACAAGAAGAAGAAGAAGATAGACTGTAGGTGTCATGAAGTTTGGGCTAGAGTAGTTAATATCTTAGTTGATGAACCAGAAATAGTAGAGATGCATACTTTAGGAGGAGATAGGGACCAATTTTTATATGTTACACAAATAAATCCATGGTTCAACAACCATCTTATCTAGGTATGGGAAAAAATCCACCTTTTACAAATTTTACGTCCTTTAATTCATAATTTGTAAATACTACTCCTAATTGGACTAGACTATGGATGAATGTTGTACCCCATAATTTCAATTGGTATCCACCTTAGTCAAGCTACCCCACCACCTCTTGGTAGATTCCACAAAATATATCTCCACCTTAGATACATGCTTGGTAACCACCCCAAGGCGCACCCCTCATAAACCAATGGTAGCAGCCCTGAAGACGTAATCAGCCCTAGAGAAACCATCAAGGAGGATTCCCTCTAAAAAACAAAAACAACATCTTTCTCTTATACCTAACACATAAGCTTCACCCAAGCCTCATCAACTCCCTTCCTAACCCATGTAGAATCCTATAAATAAGTCGATGCAACTAAGATTCAGTATTGAACCTCTTCAGTACTCAACATACATGATGAACATAAATAACGCTCACCTACATTTAGAGAAAGTTCTACCACCCCCAACCCAACCTACAATAATCGAGTTAGATTAGGAAACTCTATAATATAATACTAACCCACCTTCACCACCACAAGAACTCTCTAAACTAGTAAATAAATATATTGATGAAACAACCCAACCATTTATAGAATGTCTTATCCTTTATCACCATGCAATTGATCATGAATTTGATTTCATAGGATAGCTCAATAATCTTTATGTTAAAATTCCTCTCTTCTAGGCCATAAAGGATGTGCCCATATATTTTAAAGTTTTTATAAACTTATGTCTATGTAAATATAGAAGGAAGAAAAAGGATCCCAATACAGTCCATGTGATTGGCCAAGTGACAGACATTATACTAGGAAACACCTTATCAAATAAATATTCGGATCCAAGATGCCTAGTAGTAACAGTATAGATCTATGACCAAGAGTTGTCTAATACATTGATAGACCTAGGGGATGCAATAAATGTAATGAAAACTAAGACCATGAACAAACTATAGTTGAATAATATTCATCCCACATCTACAATGTTGCAAATGGTTGACAGGTCTAGAGTCAGACTAGAAAGAGTCATTGAAAATCGTGTCATTACTATAGATTCTTGAGAATATCCTATAGATTTTATTATACTGTAACCAAAGCTTAATTTGAGTAGATACACTCTTATCTTATGATGACCTTGGCTTGCCATAACTGATGCCTTCATCAGCTACAAATTAGGTAATATATTGATATATAATGGCAACTACACTAATAAGTTGGTCATCTATCGTAAAAAACAGCCAGCCTTGGCACTAGAGCATACATTATGGGTTAAAGAAGATGAGGTAGACTAGCTTCCCTTGATTCTTGTATTTTCCATAGACCATGCATGTACCTTGGTTGATTAGGAGGAAGATACAATTCTCTCCAATGTTCTCCAAAATATTTACCAAACTCATTCTACAGATCTCAACCACTTACAATGTATTAAGTGCCCACTTTTTAGCCTATAGAGAAAATATTCCACCAGCTACTGCCTCATAGCTATAGAAAAACTAGATCCATTAGTAATATAGAAATGATGAAAGCACTATCATGACAAATTGAAATCTCTCATGGAAAAACATTGCTTATTAATAGTAAGTTGGTGTCAAATGAGGAAAAAGTGCTTAGTTAGTATGTTGCATGCAAACTAATGCACTTTTACGTGAGATTATGAAGATATGTAAGGAATTAACCCAAAAACATGCACACATCATATATATATCAAATAAGAGTGCTAACCAATCAACTAGCTATAATGTAGAATGAATCTAGCTCTTAGCTAAATAGTCAAAATAGAATTACAAAAACTCCAGCTACTAGATATATATAGTGAATGGGTTTCACCATTTGTAATTATACCAAAGAAAAATGGAGAATGGCATATATTCATAGATTATAGGGAACTTAAAGATAGCAACAAAAAATGATCACTTTCCTCCATGCTTCATTGATTAGGTGTTAGACACACTAGCATGAAAGAAATATTTTGCCTTTCTGGATAGCTTCATTGGTTACAACCAGATTAGAATATCTCTTGAGGACCAGGAGAAGACCACCTTGACTTGTTCTTGAGGTACTTATGCTTATATTATATTACCTTTTAAGTTTTGTAATGCTCCTATAACATTCCAGAGGGTTATCCTAAGTATCTTTGTAGATATGGATAATGAATGTGTATAAATCTATATGAATGACTTCACTATTTATGGAGAAACATTTGATGAGTACCCGAAGAACCTAGATAAAGTGATACAATGCTATCAGGAGCACAATTTGTCTTTAAGTCATAAGAAATCCTACATTTTTATGACAAAAGGAATTATTTTAGGCCACCATGTATTTTTTGAAGGAATTAATGTTGATCCAACAAAAATTATAATCATAAAAACCTTACTTGTTCCTTATAAATAGAAATATGTCAAAAAAAATTTAGGACATGATAATTGTTATAGGAGATTAATCAATAATTTCAACAAAGTAATAACACCATTATTCACTCTCCTGACTAAAGATGTTGAATTCATATGGACTCCTACCTGTAATACAGCCTTCAATTAATTGAAGGAATTATTGACCACCACCCCTATTCTACGTGGTCTTGATTATAATCTTTCCTTCCATATTCACATAAACACTTCAAATATTGTCCTATGAGCTGTGATAGGTCAAAAATAGGATGCACTCAATTATGCCATATATTTTGTAAGCAAGAACCTATACGTAACATAATTAAATTACACGGTAACTAGAAAATAGTTCTTAACAATAATTTATGCTATCAAGAAGTTTCATCATTACATAATAGGGTATCAAGTCTTTGTTCAGATAGACCATGTAGCCATTAGGTACTTTATGAATAAATTAGCTATCCTAAGTAGAGTGATAAGATGGTTTATCTTATTAAAATATTTTGATATAACTATTGTAGATAAGCCTTATAAGGATAATTTCATGGCTGAATTCTTATCACAACTATAATCCCCTAAATAAAATACCATAGCGAATGACTCATTTCTAGATGAGCACATGTTCTCCCTCATCCTTACGATACCTTGGTATGTTGATATTTATAACTACCTTGTAATAGGGTTAATTATATATCACTTCCTCCCTAGATAAAAAAGAGATTTGATTGAGAAAAATGGCAAGTATTTATGGTTGTCCAAATTTCTTTTCTATATTGGGCCTGACTCCATCATCAAAAGATGTCTCAAAGAAGATGAAGTTTTAGATATCCTCAAAGCCTGCCATGATGAACCTTATGGAGGGAACTTTGTATCCAAATATGTAGTAATAATTTTTTTTTAATATAAGATATTATTGGCCCTCACTCTATAAATATGTAATAAGGTATAATGTTCATTGTGACAGATGTCAGTGTATAGGGAGATCCACACATTCAAATGATATATATTTGTAGCCTTAAACGGTGCTTGAACCATTTAAAAAATGGGGCCTAGACTTTATAGGACCTTTTAATCTAAAATTAAACAACAAATAGCACATCCTTGTATGTACTATGTCACTAAATGGGTGGAAGTAAAGGATCTTACACATGTCAGAGATGAGAAGGTGGTAGCTTTCCTCTATGAATAATATTCATAAGATATGGTATGCCATGATAAATGGTCACTAGTCAAGGACCCCAATTCACTAATAGTTTAATTATTTCCTTGGTTCAACAATATGAGATTAGGCATAAGAAATCAAATCCATATCATCCATAGTCCAATGAATAGATGGAAGTCACCAACAAGGAGTTGAAAAATATTTTGACCAAGACTATTAGTATGTCCCATAAATATTGGGAGGTTAGACTTTTTGAATCTATTTGAGATTATAGAATCCTGTAGAAGACCACTACAGGTTTCACTCCATATGAGTTGGTCTATGATAATAAACCTATCTTGATAATTAAATTTCAGCACAAGACCTTACAAATAGTATTAAAATTTGGGATGAATATATTTGAAGCATATAAATAAAGGATTATATAACTTAATGCCTTAGATGATTAGAAATAACAAGCATTGTAGAACACAAAACTTGTAACATAGTAGTGGATTAGATGGCATGATAGGTACATTAAGACCATGTAATTTAATAAAAAAAATTGGGCACTTCTTTTTTATTCAAAATATAAGGATCACAAGGGAAAACTCTAGACTAG
The DNA here is from genome assembly GCA_037957365.1 of Torreya grandis. Classification (NCBI taxonomy): domain Eukaryota; kingdom Viridiplantae; phylum Streptophyta; class Pinopsida; order Cupressales; family Taxaceae; genus Torreya; species Torreya grandis. Next base: position 1,517,306 of record JARHVA010004077.1, on the reverse strand, counting down.
ATGACTTGGTCCATTTCAAATTTCTCATATTTTTGAAAATGGAGCATTATAACTCTAAACCATTGATCTAGTAAGATTCTATCTACTAATCAATGACTATGAACTAAAGTTATACAAAAAGTTACTTAGGAAGAGTTTACTAAGCACATACATAAACAATTATAAAATGAATACAATGATGTATTGGATCAGCATGATGTCTAATCATACAAAGGAAGAACTAGCCAACACATAGATGAAGAAGGATAGGAATACATCCTATCCCTCTTATGGCATGAAGGATGAGACCTTCACATGGTCCTTGACTAGTCACCCTCACAGTTGACTTAGCAAATACCTATAATAAGCATTCTATTGTAGGCAGTAGTTAAAATTTTAAAAAATAATAAAAACCCTTTTTGTGTGTTGTTGATAGTTTCTAGGTAGAAAACTGGCTTGTTGACTACTTAGAACTGTAAAATAGGCCTAAATAGAAAACAACTTACTCACTATTTAGGGGTAGAAACCAAAATGAAAAATAAATAATAATTCTAAATTAAATTGTTCATCTTCCTCTAGTTGACATGGGTTATTTTGTAGCTACTATAAGCACCTCCTTCACCATTTTAATGGTACCTTTGTCAACGAAGGTATTCCTTCAATTACTACAGGCTATTTTATAGCTGTTACAGGCACCTTCCCAATAGTTTGGCACAACCTTGTAGTTGTTATAGGCTCCACCTATAGTTATTGTAAGTACATCCTAACACCTATATACACCTCTCTAGTGCATATAAATTAGTTATTCACAAACTCTAAGTTATGGCTTTAGCTATGGGCTTTTGAGCAATACATGGAAGACACTAGATAAGATAGAGGAGGAGTGAAGGAAGATTAGAGAAGAAAAGTCAAAACATTGCTAAGGAATACCCTTGAATAGCAAGGTAACAGCGACAACAAAGGAATACACTTCCAATCTCTATTTGGAGTGTTGTAGACTAGAATTAATGGCTACAAGGACACACATGAACCACTTTTAGCTTCTAGTCATTTCATGGAGATGATTTCACTTTGTCAAATAGTGAAATCTAGGATTTGTTGGAGCACAAGTCCCATGTTTGTAAACCTTGCTAGTTATTAAAAGAAATTTTCACTAGGCATAGAATCCATAAAGAGTAAGATTACATAGAGACAAATCATATATAGGTTCATGCAGATAAAAAACATAAAGAAATAAAAACCTAATCTACCCTCTTCTATTTTCATATAGCACCTAATTTGGATAACACAAAAATACATAGTGACCACCTTCTGGTAGGAGGACAATAATCTATCATCCCACTACAAGACCCCTACTCCAATTCTATGCAAGCTTTCATGATTACATGTAGGTTATTGATGGCATCATGGAAGGATAAAATATTTTGATATCATGATTACTCTAGGGACCCACTTTAGTCAAGTTATAACTACTAGGATAATCATTGCATTCCATCAAACACTCGCATTCAAATTTCCTCTGCATAACCCTAGACAAACCATTAAAAGGGTATGACATATATTGTGGTCATAGAAAATCATTTATTATTATTAATATAACATGTATTATATTGAAAAGTATATTTAATCATTAAAAATACATTCATTAAGTCTTGTTTTCACTCACACTCATACCCTCATCATGACCCCATCTTCTCTCTTTTCATCCTACTCATTCCATGTCACTTGGGGATATGTGACACCTCATATAGAAAGGGGAGAATGCTATGGGTAATCAATTCCATATAATTCAGGATAGTTCATACATGTAGATTAAATTCCCATCATGACACCATAAAATAAATAGAGAAAACAATCACTTTTATTATTTTCACTTATGAGTACAACCCATTCAAACAAAATCAAAACATGACATTAGTAACCTACAGCCATAAATCACCATTATTGAAAAACCTTGCCTTGCTATAGGTAGAACTCTAGAAACTAAACTAAGTGTTTTTATAATTAATGGTTGAAAAGGTCATCAAAAATCTAAACCTAGCTAGAATGGGAGGGTCAGTTGTGAGATGGGAACCCATAGATCATAGGTAACTTCAAGGAGACCAAGCCAATTAGGCTATTTTCAATAGAGTTGTATGAACCACTTATTTTTATAAATTATATAATTTATCACAACCACTTACATGGAATTTATAGGTTCCTTTATAGGAGATCAAGCTACTATATATAGAATTATATTTCTAGTCACTGAAGAATTATTAAGTTAAGTAACTTGGCTACCAATTATAGGAGAAAACTAGGAAGACAAACCCAATGGTCAAGAAGTCCAATAGTAGTTCTAATAGGGAGATGAAAGGCTAGTAATAAATAAAGGTGGTGTGGAGAGACTCAACCTACCCCCATCCTGGAGGAAAGTATCCTCATACATCATTAGATATATGACTTGTGAAGGAATGTACTCTAATTTATACTCTCTAGTTTAAATTTTTAAATAAATTAAGACATGATAGGAACATTAATGTTCTAAACCACCTATGGAAAGTTCTAAAAAAGATGTCCAAATAATACCAAAAGGGGGTTGATAAGTCCCTATCTCATCATTACCTGATATGGTTGATAGCTAAACATGAAATAAACACTATTAGACCTGACCTCAACTGGGAACAATTTCTAACCCTAGAGATTGGTGAACTTTAAAGAGAATAGGGAAATAATTAGGAGGAATGTCTTGAAAAATAAACTTGATAGATTTCAAAATAAGGTACTATAGGCTCTAGTGCTACTAGACAGCTCATAGTTACTTAAGGTTCATCTAAAACTACTACAAGCAAAAGAAGGAGAAGGAAACTAGTCCTACCTCCTTCTAACATAGAGGAGGAAAATAAACCAACACAAATTGGTCAAAATATTCCTTCTCCCATTATTCCAACTGTCTCCTCACCAAGGATTGATTCTTCCATTTTGGCTCCTTTCGGGGAAGAGGAAGTTCTTTCATCAACTCCCACATAGGAAGAATAGGTTCTAATAGCCACCCCTCTTATAAAGAAGAAAACTAAAGAAAAGCAACCCTCTATATCAATAAGAAATAGACCTCATCCTATGAGGTCTTAGAGAATTAATAAATAGAAGACAACTCTAGCCTCCTTACCCATAGACATTAGTGAGGATGAAAAAGAAAAGAATGAGCCCAAAATTTGAAAGACTTCTAATGGGTTTGAGATTGTAGAATAGTCTACTGAAGAGGAATCTACTGAGGAAGAATTATAGTCACCTAAGCCACCAAAATTCAATAAGGAATACATTGATGTCCTTAGACAAAGTAAGTACATAGAAGAAGAGCTGAGAATAATAGATCAACTTATAAAAGAAGAAGAACTGATTGATGAAAAGACTATGCAAGAAGTAGAACAAGAAGTAGTTCCTCATGACCAAGAGTTCCAAGCATTAGAACAAACCATGAAATAAATATATAGGCTAAATAACAAGATAACAGAGTTGAAAGGCAAGAGAGGCCTGGAAACACTTCTAGGGATAGCAGAATTTATAGAACCATCTATGGAAAAAGAAAGGTTATTGGAGGAACCTATAGAAACTTCCTCTTAAGTAACTATAGTAACTTCATCTACCTTCCCACATATAGCATTATTGTACCCTAAAAATCACCTATATAATATAATACTCTCACTTTGGTACCTTTCTAAAATATATTTTCTCCTCTATTGACCACTACAAAAATACTTGCAGTAAAGGAAGTAATTGATGTGGATCTTTCAGCTCATAGGCTAGTATAAATTGATGACCTCTTAAATTTTATTAAATGAATATTTAGTGATGATTAAATTTGACACAAGAATTTGTTACAAATATTTAAGGTATATGTTGAAACAAGAGAGAAACAAGGTGACTTAAAATAAATCTTGGAAAACGCTGAAACTAGGATCAATTATTTGAAAAAAAAGATTACTAAAATGCATGAAACCACTGAATTGTTAATGGAGTGAAGATCACCTTCTAGGATTTGTGTTCTATAATTAAAATAAATATGGCTTAAATTCAAATGTGATAGGATCTATAATGATCAGTCATACATGGTTTGTGATCCTAAACCTTGCTTTGAAGTCTATAGACTTGTTGACCCTAATCTCTAAGCATAGTTGAGAGAGTTTTACATACACCATTATGTTTTACCTCATGATATAAATTAAAATCCAAATATATACTTGGGGTATGTCCAACTGAATGCATTTACTTCATATGTCCTTAATGAACTAGGAAGAAAGAAATAGGTAGAGGAGTATCAAGGAAAAGAAAAAGAATCTACCCTAATGATTAGGGATGAATCAACTAATCCAAAAGTTATAATATATGAATGGATATCCTTCATGAAATCACATACTCCACAAGCATGGGTCACAAGGAAACAAGTAGAGGTTCAAAATCACTACTTGAGTCTTATAAAGGGAGATGGAAAGCAATTTTTTGGTTTTGTTCTCATAGATGGTTAGAACTCTCTAATGCTTTGAAAATAAAGGAACTTTATTCCCCTAAAAACCTTAGAGAGGACATAAACAAGTTATACATGTATGTTGAACTTGTTAGGAGGAGAAGGATAAAATGGTTAGGGTTGATGTTTCAACCACCTATGTTTTGGTTCCCAATTCCCAACTAGGAAGGAAAGGTCCCAACTAATAGAGAGCCAGAGAATAAAATATGGAAGAAAATTGATGATGCTAAAGGTTTATATATCTTTGAATGGATGGGTTGTACTGAGCCCCTATATTTTATAAAATTATATGGCTTTAAAATGCATCCAAGGCTTGCTCGAGGTCAAGCGATAGGTTATGTGGGGGGTGTGATGAGGCCACCAATTGATTTATTTTATAGCCTCATCCATACCTAGTATATATCTTTTTCTATGTAAATACCCATAACCATGCATGACTCATGAAAATAAATAAATGAATTTATGATTTTATGTGTGCATTGATATATACATATTATGTCATAAATTAATGATGCTTTTTCTTTGATTAGATTATACTTGTGTAACCCTATTTATCAAAAATTTGAAGGGTAACATAAAACTAAAAGAATCTTGTTTTGTCACAACACTTATAGAGAAGCCCATAGTAAAAGGGGATTCAACTTGTAGGTTGCTTGTAGTAACTATTGGCTCCTACCTACAAGTTGCATTGTAGCAACTATTGGATTCCACCTGTAGGGTGCTCATAGTAACTATTGGCTTCCACCTTCAGGGTACCCATAGCAACTTTTGGTTTCCACTTATATATTTCCCATAGTAACTATTGGTTTCTACTAATAGGTTGCCTGCAGCAACTACAGGCTTTCACCTATAATAGCTCACAACCACTACATAGAATAGAACTATTATTGTGATAAGATGTCTCTTATAGACACATCTATATATCTTAGGAACCAAGTGGATGATTGAAGAGGATCCTTCATAGCTATTTTCCAAGCTCCTCACATGTAAATAATCTTAGATGTGCTACCAAAGATGTGTAAGACAAGGATAATGGAAAGGAGACAAAAAGAAGTAAAATAACAAAATAGTATATATTGTCCTTAACCCAGTCAGGCCTAAAATAAGTAACTTTAGTTACTAACCACTTGAAGGTTGATTGGGATAGTTTCCAAAGTATTTGTACCTTTCCTAGTTTAGTGTTCTTTATTGGAGATAATAAATTGTTGTATGTATTTAATGGTAGAACCTAGATTAGACTAGTACTAGATAATAACAGAGTAGTAAAATTATAGAAGTCTTTGGATTTTGAATATTGTAATCTTTTGTAGCAATATTTAATTGATATTGATCTAAGTAATGAGAAGGTTGATTCCATAAGAATACTTTGTAAGTCTCTCAAAGAAGGATTAGAACTGAGTTTTAAATGAGGAAGACCCCCCTCGAAAGGAGTTGCAGTGAAGATCTTGACCCTCTTTAGTTTAAGTGTCTTGTGTAAGTTGATTTTATTATAAGTTTAATATATAAAGTGTGATACATGTGTGATTCATTAGTGTGAATTATTTTTGTATTTATATTATAATAATTTCATAGTATAACTATTTCGTGAATTCAGTATAAGTTCATTGTACTACAACTAGTAAGCAAGATAATCTATCGATCAATATTGCATATATAGTGTTAACATCCTTGAAAATATTAAATACCTTGGGTTGACAATTAACGTTAATCAGTCTCAACAATATGGTATTAACTAGGTAATAAGTCTATATAATAGGTGTTTCAGACTAGATTTAGGGTGAAATTAGAGGACTTTCCCATGCACACGAGGGATTTTATAGTTGCTTCATACGACTTACAATTTTTGTTTTATGCATGCCTAAAGTTAGGCTAAAAATAAACCTCTTTATTGTATTAGAAAGGGAGTTCTTGAGCCCAAAATAGGTATATAATTTCGTAAAAAGTATATAATTTTTTTTTGAATTTTCGGGGTATACCCTCTTCGTGGCAAGTTTATATCTTTTCGGGGTTTTGTTGGAACTCTAGAAGCAACTTTATATGTTTGGGGGCTTTATGTCGATTCTTACCAACTCTACGTAGAAAATTAAATGAAATGTGACGAGGTTGTCTGCCTTTGAAAACGTGATGCATTCGGCAATAAAATTGCAACATCGATTTCGCATTGAGGTTGCTACATCTATTTCGAATGTTTCTGTGGAGTTTCTTCCTTTTTCCATGTTTTGAGGAATAGAAATTTCGTAAGAAGAATGGGACCCAGTGCCGCATTTGAATAACAATTCAATGTATTTTGAAGAGTAGAAATTTTTTAAGAATTTGAAAAACAATTCAATGTATTTTGATTGAAAGTTTGGCAAGAGGATGGGAACCAGTGCCGGATTTGAAAAACAATTCAATGTACTATGATTAAAAAGATTATAAGTGTGGCGGTTCGAGCAGTGACCAGTCGACCATCCTTATGCCCATAGCATCTCCATCTCTCTCTCTAAAAGTTGCATTCTTAGTTTCTTCGAGTAGCATAATAGTTGCATTATTAGTTTCCATGGCCCTGTCTCTCCAAAAATGCTTTGTCTACTGTGTTGAAATGCAAAATGCAGTTATAGCAGCTATCCTCTCTGGACAGTTGCACATCATCTGCAACATTTGGTGGGTTGTTTTTATGATTTCTGGCAGTGTTTCCACGGGAATGATTATATTGCTTGCGCAGAGCTGTGTTACTCAGTTCAAGATGAGAAAGGGGAAAAGGGAAGATGAAGGGGATGTGGAGAATCAACATGAACCTCATCATGCACAGTCAGCACTGTTAGGTTTCAGGCTATTCTTCATCCAACATTGCTCCAATATTCTTCTCGTCATTCTCTCTCTTGTCTTATCCGCACTTGTTTTAGGTGCAACTTATTCTCTTTCCCACATCTGCAAGCTCTCATCCGCATGACGTAGTAAACGAGTAAGTTTCTTTGAAATAATTGGATTGCGTTGATTGAATTGAATTAAAAAGCAGGCCCCAACGAAGTGCGGCATCAAACGTTTTTATATTTTATTTTATTGTTGCGTTCAGGTTGCTATTCTATTGTACTGCTTTCGTTTTATTTATGGAATGTAGATGTTCGTCCAGGTCATTCCTATTGTATTGGGTGATGAAAAATTAGGAAAGGTGGTGATGCAAAGTTCGTTTGTTTTATGTTCGTTTTTAAAGGCCATTACGTTCGTTTGTTTTTCGTTTGTAAATGAAAAAATAAATGAAAATAATAATTTAAATATGAACTGCTGCTTCTCATTCCCCTTTCTTCTCCAAAATACACCGTCATTTATGCCTATAAAAGGCTTTACATCCCAACACCGCTTAGTTTTCCTGCCACATAATACAATATACAATCTGCGATGGCAATGAAATTCAAGTTTTTGATGTAGCAGACAGTTTTGAAGTTCAAGGTTAAAAACTCATTTTTTCAGTCAAACTACTTTATCTATCTATTTATTTAAAGTCTTCCCTTTTCACATGATAGGTGCTTAAAGTTAAACATTTTATTTTGTAAAAGGTTTTGTTTATGGTTAAAAAGGGTCGAAAATAAATAACTTTTTGGGCGTGGGCGTGGGTGTGGATGTGGGCGTGAGTGTGGTGGGTGGGGGAGTTATAAGGTGAGAAGAATAAGTCATTTTTTTTTAGTAAATTTTTTTAAAGATGTTTAAATGTCTTATTGGATATTGTTGGGTCTTCATTTTCTTAATTCATTCTTTTAATATTGTCAAAGATTTCACAAATATTCACCAACTCAAATAAGTTCCATGTCACAAGTTACACATAATGAAAAAGATTGTAAAAGAAACTTTAGTTTTTAACTATTTATATGTGATAATAAAAACTAAAAATAGACATCTATTCCTATTAATACTACTAAAAATATCATATTTAATTTAAAAAATAAAAAATAACATGCAATAATTCAGTGTTCTTGTACATTAAAGTCATATGTTCATATATAACATCAAAAAATATTTAAGAGGTATAGTACACAGTTAATGATTTATATGGCAAACAACTAAAATATAAATATATTGATCTAATACTATAATTATATGATAATAAATGTCAAAATAGGAGAAGTGAGTGAATATTTATCTAAATTTAAAAATATTCATTCATAAATTTTGTTTAAAAAAAAGTTTTGATGCAATAGATGATAAAGCTATGATAAAAATAAGATTGAAGAGTGTCTCTCATTATTTTATATTTTTTTTTAAAATTACAATTAATAGATAAATTGAACATATAAAAATATAAAACACTTTGTGACGTGTGAATTCAACATGCTAACAACCCTTAAACAAATTACATAGATAATATTTAAGTCAAAAGAAGCTTTTATTGTAAGTTATAGTAGTTCAAATTATAGAGGTAGAGGTAGAGGTAGAGGCACATACAAAAATACATAAATATGTAAACGTTTTCATTACTCTGGTTGAAGTGGTGGATGCACATATGATGATCATCTTTCAAGGTATGATGGAGATAATCATTCTAAAGGAAGAGGTTAATGTAAAACCAAAAGAAAACATTTACTACATATGTGGAATTAAACATTATGCTACTGAATGTCACATACCTTTTAAGAATATTCTAAAAATCAAAATTTCACCACCTATGAACAATATGATTAGTAATATGATGATGATGATGAAACTTATCTTATACTGGGAATTATAGATCTACTTACATTACAATAGATGAAGAAGTAGTTCAATGTGTATTAAATTATAGTAGAGAAATTAAATATTTAATAGATGTGTGGATTATGGATATGGGGAGAAACAATGCATATGACTTTTAAAATTGATTTATTTTCTAAGTATCAAAGGTTGCATTTAAAATCCATTAAAATTGCATAAAAGACTTTTCATAAAGAAGTTGGTATTGTAATTGTGAAGATAAACATTCTTAATTATACTAAAAGTTTGTTTCATGATGTAAGGTATATTATTTAGATGAAATGTTTGGACACACTTTAAAAGATATGATATTTTCTAAATATATCGTAGTGTTTCATAGAGACATTTTTAACATATCATTTTATATCTTGCTTATTTCTAAAATGAATTAATCTGTTTTTTTGTGTTCATAAACAAAAGAAAGAAGAAAGATGTATTTTTAAAAGTGTTAGTTCATATTTCTAGTGTTCATGGACCTATCTCTTTAAAAATACTTTATATTTTATGTACAAATGTAAATTTTACTTATAAAAAATATCCTCTCTTTAAATTTCATAATTATTTACAATATTTAGTAAAATATTTTTATGATTTTTGACATTATTTCAATTAAAATGATCATATTTATTACACATAATTATGTTAATCAACTGAACCTGAATTAAAAGAAGTAGATGGGGATGCGATAAATTAATTAAAATTCAACTTCAACCTCATCATAGACACCTAACACTGCCATGTCTCAAGCTAATTTTATTCCAACATTACTCACCATTGTCTATATTATATCCTCTAGACCTTTTTTAATTCCAACATATTCCATTCCCCAACTATGCATGCATTGATGCACATGGTATAGTAAACATGTAATTGGGATTGGATCACATGGATTGAATTAAAAATTAAGGCTGACAAAAAGACACGAATTCAAATAATTCTATAATTTATTACTACTAGAGAAATTAAAAACATGTTTATAACCTATTTATGTTACGCTATGTAAATGTTGAGCTCAAGATTTCTATCATTTTCATGTGAATTCGTCATTTTATATTCTATTTCGCTATTTTGTTTTATTTTTAAAGTTATGGCATGCATAGGTCTATCCAGGTTGTTCCGATTTTACCATTGTTATGTTAGTGATACTAGCATCTCTATTTATGTTAGTGAACTACCATCTCTATTTATGTTAGTGATACTACCATCTCTATTTATCGTTGACCATTTATACTAAACAATTTGATACTACCACTTTATATTTCCCTATGAATAATCACTCATAGTGTCGTAGTGTGCCTAATGCATTATTTTATAGCCACCTAATTATTATTGTTAGTTATTACCTGACCATAATGAAGCTACGGAAAAACATAGGTTTGACCATGTCATTTTAAATATGAGAAAATGAGTTCTAATGTAAAGCAAATGAGAGTTTAATTTAAAGCAAATGAAGGTTATTTAAAGTATAAATATTTTTATTTGTTATGAGTATATGGATGCCAATCATAAATAAACAAATGAAGGTTATTTAAAGTATAAATATTTTTATTTGTTATAAATATATGGATGTAAATCATAGATATGGAGTTTTAGATATAAGGAGTTGCATGGTAAGAAATATTTTTTTAGAAAAAAAAAAAACATAAAAGCATTCATATTGATTATATCATTTAAGAGTTAATGAGGTTTAATATATAATAAAGGAGAGTTTAATTTGAAGTAAATGAGGTTTATTTAGATTTTTTTTTTTAAATTATTTTTTGTGAACAAGTAGATGTAAATCACCCATGGGTAAGTGTATCAACTTGGGGAACAAAAAAGGGCCTATTCATGGAAATGATTTTTTTGAAATTTCAAAAATGTGAATTTCTGTAGATAATTAGATATGGCTATACTAAAAATTTGAAGATGGTATAAAAACATAAATTGTAACATTTTGAGTCTAGTTTTCAAAAAACTATATATATTTTTGTAAATGGTTAAGTATAATAGGTCAAACATCTAAAATTTGAAAAGGACCTCCTATTTTTTTTCTTTTTAATTTGAATTGTACAATTCCATACAACCCACCATTTTTTGAGAATCATTTAATATTGTTTTAAACCATTTGGTGAATATTTAGATTAGCTCTTCTAGTGTGTTACGGACAATTTTTTATGATTTTTTTAATTAATTTTATAATTACGTATATCCTGAAAACTAACAAAAAAATGGATAGCCATCCATGCGACCTGCCTTAAATACCTCAAAAAAATTGAAATTTGATTTTTTTTAATGTGTGTAAAATTAGGCTTAGTTTGTTACCATATAATTTTTTTTCCATTTAGATCAATAAAAAATAAATTAGATAAGTATGAATAGGCATGTATGGGTGAGGCATGTAGTGGCCTAAAAAAGGTGTTGTTAGAAATAAATATAGTTTGAACCCTTAAATTAGCCCAAAAAATATATAAATCATATATTTATAAAGAGGACAAAGTGCTCATTATAATGGTAATAATTTTTTGAATTTTGATGTCGAAATCCATAGTGTACTTGACAATTGAAGTTGAAATTTATTATTTTTCTTAAAACTCTCAGTCTCGGCTATAGATGCATAGTCCCAAGCCTTTGGCTCAAAAATCTAAGCCATTTTAGAGCCTAAAGGCTTGGTTTTAAATTAAAATTTAAATAATGCATACACATTATATAATGCATGCATAAATAATGCGTACACATTATATAACATGTACACATTTCTTAGACATAAAATAAATGAAACAATTTTCATGTTTGTTATGGGGGAAAGGTCCCACTAATCATGCATCCTTATGGGGAAATGTAAAATTTTGTGCTTAGTATAGGGGAAAGGTCCCATTAGCTTTGGGCAGTGAATTAAGGTACCATAACATCGCATTAGACTTCAAAAAATTTACCCATTTCAATATGTCATCTTAACTACTTATAACTAAGGATTCAAGGTCTAACACATTATACATTTGATAATATAACTAATTTTATTACAAGAGGTCATAAAATGCATTTTTTAAACCTATGATCGAAACTTAACCTTTAGTGTACCAATTGTTATGCATCAAAGTATCAATACTTGACTCTTACTTGTCAAGATGTGATTGGTTACTTTTAATTTTATAGAATAAATGTTGAAAAAGTATTAGATATTACATGTTCATCTTCTAATGCACTTTAATATAAATATATACACCAATATATTTTGCACTAGAACACATGTTAACAAAAGCCTTTTTTGACAATTGAAACATGCATAGCTATTGATATCTTTCCCCTAATAGGGAGAGAATATACTTTACCACCTTACTTGCCTAAAATCCTATTTGCCTTTAATTTTTGTGTTTCTTATTGATATTATTCTACTTTCCTAAAATCCTATCTTACCCTTTTGTTATTTATTTGATATCTTTGACCAGACCCCTTTATTTATAAATTTTGAACTAATTTATTTCAGTGGCAAACCCATTGAATTGGAATATGTAGTATAGATAATCTTGTGTAAGTACAAATAATAATTTAGCCCTTGGTGTAAAAGTGCATCTCTTTGATATATATTTCAAGAATGCTATCTAATGGAGCCTAATACCTATGAATCATGTCTTGGATTGTCCCAAAAACATTCCTAAAATGTGTTCAATAAAATCTCTTAAGTTTCCTCCAAGGTCACTTAGTGCATCTAATTCAATAGGTGCATTTTGAGGTCCCAATTGAAAGTATAACAAGAGTCTTATATTGTTACAATTATTCAAGTTTTATTCCTCTAATGTATACAAATACATTATTCAAATTTTGCCTAAAATTAAGATCTCTTATGAAAATATGGTTAATCCTCCATTTTGTACACCTCCTTTATCTACCCTTCCATCACACATTGGACAACCATCAACCACTCCATCCATTCCCATGTCATCTAAAGAGTGTGTGTTTGCAATGGGACTAGTCCTAACTGCACCATGGATGCTTATCAATACCATATAGTTTTATACCTTATTATGTAATTGGGATGGTAAGATATGAAGTAAGATGATGGACCCACAATGTATTTACATGTTAAATTCTTAAATATTTTGGTCAAGTTGGGTATGTATTTTTTTTATAAGATGTGGTTTTGAGCTTAATAAACTATAAATGGTCATGTGTATCCATTAGCGATGATGTGGTAATTTATTAAGATGTTTTAAAATGGCATGCTTAGTGATGGATGTATAGCTTAGAAAATATATCTTTACACTAAGGACTTTGATCTAAATCATTAAGGGATGGCATAGACCTAGCATTGACCAAGTACAAAATATGTATAAGTTATCCCAACTCAAACCCTATTGAACTTATTCAAGATACATTAAACATGTGACAATGTACCCTAAATCTAAGACCTGCTCCCCGTCAAGGATGATGTTGAGCACAGAGACCCAATAATTGTTCATGTGGATGATGAATTTCTCTCCTAATATAGATGGTTGATCAGAATTGAATATCAGAGTGCACCCCCTCACCAAAGGTTTCAAGATTATATATATTTTGTACATATATATTCAATCATCTTTTTTATATTTCATTTTAATGATCTTAAACCTTATGATGTGGATTGAAATAAAGTAGTACATGTCTTAGAATTATTGCTTCATCTTGGGATGTGAGGTTGAGGCTCATCTATTACTAAATTGTATTCTCTCCTACATGTAGGACTTAATATGAATGTAAGTTTTGGGATCTCTAGAGGTAATTCAAGGAAGAGGGATATAAATAATTTTATTATGTATACATGTAGAAAATTGATAACATTCAGTGCTTGCTTGAAATTTGGATGGGACCTTAAAGGGATCTAAATGACAATTTTCATATAGTAATGGTAAGTTAGAGGCTCACACCACATGTGTGAATCATTTAATAGACATGAGTTGATTGGATCGATGTCAATCTTTAAACATTATTGGCTTCTATGTATGTATGATAAATTTGTGAATAGGCCTTAGTTGGATTGGTTGGCTTGGTGATGGAATATGTCTAAGTATCAAAGATGTGCATATCTAATGACTCTAACACTTCTCTAGGTGTACTAAAGCTACACACATGTGGAAATATTTAATTGTATTGGGTGTCCTATAACTCTGATAAATTTGATGCTTCTAGGATAAGTGACAATTAGATCTCTAACACAAATATATGTGTGTATAAGATACACATGTGAATATGTATCTAATTTGATCAGGCCTCATAAGGATCTGATATCTAGCTCTTTAAAGCTTCTAGGACTTGATGCCTCTAATAGTGTTGACACTTCTAAGCATGTATGAGGTACATATGGTGATATATAATAGAATTTGGCTTCTTGGGGCATTGTCAACTCTGAAACTTCTAGGACTTGATGCATCTCTAATAGATTTATAAATGTTGGGTGTATGAGGTACATATGTGGCACAATGAGGCTCAATTTTAGGGGTAATTCAATTGAGGAGGCATGGGAGGCCAATTTGAACCCCTTCTTGGCATAACTATAAGATCATGATATATATGATTTAGGTCAAAATTAACTATAATTCTATCTATCATGAATTGAACTAATTAGTGAATTAGTTCAATTAAGGATGTGATTTGGGTAAAATTGAGCCCCTAAACCAAATTTATAGCCTAATTGATTGTATAATATAGATGAAACATGTATAACCTAACTGACTCTAATTTAATTAGAAATACATATTCAAATGCAAATGCAGCCAATTTGAACCCATTGGACATAAATTAGAGCCTATAATGTGATTGAAAGGGATAAATTAAGTCATGTTTCATGACATGTTAATAGTAAACCCTAATTTAATCACTTGAACATGTATGTAGTTCCCCTAAACCCTAATTTTATGACATATACACATGTACAACCTATTACACTGAACCCCTAACCCCAAATCCTAATTCTATAATAAACACAACCTCTAAGTTACATGATTTCATCATAAATGCATAAAGTCATGAATGTGATTAGTGCTAATTTGTGAACCTATTGTTCACCTAGTTTTTTAAGGACTTATGATGGGATTTTGGGTAAAATTAGATCATTTTGTATTACATATTGAGCCTTATTGCATCATTCATTAGTCTTATTGCTTCGTAGTCTTATCAATAATCTTATTGCATCTTGTATTGGAGATTTATGCATCATATTGGGGATTTATACATCATATTCAGCCATATTGCATCATATGAACACCTAATTACATCATATTGAGCCTTATTGCATCATATGATAGCCTGATTACATCATATGATATCATAAATGAATCATATTGGATATTTAGTACATATGATAGTCTTAATGTATTGCATGATAGTCTTATTACATCGTATGATAGTCTTATTGTATCATATTAAGCCTTATTACATGATATGATAGTGTTATTTTAACGTTTCATAGTATTATTACATCATATTAGGGATTTATGCATCATATTATAGTCTTACTAAGTGTTATTGCATTGTATTGTAGTATTATAATGGAAATAATAGTTGAATATGAGTCCTTTTTCTTATTTGTATAGTATAATCCTATACTTAAAGGAACACATACACATTATTATAATACATATGTGTTATTTGAATCAAAAATAAAAACTCACTTTTCAACATCTAGTTTTATCCCTAATCGAGATTGTTGTCCCCACACACATTCCCTACGTGCTCTATGTACTTACTTGGTTGCAATTTTATGTTGAACCCCACATTTGAAGTACTTTATTGGTTGATTTTGTCAAAATGGGTTTTGGTTTTCATTTAGGGAGGATTAAGAATTTTAAGAATAAAACATTAGATCAATTAGAAGAGTTGAGAAAAAAATAAGGTATGAATGCAAGCAATTCACTTTAGACAAGGTACAAACACTAACCCTGATGAGCCAAATGCCTTAGATAATGAGTTAATTGACAATAATCAATTACATAATGATAAAATTTATAGTAATTAATTAAATTATGATGAAATTCACAATAATAAATTTAGTTATGATGAAATTGATAATAGAAAATTAGATAATGTTGAAAATTCACATTCAAAATTTAATGTTTTTGATTGTCTTAATGAAGATCCTATGGATGATACTTTACCCACAAATAATGAATAAACTTTAATGGACTCAAATAATGATACAATTAAAAATGGAATTTTTTTTATGGAAACAAATAGTGAAGAAACAAACACATTTGAATAAAATTTCAATGAAACATATAATGATTTTGAAACACCCTCTAAACGGATTCCACCAACAACAACACCTCCAAGAATTATGCATAGAAAAGATAAGTACTTAATTGAAGTTGATGAATTTTTTTTGAAACCAAAGCATAACAAAAATTTTGGCCACCATTCAAGAAGATTGACTTAATAAATTTAGGATATTTCATTCATAAATTGGAGTATGATAGTCAAGTATATCAATTATTTTTTTTATTGATGAAATTGCTTAAGATGAGACCTATAATGTACACATTATCACTAAAAACATCTAATGTGGATAATGAAAATGATGAAATTATTGAAAATCTACATGATACATATCATATTGTAGACTCAAAATCATGCAACAAATATTATAATGCTACCTGACATAAAATTACAACTTGTGTAGTAAGTGCTAAAACAGGTAAAAAATGATTGATTTCAAAAACAAGTCAAAAACTTGATATAAATAAAAAACATTAATGAATGTAATTTCAAGACATGAAAGACTTAATGAACCCAATACAAAATATCTCTAGTCATTCTCTGATAGACTTTCACAAAAGGACAAGGCTATAGCCAATACTTTGAAAGAGATACTTGCACAATTTAAAAAAGATAATACAAGAGTATCACCCAATGCAAAAGATGTAGTGAAAAGAAGAGTTGGTTCTCATAATCATGAACCATACCCAAAAAAATTCTTATATATGACTCAAATACAATTGTACTCTAATTTTAAAAAAAAACATCCACAAATTACTATTAGTCAAAGACATTTTGAGATGGCCAAACCTTTTTATGTCAAAATAAATCACACATGCACCACTTATTGTGGATAACATGTTAAATTTTCAATGCACTATGTTATTTTTGTCCATATTCATTGTACATTGCATAGTACTAACATTTTATAGGAGTGTGGCATAGAAGTTCCAAAAAAATTAGTCAGGGAATTTATTTCAAATATTTTTTGTGAAAGCCCAGATGGACAGTTCTTCTATAAGAAAGCATGTTTAGATAGAAATTATAACATTGGTGGTGGTTTGCAAAAATTGAAAAAATGTATCCATGAGGAGTGTATAAGTGAAATTGGACAAGAATTAGTTAGTTTGATCAAATACAAATCTATGACTTATTAAGTAAAAGATGGAAAAGAATCTAAAAGGTATGAGCTTGTTATGAAAGAGATACGTGCTTCAGAATTTATGATCAAATTTATGGAGAAAATTATTTATGAGTATGCAAGGCACACACATAGGGATAAATATTTGGATGAACATTTCAAGATAAGCAAGGATGCATTCCTACTTTATTCTATTATTTCAGTAGTTGACTTTGCATAAAATTACACATTCAAAACATAAGTGGAAGTTCAATAAAAATATTACAACTCAACACAAATTGCCATATTCATGCATATAACATTCATGCATGCACCTAATAGTATAGAAAAAGATTAAAAACTATTAATGGAGTACCATTTCTATATCAGTGATGACCGATCATATTGTATAGAGTATGTGCAAGGTTGTTTTGATAAGTTTTATATATTTTTGACTTAGAGAAACATTAATTTCTAATGGCATTACCTTTGGTCAAACAATTGCACATCACAATTCAAGAATGAATAGATGTTTTATTGGTTGATCAGAATACACATTACCATTGATGTAGAACATATTTGGAGTTTCATTGAGGCTGGCCATGGAAAAGGGGAGCATGATGGTGCTGGAGCATGTATAAAAAGATCCATTGCAAGGGAGGAATTAAAATATGACAATGTTGCTAATTTTATTGATGTAAAAACTATGGTTGACTGATGTAACGAGAACATATGTCATGGTGCTCAAGTAAATTTTACTATTCATAGACATTTTTGGTTAATGGAGGAAAAAGACTTGGTAAACTATGAGGATTGTATGACTCTAATAGGTTGAAGTAAGCTCCACTCATTTCATAGTTCAAATGCAGGTTTTTAGACTATTCATATGTGACATTTGGCATGCTTTTGTTTTTCATGCATGAACTTTATTTGAAATGAGTGTGAGTCACAAGAGTGGGTGAATGACTAGAGTTCCAAACCTCTAATTCTAATCAACACATGTCAGGTTCCACCAGCATTATAACTTATTCGTATGACATCCTCACATGACTTTGACCATATATCTGATCTAGTATAGCCAGGTAGAATATTAATCTTTATGTACTATTTATTCTCATAATCTATCTTCATCATGTCATTAAATTTTGTTTTCAATGATGTAGGCCATATTTATACAGTTATTGCAGATGAGGACAATGAAGAGGTAACATATTACTACATATGCTGGTGTGTACATGGAAAAAAAATTGACTTCCCTGGTTGTAGATAGAGAAAACATTGATTATCCCACTGGGTCTATGGTAGTCACCAAAACATGGCTTTAAAAATATACTATAAAAATTTAAAATATATGGTTGTTTGAAGACTTTTAAACTCACATGAAGATTATACACTATTGAAATTTGGTTCTTGTAATGAATATTCAATTGAAAAAATATCATGGGACGCCAAAAAACAAGAATCTATGGAAAGTTTATGAGTCGAACCATGAAGCTATTCTTGGTACTATCAAGATTAGAGCAGATCCAAGTGGTTCATTGGATTGAAATGCATAGGTATGTTGACTTGTAAAATGTAGATGTAATCAATTTTACCAAATGTTTTTTATTTTAAAGGTAGTACATGCATAAATTTTATCTTTAATTACTTACTAAATTTTTTTTGTAGGTTAGTGATGCCAAATTAGCTTCCACCTTCACGTGGTTGGCACAATTAATAAAGAATTTCATATTATTGAAGCTAAGAAAAGCTCAGTAAAATTACATGGCATTTCTACACTCCTGAACAATTGCTCATGACATGTTTATTTTTCCTTATAGCCTTCCAAAAATATTTGTTGTCAGTGTTTCTGTGCTCTAAAATAGTAGAAAAAATTCACTTATAGGTGGAAGTGGATGTCAATTTTCTTGGAACACATATAATTTACCTATATAGACATGCTTGAAGTGGTGGATTTGCAACTATCAGTCCCAGAGTCAAAGTTGATATTTGGAGGTCAAGAAGTTGTCTCTTCACTACTAAAATTTTGTATTTTATGATCTTTTACTACAAATTTTGGCACAAATTTCTCTTAGAGATGTTGATGAGGCCACCAATTGCTTTATTTTATAGCCTTATCCATACCTAATATATATATTTTTCTACGTAAATCCCCATAACCATCCATGACTCATAGAAATGAATGAATGAATTTATGATTTTTTGTGTGTATTGATATATACATGTTATGTCATGAATTAATGATATTTTTTATTTGATTATATTATACTTATGTAACTTTATTTACCAAATATTTTAAGGGTGGCATAAGACTAAAAGAATCTTGTGTGGGCACAACACTTACAAAGAAGCCTACAACAAAAGGGGTTTCCACCTACAAGTTGCCCACAACAACTAGTGGCTCCTACTTATAGGTTACTCATAGTAATTTTTGGCTTCCACCTGGAGGGTGCCCATAACAACTATTGGCTTCCACCTGTAGGGTGCCCATATAAACTATTGGCTTCCACCTGTAGTGTGCCCATAGTAACTATTGTCTTCCATATATAGGGCGTTTGTAGAAACTATTAGTTTCTACATGTAGTTTGCTTGGATCAACTATTGATTCCATCTAGAGGTTACTTTCAGCAACTACAAGCTTTCACATATGAGAGCCCATATCCACTATGCAGAATAAAACTATTACTATGATAAGCTATGATTATCTCTTAAGGACACATTCATCTATCTTAGGAACCAAATGGATGATTGAAGAGGATCCTTCATAGCTATTGTAAAGACTCCTCACATGCAAGTAATATTGGATGTGCTTCCAAAGATGAGTAAGACAAGGATAATGGAAAGGAGATAAAAAGAAGTAAAATTTCAAAACAGTATATATTGTCCTTAACCTAGTCAATCCTAAAACAATTAACTTCAGTTACTAACCACTTGAAAGTTGACTGAGATAGTTCCCAAAGTATTTGTATCTTCCTAGTTTAGTGTTCTTTGGAGATAATAAATTTCCTTATGTATTTAATGGCAGAACCTAGATTAGATTGGTAATAGATAATATAAAGTAGTAAAATTATAGAAGTCATTACATTTTGAATATTGTAATATTCTTTAGCTATCTTTAATTACTACAGATCTGAGTAATGAGAAAGTTGATTCTATAAGAAGATTTTTTAAGTCTCTTAGAGAAGGATTAGAACTTAGTTTTAAATTAGGAAGGGCCCCCTCAGAAGGATTTATAGTGAAGATCTTGACTTTTCTTAGTTTAAGTGTGCTGTGTAAGATGATTTTATTATTAGTTTGATTATATAAAATGTGATACATGTGTGATTCATTAGTGTGAAGTATTTTTATATTTATGTTATAATAATTTCATAGTATAAATATCTGGTAAATTCAATATAAGTTCATTTTACTTCAACTAATAAATAAGATAATCTATGGATCAATAATACATATATAGTGTTGACATCCTTGAAAATCCTACATACCATAGGTTGACAATTAATATTAATCAGACTCAAGAATTTGGTATTAATTAGGTAATAAGTTTGTACAACATTTTAGTTCTATTGTCAAGGAGGGTGTCAATTATTTCTTTCTAGATCAATTATTTATTTTTCAAATTGATTAACGCACTGCCCTACCCAGTCGCGGAATTCGAGTGAGGGCACTACGATGTCTTATGCTAGCTATCTAAGTTCCTGGATGTTAAAGTTGTAAAACTTTGAATGCCTCTTTACAATCTTATTATTTACTTAGTTAATGGTTTTATTTAAAAGTTACTTTCTTTATAGAGTGATTTACTTTCTACAATGTATGCCTTTCATTTTCTACTTTCATTTTCTGCTTTTTAGAGTTATTTTTTTGCTTTCATTTCTTACTTTCTAGAGTAATTTTATCACTTTTAGTAGATAACTTCAGTACTTTTTAAAAGTAAAAATTTCAATTCAATTCATTTTGATTTTTGTACTCCTTTATTTCTTTGTAAATTATTTTTTGCTTATTATGAAACAATCCCCTAGAACACATGAAAAAAAAAACTAACCCTATGCAGGAAGGGACAAGATAGTTGAAGGAGTGGTACAACATTTATGCAAAGAGAAATATATTATTGAGGGAGATTCCTACCAAACAAGCCAAAATTTTCTATTAAAAAAGAACCACAAATACCTATAGAAACTAAGAATCATGTTTAAAAATATACCATAAGTCAGAAGGCTCTCAAAGAAGGGAACACTACAAACTGAAGGAGGTAACTTGTAGATGAAGTAGTATTAGCTTTGAAAAAGGAAATAGAAGTGGAGGAAGCATTAGTCGAGTTAGTAAGAAGAAATAAAGGATAAGAATTACATGAACTAGACACTCTAGAGAGTAACATCAATACAACATTCCATCAAGGCTTTCTTGATCAAATCAAAGAAAGCTTAGGAGAGTCTTCAGACCTTTTTTCTAATAAAAAACATTATGGTTTAGTAGATAAATGTTTACTATAATATTGACCAAGGGATTGATGCAAAATTTGTGGATGTGATCTTGATTACCTTTGGTATCCATATCACAAAAAAATTCATCATGAATAGAGAAGAAGAGTTTGTAGAGGACAACATGACTCTAGACACAGTTACTTTTGATTTTTCTATTCTAGATATAATGGGTGTAACACAAATGAAAAATATCCCACCCTCAGCCTTACCCAATTTTAGAGGTACATTATCAAAAGATCCAAACATATTTTTGTTTGAATTTTACATCCTCTATAGAATCCATGAGTATATGAAGGATGCACAAAAATTGAAACTTTTTCTTGCCACCCTTAAAGACTCAACACTTTGTTGGTTCATTTGACTAAGTAGTAATTCAGTCCATGATTGGGGAGACATGAAAAAAAAAATCTAGATAAGTATGAGGAGTATGGATGAGGAATAAGTTATATAATAAATGAGCTCATTAAGATGATTCAAGAAGAGGATGAGTCTTTATAAGACTACATTTAATGATTCATGTTTAGTGTATAGAAATTCAAGCAAAGTGCATTAGGAGAAGAACCACTAAAACTCATCTTCCAAAAAGGAGTAAAAGAAGATTATCTAGAAGCCTTGGACCTAATGAGTGGTATATATATCTCTCAAATGTCCTTCATAGATGTCAAAGAGCTGAGCAAAAATTATTCCAAATATGCTATAAACAAAGTCAAGGGAAGCAAGCTTTTACTAGGAACCACAAGTGGCCTATCAAAATTTGAAATTAGTAGCGTATTACAATACATAAAACAAGATATCATTAGTCACTTGTCCACCCAATTGGATATCCTACACATAAGGCAAAATCAAGTAGCCTTGGATCAATCTTTGACCATTCTATTATCTTGATTACAAGAAGAAGAAGAAGATAGACTGTAGGTGTCATGAAGTTTGGGCTAGAGTAGTTAATATCTTAGTTGATGAACCAGAAATAGTAGAGATGCATACTTTAGGAGGAGATAGGGACCAATTTTTATATGTTACACAAATAAATCCATGGTTCAACAACCATCTTATCTAGGTATGGGAAAAAATCCACCTTTTACAAATTTTACGTCCTTTAATTCATAATTTGTAAATACTACTCCTAATTGGACTAGACTATGGATGAATGTTGTACCCCATAATTTCAATTGGTATCCACCTTATTCAAGCTACCCCACCACCTCTTGGTAGATTCCACAAAATATATCTCCACCTTAGATACATGCTTGGTAACCACCCCAAGGCGCACCCCTCATAAACCAATGGTAGCAGCCCTGAAGACGTAATCAGCCCTAGAGAAACCATCAAGGAGGATTCCCTCTAAAAACAATAACAACCTCTTTCTCTTATACCTAACACATAAGCTTCACCCAAGCCTCATCAACTCCCTTCCTAACCCATGTAGAATCCTATAAATAAGTCGATGCAACTAAGATTCAGTATTGAACCTCTTCAGTACTCAACATACATGATGAACATAAATAACGCTCACCTACATTTAGAGAAAGTTCTACCACCCCCAACCCAACCTACAATAATCGAGTTAGATTAGGAAACTCTATAATATAATACTAACCCACCTTCACCACCACAAGAACTCTCTAAACTAGTAAATAAATATATTGATGAAACAACCCAACCATTTATAGAATGTCTTATCCTTTATCACCATGCAATTGATCATGAATTTGATTTCATAGGATAGCTCAATAATCTTTATGTTAAAATTCCTCTCTTCTAGGCCATAAAGGATGTGCCCATATATTTTAAAGTTTTTATAAACTTATGTCTATGTAAATATAGAAGGAAGAAAAAGGATCCCAATACAGTCCATGTGATTGGCCAAGTGACAGACATTATACTAGGAAACACCTTATCAAATAAATATTCGGATCCAAGATGCCTAGTAGTAACAGTATAGATCTATGACCAAGAGTTGTCTAATACATTGATAGACCTAGGGGATGCAATAAATGTAATGAAAACTAAGACCATGAACAAATTATAGTTGAATAATATTCATCCCACATCTACAATGTTGAAAATGGTTGACAGGTCTAGAGTCAGACTAGAAAGAGTCATTGAAAATCGTGTCATTACTATAGATTCTTGAGAATATCCTATAGATTTTATTATACTGTAACCAAAGCTTAATTTGAGTAGATACACTCTTATCTTATGATGACCTTGGCTTGCCATAACTGATGCCTTCATCAGCTACAAATTAGGTAATATATTGATATATAATGGCAACTACACTAATAAGTTGGTCATCTATCGTAAAAAACAGCCAGCCTTGGCACTAGAGCATACATTATGGGTTAAAGAAGATGAGGTAGACTAGCTTCCCTTGATTCTTGTATTTTCCATAGACCATGCATGTACCTTGGTTGATTAGGAGGAAGATACAATTCTCTCCAATGTTCTCCAAAATATTTACCAAACTCATTCTACAGATCTCAACCACTTACAATGTATTAAGTGCCCACTTTTTAGCCTATAGAGAAAATATTCCACCAGCTACTGCCTCATAGCTATAGAAAAACTAGATCCATTAGTAATATAGAAATGATGAAAGCACTATCATGACAAATTGAAATCTCTCATGGAAAAACATTGCTTATTAATAGTAAGTTGGTGTCAAATGAGGAAAAAGTGCTTAGTCAGTATGTTGCATGCAAACTAATGCACTTTTACGTGAGATTATGAAGATATGTAAGGAATTAACCCAAAAACATGCACACATCATATATATATCAAATAAGAGTGATAACCAATCAACTAGCTATAATGTCAAATGAATCTAGCTCTTAGCTAAATAGTCAAAATAGAATTACAAAAACTCCAGCTACTAGATTTATATAGTGAATGGGTTTCACCATTTGTAATTATACCAAAGAAAAATGGAGAATGGCATATATTCATAGATTATAGGGAACTTAAAGATAGCAACAAAAAATGATCACTTTCCTCCATGCTTCATTGATTAGGTGTTAGACACACTAGCATGAAAGAAATATTTTGCCTTTCTGGATAGCTTCATTGGTTACAACCAGATTAGAATATCTCTTGAGGACTAGGAGAAGACCACCTTGACTTGTTCTTGAGGTACTTATGCTTATATTATTTTAACTTTTAAGTTTTGTAATGCTCCTATAACATTCCAGAGGGTTATCCTAAGTATCTTTGTAGATATGGATAATGAATGTGTATAAATCTATATGAATGACTTCACTATTTATGGAGAAACATTTGATGAGTACCCGAAGAACCTAGATAAAGTGATACAATGCTATCAGGAGCACAATTTGTCTTTAAGTCATAAGAAATCCTACATTTTTATGACAAAAGGAATTATTTTAGGCCACCATGTATTTTTTGAAGGAATTAATGTTGATCCAACAAAAATTATAATCATAAAAACCTTACTTGTTCCTTATAAATAGAAATATGTCAAAAAAAATTTAGGACATGATAATTGTTATAGGAGATTAATCAATAATTTCAACAAAGTAATAACACCATTATTCACTCTCCTGACTAAAGATGTTGAATTCATATGGACTCCTACCTGTAATACAGCCTTCAATTAATTGAAGGAATTATTGACCACCACCCCTATTCTACGTGGTCTTGATTATAATCTTTCCTTCCATATTCACATAAACACTTCAAATATTGTCCTATGAGCTATGATAGGTCAAAAATAGGATGCACTCAATTATGCCATATATTTTGTAAGCAAGAACCTATACGTAACATAATTAAATTACACGGTAACTAGAAAATAGTTCTTAACAATAATTTATGCTATCAAGAAGTTTCATCATTACATAATAGGGTATCAAGTCTTTGTTCAGATAGACCATGTAGCCATTAGGTACTTTATGAATAAATTAGCTATCCTAAGTAGAGTGATAAGATGGTTTATCTTATTAAAATAGTTTGATATAACTATTGTAGATAAGCCTTATAAGGATAATTTCATGGCTGAATTCTTATCACAACTATAATCCCCTAAATAAAATACCATAGCGAATGACTCATTTCTAGATGAGCACATGTTCTCCCTCATCCTTACGATACCTTGGTATGTTGATATTTATAACTACCTTGTAATAGGGTTAATTATATATCACTTCCTCCCTAGATAAAAAAGAGATTTGATTGAGAAAAATGGCAAGTATTTATGGTTGTCCAAATTTCTTTTCTATATTGGGCCTGACTCCATCATCAAAAGATGTCTCAAAGAAGATGAAGTTTTAGATATCCTCAAAGCCTGCCATGATGAACCTTATGGAGGGAACTTTGTATCCAAATATGTAGTAATAATTTTTTTTTAATATAAGATATTATTGGCCCTCACTCTATAAATATGTAATAAGGTATAATGTTCATTGTGACAGATGTCAGTGTATAGGGAGATCCACACATTCAAATGATATATATTTGTAGCCTTAAACGGTGCTTGAACCATTTAAAAAATGGGGCCTAGACTTTATAGGACCTTTTAATCTAAAATTAAACAACAAATAGCACATCCTTGTATGTACTATGTCACTAAATGGGTGGAAGTAAAGGATCTTACACATGTCAGAGATGAGAAGGTGGTAGCTTTCCTCTATGAATAATATTCATAAGATATGGTATGCCATGATAAATGGTCACTAGTCAAGGACCCCAATTCACTAATAGTTTAATTATTTCCTTGGTTCAACAATATGAGATTAGGCATAAGAAATCAAATCCATATCATCCATAGTCCAATGAATAGATGGAAGTCACCAACAAGGAGTTGAAAAATATTTTGACCAAGACTATTAGTATGTCCCATAAATATTGGGAGGTTAGACTTTTTGAATCTATTTGAGATTATAGAATCCTGTAGAAGACCACTACAAGTTTCACTCCATATGAGTTGGTCTATGATAATAAACCTATCTTGATAATTAAATTTCAGCACAAGACCTTACAAATAGTATTAAAATTTGGGATGAATATATTTGAAGCATATAAATAAAGGATTATATAACTTAATGCCTTAGATGATTAGAAATAGCAAGCATTGTAGAACACAAAACTTGTACAATAGTAGTGGATTAGATGGCATGATAGGTACATTAAGACCATGTAATTTAATAAAAAAAATTGGGCACTTCTTTTTTATTCAAAATATAAGGATCACAAGGGAAAACTCTAGACTAGATGACTTGGTCCATTTCAAATTTCTCATATTTTTGAAAATGGAGCATTATAACTCTAAACCATTGATCTAGTAAGATTCTATCTACTAATCAATGACTATGAACTAAAGTTATACAAAAAGTTACTTAGGAAGAGTTTACTAAGCACATACATAAACAATTATAAAATGAATACAATGATGTATTGGATCAGCATGATGTCTAATCAT
The DNA here is from genome assembly GCA_037957365.1 of Torreya grandis. Taxonomy (NCBI): domain Eukaryota; kingdom Viridiplantae; phylum Streptophyta; class Pinopsida; order Cupressales; family Taxaceae; genus Torreya; species Torreya grandis. The sequence goes on along the minus strand of JARHVA010004077.1, from coordinate 1,489,878 downwards.
ACAAAGGAAGAACTAGCCAACACATAGATGAAGAAGGATAGGAATACATCCTATCCCTCTTATGGCATGAAGGATGAGACCTTCACATGGTCCTTGACTAGTCACCCTCACAGTTGACTTAGTAAATACCTATAATAAGCATTCTATTGTAGGCAGTAGTTAAAATTTTAAAAAATAATAAAAACCCTTTTTGTGTGTTGTTGATAGTTTCTAGGTAGAAAACTGGCTTGTTGACTACTTAGAACTGTAAAATAGGCCTAAATAGAAAACAACTTACTCACTATTTAGGGGTAGAAACCAAAATGAAAAATAAATAATAATTCTAAATTAAATTGTTCATCTTCCTCTAGTTGACATGGGTTATTTTGTAGCTACTATAAGCACCTCCTTCACCATTTTAATGGTACCTTTGTCAACGAAGGTATTCCTTCAATTACTACAGGCTATTTTATAGCTGTTACAGGCACCTTCCCAATAGTTTGGCACAACCTTGTAGTTGTTATGGGCTCCACCTATAGTTATTGTAAGTACATCCTAACACCTATATACACCTCTCTAGTGCATATAAATTAGTTATTCACAAACTCTAAGTTATGGCTTTAGCTATGGGCTTTTGAGCAATACATGGAAGACACTAGATAAGATAGAGGAGGAGTGAAGGAAGATTAGAGAAGAAAAGTCAAAACATTGCTAAGGAATACCCTTGAATAGCAAGGTAACAGCGACAACAAAGGAATACACTTCCAATCTCTATTTGGAGTGTTGTAGACTAGAATTAATGGCTACAAGGACACACATGAACCACTTTTAGCTTCTAGTCATTTCATGGAGATGATTTCACTTTGTCAAATAGTGAAATCTAGGATTTTTTGGAGCACAAGTCCCATGTTTGTAAACCTTGCTAGTTATTAAAAGAAATTTTCACTAGGCATAGAATCCATAAAGAGTAAGATTACATAGAGACAAATCATATATAGGTTCATGCAGATAAAAAACATAAAGAAATAAAAACCTAATCTACCCTCTTCTATTTTCATATAGCACCTAATTTGGATAACACAAAAATACATAGTGACCACCTTGTGGTAGGAGGACAATAATCTATCATCCCACTACAAGACCCCTACTCCAATTCTATGCAAGCTTTCATGATTACATGTAGGTTATTGATGGCATCATGGAAGGATAAAATATTTTGATATCATGATTACTCTAGGGACCCACTTTAGTCAAGTTATAACTACTAGGATAATCATTGCATTCCATCAAACACTCGCATTCAAATTTCCTCTGCATAACCCTAGACAAACCATTAAAAGGGTACGACATATATTGTGGTCATAGAAAATCATTTATTATTATTAATATAACATGTATTATATTGAAAAGTATATTTAATCATTAAAAATACATTCATTAAGTCTTGTCTTCACTCACACTCATACCCTCATCATGACCCCATCTTCTCTCTTTTCATCCTACTCATTCCATGTCACTTGGGGATATGTGACACCTCATATAGAAAGGGGAGAATGCTATGGGTAATCAATTCCATATAATTCAGGATAGTTCATACATGTAGATTAAATTCCCATCATGACACCATAAAATAAATAGAGAAAACAATCACTTTTATTATTTTCACTTATGAGTACAACCCATTCAAACAAAATCAAAACATGACATTAGTAACCTACAGCCATAAATCACCATTATTGAAAAACCTTGCCTTGCTATAGGTAGAACTCTAGAAACTAAACTAAGTGTTTTTATAATTAATGGTTGAAAAGGTCATCAAAAATCTAAACCTAGCTAGAATGGGAGGGTCAGTTGTGAGATGGGAACCCATAGATCATAGGTAACTTCAAGGAGACCAAGCCAATTAGGCTATTTTCAATAGAGTTGTATGAACCACTTATTTTTATAAATTATATAATTTATCACAACCACTTACATGGAATTTATAGGTTCCTTTATAGGAGATCAAGCTACTATATATAGAATTATATTTCTAGTCACTGAAGAATTAGTAAGTTAAGTAACTTGGCTACCAATTATAGGAGAAAACTAGGAAGACAAACCCAATGGTCAAGAAGTCCAATAGTAGTTCTAATAGGGAGATGAAAGGCTAGTAATAAATAAAGGTGGTGTGGAGAGACTCAACCTACCCCCATCCTGGAGGAAAGTATCCTCATACATCATTAGATATATGACTTGTGAAGGAATGTACTCTAATTTATACTCTCTAGTTTAAATTTTTAAATAAATTAAGACATGATAGGAACATTAATGTTCTAAACCACCTATGGAAAGTTCTAAAAAAGATGTCCAAATAATACCAAAAGGGGGTTGAGAAATCCCTATCTCATCATTACCTGATATGGTTGATAGCTAAACATGAAATAAACACTATTAGACCTGACCTCAACTGGGAACAATTTCTAACCCTAGAGATTGGTGAACTTTAAAGAGAATAGGGAAATAATTAGGAGGAATGTCTTGAAAAATAAACCTGATAGATTTCAAAATAAGGTACTATAGGCACTAGTGCTACTAGACAGCTCATAGTTACTTAAGGTTCATCTAAAACTACTACAAGCAAAAGAAGGAGAAGGAAACTAGTCCTACCTCCTTCTAACATAGAGGAGGAAAATAAACCAACACAAATTGGTCAAAATATTCCTTCTCCCATTATTCCAACTGTCTCCTCACCAAGGATTGATTCTTCCATTTTGGCTCCTTTCGGGGAAGAGGAAGTTCTTTCATCAACTCCCACATAGGAAGAATAGGTTCTAATAGCCACCCCTCTTATAAAGAAGAAAACTAAAGAAAAGCAACCCTCTATATCAATAAGAAATAGACCTCATCCTATGAGGTCTTAGAGAATTAATAAATAGAAGACAACTCTAGCCTCCTTACCCATAGACATTAGTGAGGATGAAAAAGAAAAGAATGAGCCCAAAATTTGAAAGACTTCTAATGGGTTTGAGATTGTAGAATAGTCTACTGAAGAGGAATCTACTGAGGAAGAATTATAGTCACCTAAGCCACCAAAATTCAATAAGGAATACATTGATGTCCTTAGACAAAGTAAGTACATAGAAGAAGAGCTGAGAATAATAGATCAACTTATAAAAGAAGAAGAACTGATTGATGAAAAGACTATGCAAGAAGTAGAACAAGAAGTAGTTCCTCATGACCAAGAGTTCCAAGCATTAGAACAAACCATGAAATAAATATATAGGCTAAATAACAAGATAACAGAGTTGAAAGGCAAGAGAGGCCTGGAAACACTTCTAGGGATAGCAGAATTTATAGAACCATCTATGGAAAAAGAAAGGTTATTGGAGGAACCTATAGAAACTTCCTCTTAAGTAACTATAGTAACTTCATCTACCTTCCCACATATAGCATTATTGTACCCTAAAAATCACCTATATAATATAATACTCTCACTTTGGTACCTTTCTAAAATATATTTTCTCCTCTATTGACCACTACAAAAATACTTGCAGTAAAGGAAGTAATTGATGTGGATCTTTCAGCTCATAGGCTAGTATAAATTGATGACCTCTTGAATTTTATTAAATGAATATTTAGTGATGATTAAATTTGACACAAGAATTTGTTACAAATATTTAAGGTATATGTTGAAACAAGAGAGAAACAAGGTGACTTAAAATAAATCTTGGAAAACGCTGAAACTAGGATCAATTATTTGAAAAAAAAAGATTACTAAAATGCATGAAACCACTGAATTGTTAATGGAGTGAAGATCACCTTCTAGGATGTGTGTTCTATAATTAAAATAAATATGGCTTAAATTCAAATGTGATAGGATCTATAATGATCAGTCATACATGGTTTGTGATCCTAAACCTTGCTTTGAAGTCTATAGACTTGTTGACCCTAATCTCTAAGCATAGTTGAGAGAGTTTTACATACACCATTATGTTTTACCTCATGATATAAATTAAAATCCAAATATATACTTGGGGTATGTCCAACTGAATGCATTTACTTCATATGTCCTTAATGAACTAGGAAGAAAGAAATAGGTAGAGGAGTATCAAGGAAAAGAAAAAGAATCTACCCTAATGATTAGGGATGAATCAACTAATCCAAAAGTTATAATATATGAATGGATATCCTTCATGAAATCACATACTCCACAAGCATGGGTCACAAGGAAACAAGTAGAGGTTCAAAATCACTACTTGAGTCTTATAAAGGGAGATGGAAAGCAATTTTTTGGTTTTGTTCTCATAGATGGTTAGAACTCTCTAATGCTTTGAAAATAAAGGAACTTTATTCCCCTAAAAACCTTAGAGAGGACATAAACAAGTTATACATGTATGTTGAACTTGTTAGGAGGAGAAGGATAAAATGGTTAGGGTTGATGTTTCAACCACCTATGTTTTGGTTCCCAATTCCCAACTAGGAAGGAAAGGTCCCAACTAATAGAGAGCCAGAGAATAAAATATGGAAGAAAATTGATGATGCTAAAGGTTTATATATCTTTGAATGGATGGGTTGTACTGAGCCCCTATATTTTATAAAATTATATGGCTTTAAAATGCATCCAAGGCTTGCTCGAGGTCAAGCGATAGGTTATGTGGGGGGTGTGATGAGGCCACCAATTGATTTATTTTATAGCCTCATCCATACCTAGTATATATCTTTTTCTATGTAAATACCCATAACCATGCATGACTCATGAAAATAAATAAATGAATTTATGATTTTATGTGTGCATTGATATATACATATTATGTCATAAATTAATGATGCTTTTTCTTTGATTAGATTATACTTGTGTAACCCTATTTATCAAAAATTTGAAGGGTAACATAAAACTAAAAGAATCTTGTTTTGTCACAACACTTATAGAGAAGCCCATAGTAAAAGGGGATTCAACTTGTAGGTTGCTTGTAGTAACTATTGGCTCCTACCTACAAGTTGCATTGTAGCAACTATTGGATTCCACCTGTAGGGTGCTCATAGTAACTATTGGCTTCCACCTTCAGGGTACCCATAGCAACTTTTGGTTTCCACTTATATATTTCCCATAGTAACTATTGGTTTCTACTAATAGGTTGCCTGCAGCAACTACAGGCTTTCACCTATAATAGCTCACAACCACTACATAGAATAGAACTATTATTGTGATAAGATGTCTCTTATAGACACATCTATATATCTTAGGAACCAAGTGGATGATTGAAGAGGATCCTTCATAGCTATTTTCCAAGCTCCTCACATGTAAATAATCTTAGATGTGCTACCAAAGATGTGTAAGACAAGGATAATGGAAAGGAGACAAAAAGAAGTAAAATAACAAAATAGTATATATTGTCCTTAACCCAGTCAGGCCTAAAATAAGTAACTTTAGTTACTAACCACTTGAAGGTTGATTGGGATAGTTTCCAAAGTATTTGTACCTTTCCTAGTTTAGTGTTCTTTATTGGAGATAATAAATTGTTGTATGTATTTAATGGTAGAACCTAGATTAGACTAGTACTAGATAATAACAGAGTAGTAAAATTATAGAAGTCTTTGGATTTTGAATATTGTAATCTTTTGTAGCAATATTTAATTGATATTGATCTAAGTAATGAGAAGGTTGATTCCATAAGAATACTTTGTAAGTCTCTCAAAGAAGGATTAGAACTGAGTTTTAAATGAGGAAGACCCCCCTCGAAAGGAGTTGCAGTGAAGATCTTGACCCTCTTTAGTTTAAGTGTCTTGTGTAAGTTGATTTTATTATAAGTTTAATATATAAAGTGTGATACATGTGTGATTCATTAGTGTGAATTATTTTTGTATTTATATTATAATAATTTCATAGTATAACTATTTCGTGAATTCAGTATAAGTTCATTGTACTACAACTAGTAAGCAAGATAATCTATCGATCAATATTGCATATATAGTGTTAACATCCTTGAAAATATTAAATACCTTGGGTTGACAATTAACGTTAATCAGTCTCAACAATATGGTATTAACTAGGTAATAAGTCTATATAATAGGTGTTTCAGACTAGATTTAGGGTGAAATTAGAGGACTTTCCCATGCACACGAGGGATTTTATAGTTGCTTCATACGACTTACAATTTTTGTTTTATGCATGCCTAAAGTTAGGCTAAAAATAAACCTCTTTATTGTATTAGAAAGGGAGTTCTTGAGCCCAAAATAGGTATATAATTTCGTAAAAAGTATATAATTTTTTTTTGAATTTTCGGGGTATACCCTCTTCGTGGCAAGTTTATATCTTTTCGGGGTTTTGTTGGAACTCTAGAAGCAACTTTATATGTTTGGGGGCTTTATGTCGATTCTTACCAACTCTACGTAGAAAATTAAATGAAATGTGACGAGGTTGTCTGCCTTTGAAAACGTGATGCATTCGGCAATAAAATTGCAACATCGATTTCGCATTGAGGTTGCTACATCTATTTCGAATGTTTCTGTGGAGTTTCTTCCTTTTTCCATGTTTTGAGGAATAGAAATTTCGTAAGAAGAATGGGACCCAGTGCCGCATTTGAATAACAATTCAATGTATTTTGAAGAGTAGAAATTTTTTAAGAATTTGAAAAACAATTCAATGTATTTTGATTGAAAGTTTGGCAAGAGGATGGGAACCAGTGCCGGATTTGAAAAACAATTCAATGTACTATGATTAAAAAGATTATAAGTGTGGCGGTTCGAGCAGTGACCAGTCGACCATCCTTATGCCCATAGCATCTCCATCTCTCTCTCTAAAAGTTGCATTCTTAGTTTCTTCGAGTAGCATAATAGTTGCATTATTAGTTTCCATGGCCCTGTCTCTCCAAAAATGCTTTGTCTACTGTGTTGAAATGCAAAATGCAGTTATAGCAGCTATCCTCTCTGGACAGTTGCACATCATCTGCAACATTTGGTGGGTTGTTTTTATGATTTCTGGCAGTGTTTCCACGGGAATGATTATATTGCTTGCGCAGAGCTGTGTTACTCAGTTCAAGATGAGAAAGGGGAAAAGGGAAGATGAAGGGGATGTGGAGAATCAACATGAACCTCATCATGCACAGTCAGCACTGTTAGGTTTCAGGCTATTCTTCATCCAACATTGCTCCAATATTCTTCTCGTCATTCTCTCTCTTGTCTTATCCGCACTTGTTTTAGGTGCAACTTATTCTCTTTCCCACATCTGCAAGCTCTCATCCGCATGACGTAGTAAACGAGTAAGTTTCTTTGAAATAATTGGATTGCGTTGATTGAATTGAATTAAAAAGCAGGCCCCAACGAAGTGCGGCATCAAACGTTTTTATATTTTATTTTATTGTTGCGTTCAGGTTGCTATTCTATTGTACTGCTTTCGTTTTATTTATGGAATGTAGATGTTCGTCCAGGTCATTCCTATTGTATTGGGTGATGAAAAATTAGGAAAGGTGGTGATGCAAAGTTCGTTTGTTTTATGTTCGTTTTTAAAGGCCATTACGTTCGTTTGTTTTTCGTTTGTAAATGAAAAAATAAATGAAAATAATAATTTAAATATGAACTGCTGCTTCTCATTCCCCTTTCTTCTCCAAAATACACCGTCATTTATGCCTATAAAAGGCTTTACATCCCAACACCGCTTAGTTTTCCTGCCACATAATACAATATACAATCTGCGATGGCAATGAAATTCAAGTTTTTGATGTAGCAGACAGTTTTGAAGTTCAAGGTTAAAAACTCATTTTTTCAGTCAAACTACTTTATCTATCTATTTATTTAAAGTCTTCCCTTTTCACATGATAGGTGCTTAAAGTTAAACATTTTATTTTGTAAAAGGTTTTGTTTATGGTTAAAAAGGGTCGAAAATAAATAACTTTTTGGGCGTGGGCGTGGGTGTGGATGTGGGCGTGAGTGTGGTGGGTGGGGGAGTTATAAGGTGAGAAGAATAAGTCATTTTTTTTAGTAAATTTTTTTAAAGATGTTTAAATGTCTTATTGGATATTGTTGGGTCTTCATTTTCTTAATTCATTCTTTTAATATTGTCAAAGATTTCACAAATATTCACCAACTCAAATAAGTTCCATGTCACAAGTTACACATAATGAAAAAGATTGTAAAAGAAACTTTAGTTTTTAACTATTTATATGTGATAATAAAAACTAAAAATAGACATCTATTCCTATTAATACTACTAAAAATATCATATTTAATTTAAAAAATAAAAAATAACATGCAATAATTCAGTGTTCTTGTACATTAAAGTCATATGTTCATATATAACATCAAAAAATATTTAAGAGGTATAGTACACAGTTAATTATTTATATGGCAAACAACTAAAATATAAATATATTGATCTAATACTATAATTATATGATAATAAATGTCAAAATAGGAGAAGTGAGTGAATATTTATCTAAATTTAAAAATATTCATTCATAAATTTTGTTTAAAAAAAAGTTTTGATGCAATAGATGATAAAGCTATGATAAAAATAAGATTGAAGAGTGTCTCTCATTATTTTATATTTTTTTTTAAAATTACAATTAATAGATAAATTGAACATATAAAAATATAAAACACTTTGTGACGTGTGAATTCAACATGCTAACAACCCTTTAACAAATTACATAGATAATATTTAAGTCAAAAGAAGCTTTTATTGTAAGTTATAGTAGTTCAAATTATAGAGGTAGAGGTAGAGGTAGAGGCACATACAAAAATACATAAATATGTAAACGTTTTCATTACTCTGGTTGAAGTGGTGGATGCACATATGATGATCATCTTTCAAGGTATGATGGAGATAATCATTCTAAAGGAAGAGGTTAATGTAAAACCAAAAGAAAACATTTACTACATATGTGGAATTAAACATTATGCTACTGAATGTCACATACCTTTTAAGAATATTCTAAAAATCAAAATTTCACCACCTATGAACAATATGATTAGTAATATGATGATGATGATGAAACTTATCTTATACTGGGAATTATAGATCTACTTACATTACAATAGATGAAGAAGTAGTTCAATGTGTATTAAATTATAGTAGAGAAATTAAATATTTAATAGATGTGTGGATTATGGATATGGGGAGAAACAATGCATATGACTTTTAAAATTGATTTATTTTCTGAGTATCAAAGGTTGCATTTAAAATCCATTAAAATTGCATAAAAGACTTTTCATAAAGAAGTTGGTATTGTAATTGTGAAGATAAACATTCTTAATTATACTAAAAGTTTGTTTCATGATGTAAGGTATATTATTTAGATGAAATGTTTGGACACACTTTAAAAGATATGATATTTTCTAAATATATCGTAGTGTTTCATAGAGACATTTTTAACATATCATTTTATATCTTGCTTATTTCTAAAATGAATTAATCTATTTTTTTGTGTTCATAAACAAAAGAAAGAAGAAAGATGTATTTTTAAAAGGGTTAGTTCATATTTCTAGTGTTCATGGACCTATCTCTTTAAAAATACTTTATATTTTATGTACAAATGTAAATTTTACTTATAAAAAATATCCTCTCTTTAAATTTCATAATTATTTACAATATTTAGTAAAATATTTTTATGATTTTTGACATTATTTCAATTAAAATGATCATATTTATTACACATAATTATGTTAATCAACTGAACCTGAATTAAAAGAAGTAGATGGGGATGCGATAAATTAATTAAAATTCAACTTCAACCTCATCATAGACACCTAACACTGCCATGTCTCAAGCTAATTTTATTCCAACATTACTCACCATTGTCTATATTATATCCTCTAGACCTTTTTTAATTCCAACATATTCCATTCCCCAACTATGCATGCATTGATGCACATGGTATAGTAAACATGTAATTGGGATTGGATCACATGGATTGAATTAAAAATTAAGGCTGACAAAAAGACACGAATTCAAATAATTCTATAATTTATTACTACTAGAGAAATTAAAAACATGTTTATAACCTATTTATGTTACGCTATGTAAATGTTGAGCTCAAGATTTCTATCATTTTCATGTGAATTCGTCATTTTATATTCTATTTCGCTATTTTGTTTTATTTTTAAAGTTATGGCATGCATATGTCTATCCAGGTTGTTCCGATTTTACCATTGTTATGTTAGTGATACTAGCATCTCTATTTATGTTAGTGAACTACCATCTCTATTTATGTTAGTGATACTACCATCTCTATTTATCGTTGACCATTTATACTAAACAATTTGATACTACCACTTTATATTTCCCTATGAATAATCACTCATAGTGTCGTAGTGTGCCTAATGCATTATTTTATAGCCACCTAATTATTATTGTTAGTTATTACCTGACCATAATGAAGCTACGGAAAAACATAGGTTTGACCATGTCATTTTAAATATGAGAAAATGAGTTCTAATGTAAAGCAAATGAGAGTTTAATTTAAAGCAAATGAAGGTTATTTAAAGTATAAATATTTTTATTTGTTATGAGTATATGGATGCCAATCATAAATAAACAAATGAAGGTTATTTAAAGTATAAATATTTTTATTTGTTATAAATATATGGATGTAAATCATAGATATGGAGTTTCAGATATAAGGAGTTGCATGGTAAGAAATATTTTTTTAGAAAAAAAAAAAACATAAAAGCATTCATATTGATTATATCATTTAAGAGTTAATGAGGTTTAATATATAATAAAGGAGAGTTTAATTTGAAGTAAATGAGGTTTATTTAGATTTTTTTTTTTTAATTATTTTTTGTGAACAAGTAGATGTAAATCACCCATGGGTAAGTGTATCGACTTGGGGAACAAAAAAGGGCCTATTCATGGAAATGATTTTTTTGAAATTTCAAAAATGTGAATTTCTGTAGATAATTAGATATGGCTATACTAAAAATTTGAAGATGGTATAAAAACATAAATTGTAACATTTTGAGTCTAGTTTTCAAAAAACTATATATATTTTTGTAAATGGTTAAGTATAATAGGTCAAACATCTAAAATTTGAAAAGGACCTCCTATTTTTTTTCTTTTTAATTTGAATTGTACAATTCCATACAACCCACCATTTTTTGAGCATCATTTAATATTGTTTTAAACCATTTGGTGAATATTTAGATTAGCTCTTCTAGTGTGTTACGTACAATTTTTTATGATTTTTTTAATTAATTTTATAATTACGTATATCCTGAAAACTAACAAAAAAATGGATAGCCATCCATGCGACCTGCCTTAAATACCTCAAAAAAATTGAAATTTGATTTTTTTTAATGTGTGTAAAATTAGGCTTAGTTTGTTACCATATAATTTTTTTTCCATTTAGATCAACAAAAAATAAATTAGATAAGTATGAATAGGCATGTATGGGTGAGGCATGTAGTGGCCTAAAAAAGGTGTTGTTAGAAATAAATATAGTTTGAACCCTTAAATTAGCCCAAAAAATATATAAATCATATATTTATAAAGAGGACAAAGTGCTCATTATAATGGTAATAATTTTTTGAATTTTGATGTCGAAATCCATAGTGTACTTGACAATTGAAGTTGAAATTTATTATTTTTCTTAAAACTCTCAGTCTCGGCTATAGATGCATAGTCCCAAGCCTTTGGCTCAAAAATCTAAGCCATTTTAGAGCCTAAAGGCTTGGTTTTAAATTAAAATTTAAATAATGCATACACATTATATAATGCATGCATAAATAATGCGTACACATTATATAACACGTACACATTTCTTAGACATAAAATAAATGAAAAAATTTTCATGTTTGTTATGGGGGAAAGGTCCCACTAATCATGCATCCTTATGGGGAAATGTAAAATTTTGTGCTTAGTATAGGGGAAAGGTCCCATTAGCTTTGGACAGTGAATTAAGGTACCATAACATCGCATTAGACTTCAAAAAATTTACCCATTTCAATATGTCATCTTAACTACTTATAACTAAGGGTTCAAGGTCTAACACATTATACATTTGATAATATAACTAATTTTATTACAAGATGTCATAAAATGCATTTTTTAAACCTATGATCGAAACTTAACCTTTAGTGTACCAATTGTTATGCATCAAAGTATCAATACTTGACTCTTACTTGTCAAGATGTGATTGGTTACTTTTAATTTTATAGAATAAATGTTGAAAAAGTATTAGATATTACATGTTCATCTTCTAATGCACTTTAATATAAATATATACACCAATATATTTTGCACTAGAACACATGTTAACAAAAGCCTTTTTTGACAATTGAAACATGCATAGCTATTGATATCTTTCCCCTAATAGGGAGAGAATATACTTTACCACCTTACTTGCCTAAAATCCTATTTGCCTTTAATTTTTGTGTTTCTTATTGATATTATTCTACTTTCCTAAAATCCTATCTTACCCTTTTGTTATTTATTTGATATCTTTGACCAGACCCCTTTATTTATAAATTTTGAACTAATTTATTTCAGTGGCAAACCCATTGAATTGGAATATGTAGTATAGATAATCTTGTGTAAGTACAAATAATAATTTAGCCCTTGGTGTAAAAGTGCATCTCTTTGATATATATTTCAAGAATGCTATCTAATGGAGCCTAATACCTATGAATCATGTCTTGGATTGTCCCAAAAACATTCCTAAAATGTGTTCAATAAAATCTCTTAAGTTTCCTCCAAGGTCACTTAGTGCATCTAATTCAATAGGTGCATTTTGAGGTCCCAATTGAAAGTATAACAAGAGTCTTATATTGTTACAATTATTCAAGTTTTATTCCTCTAATGTATACAAATACATTATTCAAATTTTGCCTAAAATTAAGATCTCTTATGAAAATATGGTTAATCCTCCATTTTGTACACCTCCTTTATCTACCCTTCCATCACACATTGGACAACCATCAACCACTCTATCCATTCCCATGTCATCTAAAGAGTGTGTGTTTGCAATGGGACTAGTCCTAACTGCACCATGGATGCTTATCAATACCATATAGTTTTATACCTTATTATGTAATTGGGATGGTAAGATATGAAGTAAGATGATGGACCCACAATGTATTTACATGTTAAATTCTTAAATATTTTGGTCAAGTTGGGTATGTATTTTTTTTATAAGATGTGGTTTTGAGCTTAATAAACTATAAATGGTCATGTGTATCCATTAGCAATGATGTGGTAATTTATTAAGATGTTTTAAAATGGCGTGCTTAGTGATGGATGTATAGCTTAGAAAATATATCTTTACACTAAGGACTTTGATCTAAATCATTAAGGGATGGCATAGACCTAGCATTGACCAAGTACAAAATATGTATAAGTTATCCCAACTCAAACCCTATTGAACTTATTCAAGATACATTAAACATGTGACAATGTACCCTAAATCTAAGACCTGCTCCCCGTCAAGGATGATGTTGAGCACAGAGACCCAATAATTGTTCATGTGGATGATGAATTTCTCTCCTAATATAGATGGTTGATCAGAATTGAATATCAGAGTGCACCCCCTCACCAAAGGTTTCAAGATTATATATATTTTGTACATATATATTCAAATATCTTTTTTATATTTCATTTTAATGATCTTAAACCTTATGATGTGGATTGAAATAAAGTAGTACATGTCTTAGAATTATTGCTTCATCTTGGGATGTGAGGTTGAGGCTCATCTATTACTAAATTGTATTCTCTCCTACATGTAGGACTTAATATGAATGTAAGTTTTGGGATCTCTAGAGGTAATTCAAGGAAGAGGGATATAAATAATTTTATTATGTATACATGTAGAAAATTGATAACATTCAGTGCTTGCTTGAAATTTGGATGGGACCTTAAAGGGATCTAAATGACAATTTTCATATAGTAATGGTAAGTTAGAGGCTCACACCACATGTGTGAATCATTTAATAGACATGAGTTGATTGGATCGATGTCAATCTTTAAACATTATTGGCTTCTATGTATGTATGATAAATTTGTGAATAGGCCTTAGTTGGATTGGTTGGCTTGGTGATGGAATATGTCTAAGTATCAAAGATGTGCATATCTAATGACTCTAACACTTCTCTAGGTGTACTAAAGCTACACACATGTGGAAATATTTAATTGTATTGGGTGTCCTATAACTCTGATAAATTTGATGCTTCTAGGATAAGTGACAATTATATCTCTAACACAAATATATGTGTGTATAAGATACACATGTGAATATGTATCTAATTTGATCAGGCCTCATAAGGATCTGATATCTAGCTCTTTAAAGCTTCTAGGACTTGATGCCTCTAATAGTGTTGACACTTCTAAGCATGTATGAGGTACATATGGTGATATATAATAGAATTTGGCTTCTTGGGGCATTGTCAACTCTGAAACTTCTAGGACTTGATGCATCTCTAATAGATTTATAAATGTTGGGTGTATGAGGTACATATGTGGCACAATGAGGCTCAATTGTATGGGTAATTCAATTGAGGAGGCATGGGAGGCCAATTTGAACCCCTTCTTGGCATAACTATAAGATCATGATATATATGATTTAGGTCAAAATTAACTACAATTCTATCTATCATGAATTGAACTAATTAGTGAATTAGTTCAATTAAGGATGTGATTTGGGTAAAATTGAGCCCCTAAACCAAATTTATAGCCTAATTGATTGTATAATATAGATGAAACATGTATAACCTAACTGACTCTAATTTAATTAGAAATACATATTCAAATGCAAATGCAGCCAATTTGAACCCATTGGACATAAATTAGAGCCTATAATGTGATTGAAAGGGATAAATTAAGTCATGTTTCATGACATGTTAATAGTAAACCCTAATTTAATCACTTGAACATGTATGTAGTTCCCCTAAACCCTAATTTTATGACATATACACATGTACAACCTATTACACTGAACCCCTAACCCCAAATCCTAATTCTATAATAAACACAACCTCTAAGTTACATGATTTCATCATAAATGCATAAAGTCATGAATGTGATTAGTGCTAATTTGTGAACCTATTGTTCACCTAGTTTTTTAAGGACTTATGATGGGATTTTGGGTAAAATTAGATCATTTTGTATTACATATTGAGCCTTATTGCATCATTCATTAGTCTTATTGCTTCATAGTCTTATCAATAATCTTATTGCATCTTGTATTGGAGATTTATGCATCATATTGGGGATTTATACATCATATTCAGCCATATTGCATCATATGAACACCTAATTACATCATATTGAGCCTTATTGCATCATATGATAGCCTGATTACATCATATGATATCATAAATGAATCATATTGGATATTTAGTACATATGATAGTCTTAATGTATTGCATGATAGTCTTATTACATCGTATGATAGTCTTATTGTATCATATTAAGCCTTATTACATGATATGATAGTGTTATTTTAACGTTTCATAGTATTATTACATCATATTAGGGATTTATGCATCATATTATAGTCTTACTAAGTGTTATTGCATTGTATTGTAGTATTATAATGGAAATAATAGTTGAATATGAGTCTTTTTTCTTATTTGTATAGTATAATCCTATACTTAAAGGAACACATACACATTATTATAATACATATGTGTTATTTGAATCAAAAATAAAAACTCACTTTTCAACATCTAGTTTTATCCCTAATCGAGATTGTTGTCCCCACACACATTCCCTACGTGCTCTATGTACTTACTTGGTTGCAATTTTATGTTGGACCCCACATTTGAAGTACTTTCTTGGTTGATTTTGTCAAAATGGGTTTTGATTTTCATTTAGGGAGGATTAAGAATTTTAAGAATAAAACATTAGATCAATTAGAAGAGTTGAGAAAAAAATAAGGTATGAATGCAAGCAATTCACTTTAGACAAGGTACAAACACTAACCCTGATGAGCCAAATGCCTTAGATAATGAGTTAATTGACAATAATCAATTACATAATGATAAAATTTATAGTAATTAATTAAATTATGATGAAATTCACAATAATAAATTTAGTTATGATGAAATTGATAATAGAAAATTAGATAATGTTGAAAATTCACATTCAAAATTTAATGTTTTTGATTGTCTTAATGAAGATCCTATGGATGATACTTTACCCACAAATAATGAATAAACTTTAATGGACTCAAATAATGATACAATTAAAAATGGAATTTTTTTTATGGAAACAAATAGTGAAGAAACAAACACATTTGAATAAAATTTCAATGAAACATATAATGATTTTGAAACACCCTCTAAACGGATTCCACCAACAACAACACCTCCAAGAATTATGCATAGAAAAGATAAGTACTTAATTGAAGTTGATGAATTTTTTTTGAAACCAAAGCATAACCAAAATTTTGGCCACCATTCAAGAAGATTGACTTAATAAATTTAGGATATTTCATTCATAAATTGGAGTATGATAGTCAAGTATATCAATTATTTTTTTTATTGATGAAATTGCTTAAGATGAGACCTATAATGTACACATTATCACTAAAAACATCTAATGTGGATAATGAAAATGATGAAATTATTGAAAATCTACATGATACATATCATATTGTAGACTCAAAATCATGCAACAAATATTATAATGCTACCTGACATAAAATTACAACTTGTGTAGTAAGTGCTAAAACAGGTAAAAAATGATTGATTTCAAAAACAAGTCAAAAACTTGATATAAATAAAAAACATTAATGAATGTAATTTCAAGACATGAAAGACTTAATGAACCCAATACAAAATATCTCTAGTCATTCTCTGATAGACTTTCACAAAAGGACAAGGCTATAGCCAATACTTTGAAAGAGATACTTGCACAATTTAAAAAAGATAATACAAGAGTATCACCCAATGCAAAAGATGTAGTGAAAGGAAGAGTTGGTTCTCATAATCATGAACCATACCCAAAAAAATTCTTATATATGACTCAAATACAATTGTACTCTAATTTTAAAAAAAAACATCCACAAATTACTATTAGTCAAAGACATTTTGAGATGGCCAAACCTTTTTATGTCAAAATAAATCACACATGCACAACTTATTGTGGATAACATGTTAAATTTTCAATGCACTATGTTATTTTTGTCCATATTCATTGTACATTGCATAGTACTAACATTTTATAGGAGTGTGGCATAGAAGTTCCAAAAAAATTAGTCAGGGAATTTATTTCAAATATTTTTTGTGAAAGCCCAGATGGACAGTTCTTCTATAAGAAAGCATGTTTAGATAGAAATTATAACATTGGTGGTGGTTTGTGAAAATTGAAAAAATGTATCCATGAGGAGTGTATAAGTGAAATTGGACAAGAATTAGTTAGTTTGATCAAATACAAATCTATGACTTATTAAGTAAAAGATGGAAAAGAATCTAAAAGGTATGAGCTTGTTATGAAAGAGATACGTGCTTCAAAATTTATGATCAAATTTATGGAGAAAATTATTTATGAGTATGCAAGGCACACACATAGGGATAAATATTTGGATGAACATTTCAAGATAAGCAAGGATGCATTCCTACTTTATTCTATTATTTCAGTAGTTGACTTTGCATAAAATTACACATTCAAAACATAAGTGGAAGTTCAATAAAAATATTACAACTCAACACAAATTGCCATATTCATGCATATAACATTCATGCATGCACCTAATAGTATAGAAAAAGATTAAAAACTATTAATGGAGTACCATTTCTATATCAGTGATGACCGATCATATTGTATAGAGTATGTGCAAGGTTGTTTTGATAAGTTTTATAGATTGTTGACTTAGAGAAACATTAATTTCTAATGGCATTACCTTTGGTCAAACAATTGCACATCACAATTCAAGAATGAATAGATGTTTTATTGGTTGATCAGAATACACATTACCATTGGTGTAGAACATATTTGGAGTTTCATTGAGGCTGGCCATGGAAAAGGGGAGCATGATGGTGCTGGAGCATGTATAAAAAGATCCATTGCAAGGGAGGAATTAAAATATGACAATGTTGCTAATTTTATTGATGTAAAAACTATGGTTGACTGATGTAATGAGAACATATGTCATGGTGCTCAAGTAAATTTTACTATTCATAGACATTTTTGGTTAATGGAGGAAAAAGACTTGGTAAACTATGAGGATTGTATGACTCTAATAGGTTGAAGTAAGCTCCACTCATTTCATAGTTCAAATGCAGGTTTTTAGACTATTCATATGTGACATTTGGCATGCTTTTGTTTTTCATGCATGAACTTTATTTGAAATGAGTGTGAGTCACAAGAGTGGGTGAATGACTAGAGTTCCAAACCTCTAATTCTAATCAACACATGTCAGGTTCCACCAGCATTATAACTTATTCGTATGACATCCTCACATGACTTTGACCATATATCTGATCTAGTATAGCCAGGTAGAATATTAATCTTTATGTACTATTTATTCTCATAATCTATCTTCATCATGTCATTAAATTTTGTTTTCAATGATGTAGGCCATATTTATACAGTTATTGCAGATGAGGACAATGAAGAGGTAACATATTACTACATATGCTGGTGTGTACATGGAAAAAAAATTGACTTCCCTGGTTGTAGATAGAGAAAACATTGATTATCCCACTGGGTCTATGGTAGTCACCAAAACATGGCTTTAAAAATATCCTATAAAAATTTAAAATATATGGTTGTTTGAAGACTTTTAAACTCACATGAAGATTATACACTATTGAAATTTGGTTCTTGTAATGAATATTCAATTGCAAAAATATCATGGGACGCCAAAAAACAAGAATCTATGGAAAGTTTATGAGTCGAACCATGAAGCTATTCTTGGTACTATCAAGATTAGAGCAGATCCAAGTGGTTCATTGGATTGAAATGCATAGGTATGTTGACTTGTAAAATGTAGATGTAATCAATTTTACCAAATGTTTTTTATTTTAAAGGTAGTACATGCATAAATTTTATCTTTAATTACTTACTAAATTTTTTTTGTAGGTTAGTGATGCCAAATTAGCTTCCACCTTCACGTGGTTGGCACAATTAATAAAGAATTTCATATTATTGAAGCTAAGAAAAGCTTAGTAAAATTACATGGCATTTCTACACTCCTGAACAATTGCTCATGACATGTTTATTTTTCCTTATAGCCTTCCAAAAATATTTGTTGTCAGTGTTTCTGTGCTCTAAAATAGTAGAAAAAATTCACTTATAGGTGGAAGTGGATGTCAATTTTCTTGGAACACATGTAATTTACCTATATAGACATGCTTGAAGTGGTGGATTTGCAACTATCAGTCCCAGAGTCAAAGTTGATATTTGGAGGTCAAGAAGTTGTCTCTTCACTACTAAAATTTTGTATTTTATGATCTTTTACTACAAATTTTGGCACAAATTTCTCTTAGAGATGTTGATGAGGCCACCAATTGCTTTAGTTTATAGCCTTATCCATACATAATATATATATTTTTCTACATAAATCCCCATAACCATCCATGACTCATAGAAATGAATGAATGAATTTATGATTTTTTGTGTGTATTGATATATACATGTTATGTCATGAATTAATGATATTTTTTATTTGATTATATTATACTTATGTAACTTTATTTACCAAATATTTTAAGGGTGGCATAAGACTAAAAGAATCTTGTGTGGGCACAACACTTACAAAGAAGCCTACAACAAAAGGGGTTTCCACCTACAAGTTGCCCACAACAACTAGTGGCTCCTACTTATAGGTTACTCATAGTAATTTTTGGCTTCCACCTGGAGGGTGCCCATAACAACTATTGGCTTCCACCTGTAGGGTGCCCATGTAAACTATTGGCTTCCACCTGTAGTGTGCCCATAGTAACTATTGTCTTCCATATATAGGGCGTTTGTAGAAACTATTAGTTTCTACATGTAGTTTGCTTGGATCAACTATTGATTCCATCTATAGGTTACTTTCAGCAACTACAAGCTTTCACATATGAGAGCCCATATCCACTATGCAGAATAAAACTATTACTATGATAAGCTATGATTATCTCTTAAGGACACATTCATCTATCTTAGGAACCAAATGGATGATTGAAGAGGATCCTTCATAGCTATTGTAAAGACTCCTCACATGCAAGTAATATTGGATGTGCTTCCAAAGATGAGTAAGACAAGGATAATGGAAAGGAGATAAAAAGAAGTAAAATTTCAAAACAGTATATATTGTCCTTAACCTAGTCAATCCTAAAACAATTAACTTCAGTTACTAACCACTTGAAAGTTGACTGAGATAGTTCCCAAAGTATTTGTATCTTCCTAGTTTAGTGTTCTTTGGAGATAATAAATTTCCTTATGTATTTAATGGCAGAACCTAGATTAGATTGGTAATAGATAATATAAAGTAGTAAAATTATAGAAGTCATTACATTTTGAATATTGTAATATTCTTTAGCTATCTTTAATTACTACAGATCTGAGTAATGAGAAAGTTGATTCTATAAGAAGATTTTTTAAGTCTCTTAGAGAAGGATTAGAACTTAGTTTTAAATTAGGAAGGGCCCCCTCAGAAGGATTTATAGTGAAGATCTTGACTTTTCTTAGTTTAAGTGTGTTGTGTAAGATGATTTTATTATTAGTTTGATTATATAAAATGTGATACATGTGTGATTCATTAGTGTGAAGTATTTTTATATTTATGTTATAATAATTTCATAGTATAAATATCTGGTAAATTCAATATAAGTTCATTTTACTTCAACTAATAAATAAGATAATCTATGGATCAATAATACATATATAGTGTTGACATCCTTGAAAATCCTACATACCATAGGTTGACAATTAATATTAATCAGACTCAAGAATTTGGTATTAATTAGGTAATAAGTTTGTACAACATTTTAGTTCTATTGTCAAGGAGGGTGTCAATTATTTCTTTCTAGATAAATTATTTATTTTTCAAATTGATTAACGCACTGCCCTACCCAGTCGCGGAATTCGAGTGAGGGCACTACGATGTCTTATGCTAGCTATCTAAGTTCCTGGATGTTAAAGTTGTAAAACTTTGAATGCCTCTTTACAATCTTATTATTTACTTAGTTAATGGTTTTCTTTAAAAGTTACTTTCTTTATAGAGTGATTTACTTTCTACAATGTATGCCTTTCATTTTCTACTTTCATTTTCTGCTTTTTAGAGTTATTTTTTTGCTTTCATTTCTTACTTTCTAGAGTAATTTTATCACTTTTAGTAGATAACTTCAGTACTTTTTAAAAGTAAAAATTTCAATTCAATTCATTTTGATTTTTGTACTCCTTTATTTCTTTGTAAATTATTTTTTGCTTATTATGAAACAATCCCCTAGAACACATGAAAAAAAAAAAACTAACCCTATGCAGGAAGGGACAAGATAGTTGAAGGAGTGGTACAACATTTATGCAAAGAGAAATATATTATTGAGGGAGATTCCTACCAAACAAGCCAAAATTTTCTATTAAAAAAGAACCACAAATACCTATAGAAACTAAGAATCATGTTTAAAAATATACCATAAGTCAGAAGGCTCTCAAAGAAGGGAACACTACAAACTGAAGGAGGTAACTTGTAGATGAAGTAGTATTAGCTTTGAAAAAGGAAATAGAAGTGGAGGAAGCATTAGTCGAGTTAGTAAGAAGAAATAAAGGATAAGAATTACATGAACTAGACACTCTAGAGAGTAACATCAATACAACATTCCATCAAGGCTTTCTTGATCAAATCAAAGAAAGCTTAGGAGAGTCTTCAGACCTTTTTTCTAATTAAAAACATTATGGTTTAGTAGATAAATGTTTACTATAATATTGACCAAGGGATTGATGCAAAATTTGTGGATGTGATCTTGATTACCTTTGGTATCCATATCACAAAAAAATTCATCATGAATAGAGAAGAAGAGTTTGTAGAGGACAACATGACTCTAGACACAGTTACTTTTGATTTTTCTATTCTAGATATAATGGGTGTAACACAAATGAAAAATATCCCACCCTCAGCCTTACCCAATTTTAGAGGTACATTATCAAAAGATCCAAACATATTTTTGTTTGAATTTTACATCCTCTATAGAATCCATGAGTATATGAAGGATGCACAAAAATTGAAACTTTTTCTTGCCACCCTTAAAGACTCAACACTTTGTTGGTTCATTTGACTAAGTAGTAATTCAGTCCATGATTGGGGAGACATGAAAAAAAAAATCTAGATAAGTATGAGGAGTATGGATGAGGAATAAGTTATATAATAAATGAGCTCATTAAGATGATTCAAGAAGAGGATGAGTCTTTATAAGACTACATTTAATGATTCATGTTTAGTGTATAGAAATTCAAGCAAAGTGCATTAGGAGAAGAACCACTAAAACTCATCTTCCAAAAAGGAGTAAAAGAAGATTATCTAGAAGCCTTGGACCTAATGAGTGGTATAGATATCTCTCAAATGTCCTTCATAGATGTCAAAGAGCTGAGCAAAAATTATTCCAAATATGCTATAAACAAAGTCAAGGGAAGCAAGCTTTTACTAGGAACCACAAGTGGCCTATCAAAATTTGAAATTAGTAGCGTATTACAATACATAAAACAAGATATCATTAGTCACTTGTCCACCCAATTGGATATCCTACACATAAGGCAAAATCAAGTAGCCTTGGATCAATCTTTGACCATTCTATTATCTTGATTACAAGAAGAAGAAGAAGATAGACTGTAGGTGTCATGAAGTTTGGGCTAGAGTAGTTAATATCTTAGTTGATGAACCAGAAATAGTAGAGATGCATACTTTAGGAGGAGATAGGGACCAATTTTTATATGTTACACAAATAAATCCATGGTTCAACAACCATCTTATCTAGGTATGGGAAAAAATCCACCTTTTACAAATTTTACGTCCTTTAATTCATAATTTGTAAATACTACTCCTAATTGGACTAGACTATGGATGAATGTTGTACCCCATAATTTCAATTGGTATCCACCTTATTCAAGCTACCCCACCACCTCTTGGTAGATTCCACAAAATATATCTCCACCTTAGATACATGCTTGGTAACCACCCCAAGGCGCACCCCTCATAAACCAATGGTAGCAGCCCTGAAGACGTAATCAGCCCTAGAGAAACCATCAAGGAGGATTCCCTCTAAAAACAATAACAACCTCTTTCTCTTATACCTAACACATAAGCTTCACCCAAGCCTCATCAACTCCCTTCCTAACCCATGTAGAATCCTATAAATAAGTCGATGCAACTAAGATTCAGTATTGAACCTCTTCAGTACTCAACATACATGATGAACATAAATAACGCTCACCTACATTTAGAGAAAGTTCTACCACCCCCAACCCAACCTACAATAATCGAGTTAGATTAGGAAACTCTATAATATAATACTAACCCACCTTCACCACCACAAGAACTCTCTAAACTAGTAAATAAATATATTGATGAAACAACCCAACCATTTATAGAATGTCTTATCCTTTATCACCATGCAATTGATCATGAATTTGATTTCATAGGATAGCTCAATAATCTTTATGTTAAAATTCCTCTCTTCTAGGCCATAAAGGATGTGCCCATATATTTTAAAGTTTTTATAAACTTATGTCTATGTAAATATAGAAGGAAGAAAAAGGATCCCAATACAGTCCATGTGATTGGCCAAGTGACAGACATTATACTAGGAAACACCTTATCAAATAAATATTCGGATCCAAGATGCCTAGTAGTAACAGTATAGATCTATGACCAAGAGTTGTCTAATACATTGATAGACCTAGGGGATGCAATAAATGTAATGAAAACTAAGACCATGAACAAATTATAGTTGAATAATATTCATCCCACATCTACAATGTTGAAAATGGTTGACAGGTCTAGAGTCAGACTAGAAAGAGTCATTGAAAATCGTGTCATTACTATAGATTCTTGAGAATATCCTATAGATTTTATTATACTGTAACCAAAGCTTAATTTGAGTAGATACACTCTTATCTTATGATGACCTTGGCTTGCCATAACTGATGCCTTCATCAGCTACAAATTAGGTAATATATTGATATATAATGGCAACTACACTAATAAGTTGGTCATCTATCGTAAAAAACAGCCAGCCTTGGCACTAGAGCATACATTATGGGTTAAAGAAGATGAGGTAGACTAGCTTCCCTTGATTCTTGTATTTTCCATAGACCATGCATGTACCTTGGTTGATTAGGAGGAAGATACAATTCTCTCCAATGTTCTCCAAAATATTTACCAAACTCATTCTACAGATCTCAACCACTTACAATGTATTAAGTGCCCACTTTTTAGCCTATAGAGAAAATATTCCACCAGCTACTGCCTCATAGCTATAGAAAAACTAGATCCATTAGTAATATAGAAATGATGAAAGCACTATCATGACAAATTGAAATCTCTCATGGAAAAACATTGCTTATTAATAGTAAGTTGGTGTCAAATGAGGAAAAAGTGCTTAGTCAGTATGTTGCATGCAAACTAATGCACTTTTACGTGAGATTATGAAGATATGTAAGGAATTAACCCAAAAACATGCACACATCATATATATATCAAATAAGAGTGATAACCAATCAACTAGCTATAATGTCAAATGAATCTAGCTCTTAGCTAAATAGTCAAAATAGAATTACAAAAACTCCAGCTACTAGATTTATATAGTGAATGGGTTTCACCATTTGTAATTATACCAAAGAAAAATGGAGAATGGCATATATTCATAGATTATAGGGAACTTAAAGATAGCAACAAAAAATGATCACTTTCCTCCATGCTTCATTGATTAGGTGTTAGACACACTAGCATGAAAGAAATATTTTGCCTTTCTGGATAGCTTCATTGGTTACAACCAGATTAGAATATCTCTTGAGGACTAGGAGAAGACCACCTTGACTTGTTCTTGAGGTACTTATGCTTATATTATTTTAACTTTTAAGTTTTGTAATGCTCCTATAACATTCCAGAGGGTTATCCTAAGTATCTTTGTAGATATGGATAATGAATGTGTATAAATCTATATGAATGACTTCACTATTTATGGAGAAACATTTGATGAGTACCCGAAGAACCTAGATAAAGTGATACAATGCTATCAGGAGCACAATTTGTCTTTAAGTCATAAGAAATCCTACATTTTTATGACAAAAGGAATTATTTTAGGCCACCATGTATTTTTTGAAGGAATTAATGTTGATCCAACAAAAATTATAATCATAAAAACCTTACTTGTTCCTTATAAATAGAAATATGTCAAAAAAAATTTAGGACATGATAATTGTTATAGGAGATTAATCAATAATTTCAACAAAGTAATAACACCATTATTCACTCTCCTGACTAAAGATGTTGAATTCATATGGACTCCTACCTGTAATACAGCCTTCAATTAATTGAAGGAATTATTGACCACCACCCCTATTCTACGTGGTCTTGATTATAATCTTTCCTTCCATATTCACATAAACACTTCAAATATTGTCCTATGAGCTATGATAGGTCAAAAATAGGATGCACTCAATTATGCCATATATTTTGTAAGCAAGAACCTATACGTAACATAATTAAATTACACGGTAACTAGAAAATAGTTCTTAACAATAATTTATGCTATCAAGAAGTTTCATCATTACATAATAGGGTATCAAGTCTTTGTTCAGACAGACCATGTAGCCATTAGGTACTTTATGAATAAATTAGCTATCCTAAGTAGAGTGATAAGATGGTTTATCTTATTAAAATAGTTTGATATAACTATTGTAGATAAGCCTTATAAGGATAATTTCATGGCTGAATTCTTATCACAACTATAATCCCCTAAATAAAATACCATAGCGAATGACTCATTTCTAGATGAGCACATGTTCTCCCTCATCCTTACGATACCTTGGTATGTTGATATTTATAACTACCTTGTAATAGGGTTAATTATATATCACTTCCTCCCTAGATAAAAAAGAGATTTGATTGAGAAAAATGGCAAGTATTTATGGTTGTCCAAATTTCTTTTCTATATTGGGCCTGACTCCATCATCAAAAGATGTCTCAAAGAAGATGAAGTTTTAGATATCCTCAAAGCCTGCCATGATGAACCTTATGGAGGGAACTTTGTATCCAAATATGTAGTAATAATTTTTTTTTAATATAAGATATTATTGGCCCTCACTCTATAAATATGTAATAAGGTATAATGTTCATTGTGACAGATGTCAGTGTATAGGGAGATCCACACATTCAAATGATATATATTTGTAGCCTTAAACGGTGCTTGAACCATTTAAAAAATGGGGCCTAGACTTTATAGGACCTTTTAATCTAAAATTAAACAACAAATAGCACATCCTTGTATGTACTATGTCACTAAATGGGTGGAAGTAAAGGATCTTACACATGTCAGAGATGAGAAGGTGGTAGCTTTCCTCTATGAATAATATTCATAAGATATGGTATGCCATGATAAATGGTCACTAGTCAAGGACCCCAATTCACTAATAGTTTAATTATTTCCTTGGTTCAACAATATGAGATTAGGCATAAGAAATCAAATCCATATCATCCATAGTCCAATGAATAGATGGAAGTCACCAACAAGGAGTTGAAAAATATTTTGACCAAGACTATTAGTATGTCCCATAAATATTGGGAGGTTAGACTTTTTGAATCTATTTGAGATTATAGAATCCTGTAGAAGACCACTACAGGTTTCACTCCATATGAGTTGGTCTATGATAATAAACCTATCTTGATAATTAAATTTCAGAACAAGACCTTACAAATAGTATTAAAATTTGGGATGAATATATTTGAAGCATATAAATAAAGGATTATATAACTTAATGCCTTAGATGATTAGAAATAGCAAGCATTGTAGAACACAAAACTTGTACAATAGTAGTGGATTAGATGGCATGATAGGTACATTAAGACCATGTAATTTAATAAAAAAAATTGGGCACTTCTTTTTTATTCAAAATATAAGGATCACAAGGGAAAACTCTAGACTAGATGACTTGGTCCATTTCAAATTTCTCATATTTTTGAAAATGGAGCATTATAACTCTAAACCATTGATCTAGTAAGATTCTATCTACTAGTCAATGACTATGAACTAAAGTTATACAAAAAGTTACTTAGGAAGAGTTTACTAAGCACATACATAAACAATTATAAAATGAATACAATGATGTATTGGATCAGCATGATGTCTAATCATACAAAGGAAGAACTAGCCAACACATAGATGAAGAAGGATAGGAATACATCCTATCCCTCTTATGGCATGAAGGATGAGACCTTCACATGGTCCTTGACTAGTCACCCTCACAGTTGACTTAGCAAATACCTATAATAAGCATTCTATTGTAGGCAGTAGTTAAAATTTTAAAAAATAATAAAAACCCTTTTTGTGTGTTGTTGATAGTTTCTAGGTAGAAAACTGGCTTGTTGACTACTTAGAACTGTAAAATAGGCCTAAATAGAAAACAACTTACTCACTATTTAGGGGTAGAAACCAAAATGAAAAATAAATAATAATTCTAAATTAAATTGTTCATCTTCCTCTAGTTGACATGGGTTATTTTGTAGCTACTATAAGCACCTCCTTCACCATTTTAATGGTACCTTTGTCAACGAAGGTATTCCTTCAATTACTACAGGCTATTTTATAGCTGTTACAGGCACCTTCCCAATAATTTGGCACAACCTTGTAGTTGTTATGGGCTCCACCTATAGTTATTGTAAGTACATCCTAACACCTATATACACCTCTCTAGTGCATATAAATTAGTTATTCACAAACTCTAAGTTATGGCTTTAGCTATGGGCTTTTGAGCAATACATGGAAGACACTAGATAAGATAGAGGAGGAGTGAAGGAAGATTAGAGAAGAAAAGTCAAAACATTGCTAAGGAATACCCTTGAATAGCAAGGTAACAGCGACAACAAAGGAATACACTTCCAATCTCTATTTGGAGTGTTGTAGAATAGAATTAATGGCTACAAGGACACACATGAACCACTTTTAGCTTCTAGTCATTTCATGGAGATGATTTCACTTTGTCAAATAGTGAGATCTAGGATTTTTTGGAGCACAAGTCCCATGTTTGTAAACCTTGCTAGTTATTAAAAGAAATTTTCACTAGGCATAGAATCCATAAAGAGTAAGATTACATAGAGACAAATCATATATAGGTTCATGCAGATAAAAAACATAAAGAAATAAAAACCTAATCTACCCTCTTCTATTTTCATATAGCACCTAATTTGGATAACACAAAAATACATAGTGACCACCTTGTGGTAGGAGGACAATAATCTATCATCCCACTACAAGACCCCTACTCCAATTCCATGCAAGCTATCATGATTACATGTAGGTTATTGATGGCATCATGGAAGGATAAAATATTTTGATATCATGATTACTCTAGGGACCCACTTTAGTCAAGTTATAACTACTAGGATAATCATTGCATTCCATCAAACACTTGCATTCAACTTTCCTCTGCATAACCCTAGACAAACCATTAAAAGGGTACGACATATATTGTGGTCATAGAAAATCATTTATTATTATTAATATAACATGTATTATATTGAAAAGTATATTTAATCATTAAAAATACATTCATTAAGTCTTGTCTTCACTCACACTCATACCCTCATCATGACCCCATCTTCTCTCTTTTCATCCTACTCATTCCACGTCACTTGGGGATATGTGACACCTCATATAGAAAGGGGAGAATGCTATGGGTAATCAATTCCATATAATTCAAGATAGTTCATACATGTAGATTAAATTCCCATCATGACACCATAAAATAAATAGAGAAAACAATCACTTTTATTATTTTCACTTATGAGTACAACCCATTCAAACAAAATCAAAACATGACATTAGTAACCTACAGCCATAAATCACCATTATTGAAAAACCTTGCCTTGCTATAGGTAGAACTCTAGAAACTAAACTAAGTGTTTTTATAATTAATGGTTGAAAAGGTCATCAAAAATCTAAACCTAGCTAGAATGGGAGGGTCAGTTGTGAGATGGGAACCCATAGATCATAGGTAACTTCAAGGATACCAAGCCAATTAGGCTATTTTCAATAGAGTTGTATGAACCACTTATTTTTATAAATTATATAATTTATCACAACCACTTACATGGAATTTATAGGTTCCTTTATAGGAGATCAAGCTACTATATATAGAATTATATTTCTAGTCACTGAAGAATTAGTAAGTTAAGTAACTTGGCTACCAATTATAGGAGAAAACTAGGAAGACAAACCCAATGGTCAAGAAGTCCAATAGTAGTTCTAATAGGGAGATGAAAGGCTAGTAATAAATAAAGGTGGTGTGGAGAGACTCAACCTACCCCCATCCTGGAGGAAAGTATCCTCATACATCATTAGATATATGACTTGTGAAGGAATGTACTCTAATTTATACTCTCTAGTTTAAATTTTTAAATAAATTAAGACATGATAGGAACATTAATGTTCTAAACCACCTATGGAAAGTTCTAAAAAATATGTCCAAATAATACCAAAAGGGGGTTGAGAAATCCCTATCTCATCATTACCTGATATGGTTGATAGCTAAACATGAAATAAACACTATTAGACCTGACCTCAACTGGGAACAATTTCTAACCCTAGAGATTGGTGAACTTTAAAGAGAATAGGGAAATAATTAGGAGGAATGTCTTGAAAAATAAACCTGATAGATTTCAAAATAAGGTACTATAGGCACTAGTGCTACTAGACAGCTCATAGTTACTTAAGGTTCATCTAAAACTACTACAAGCAAAAGAAGGAGAAGGAAACTAGTCCTACCTCCTTCTAACATAGAGGAGGAAAATAAACCAACACAAATTGGTCAAAATATTCCTTCTCCCATTATTCCAACTGTCTCCTCACCAAGGATTGATTCTTCCATTTTGGCTCCTTTCGGGGAAGAGGAAGTTCTTTCATCAACTCCCACATAGGAAGAATAGGTTCTAATAGCCACCCCTCTTATAAAGAAGAAAACTAAAGAAAAGCAACCCTCTATATCAATAAGAAATAGACCTCATCCTATGAGGTCTTAGAGAATTAATAAATAGAAGACAACTCTAGCCTCCTTACCCATAGACATTAGTGAGGATGAAAAAGAAAAGAATGAGCCCAAAATTTGAAAGACTTCTAATGGGTTTGAGATTGTAGAATAGTCTACTGAAGAGGAATCTACTGAGGAAGAATTATAGTCACCTAAGCCACCAAAATTCAATAAGGAATACATTGATGTCCTTAGACAAAGTAAGTACATAGAAGAAGAGCTGAGAATAATAGATCAACTTATAAAAGAAGAAGAACTGATTGATGAAAAGACTATGCAAGAAGTAGAACAAGAAGTAGTTCCTCATGACCAAGAGTTCCAAGCATTAGAACAAACCATGAAATAAATATATAGGCTAAATAACAAGATAACAGAGTTGAAAGGCAAGAGAGGCCTGGAAACACTTCTAGGGATAGCAGAATTTATAGAACCATCTATGGAAAAAGAAAGGTTATTGGAGGAACCTATAGAAACTTCCTCTTAAGTAACTATAGTAACTTCATCTACCTTCCCACATATAGCATTATTGTACCCTAAAAATCACCTATATAATATAATACTCTCACTTTGGTACCTTTCTAAAATATATTTTCTCCTCTATTGACCACTACAAAAATACTTGCAGTAAAGGAAGTAATTGATGTGGATCTTTCAGCTCATAGGCTAGTATAAATTGATGACCTCTTGAATTTTATTAAATGAATATTTAGTGATGATTAAATTTGACACAAGAATTTGTTACAAATATTTAAGGTATATGTTGAAACAAGAGAGAAACAAGGTGACTTAAAATAAATCTTGGAAAACGCTGAAACTAGGATCAATTATTTGAAAAAAAAGATTACTAAAATGCATGAAACCACTGAATTTTTAATGGAGTGAAGATCACCTTCTAGGATGTATGTTCTATAATTAAAATAAATATGGCTTAAATTCAAATGTGATAGGATCTATAATGATCAGTCATACATGGTTTGTGATCCTAAACCTTGCTTTGAAGTCTATAGACTTGTTGACCCTAATCTCTAAGCATAGTTGAGAGAGTTTTACATACACCATTATGTTTTACCTCATGATATAAATTAAAATCCAAATATATACTTGGGGTATGTCCAACTGAATGCATTTACTTCATATGTCCTTAATGAACTAGGAAGAAAGAAATAGGTAGAGGAGTATCAAGGAAAAGAAAAAGAATCTACCCTAATGATTAGGGATGAATCAACTAATCCAAAAGTTATAATATATGAATGGATATCCTTCATGAAATCACATACTCCACAAGCATGGGTCACAAGGAAACAAGTAGAGGTTCAAAATCACTACTTGAGTCTTATAAAGGGAGATGGAAAGCAATTTTTTGGTTTTGTTCTCATAGATGGTTAGAACTCTCTAATGCTTTGAAAATAAAGGAACTTTATTCCCCTAAAAACCTTAGAGAGGACATAAACAAGTTATACATGTATGTTGAACTTGTTAGGAGGAGAAGGATAAAATGGTTAGGGTTGATGTTTCAACCACCTATGTTTTGGTTCCCAATTGCCAACTAGGAAGGAAAGGTCCCAACTAATAGAGAGCCAGAGAATAAAATATGGAAGAAAATTGATGATGCTAAAGGTTTATATATCTTTGAATGGATGGGTTGTACTGAGCCCCTATATTTTATAAAATTATATGGCTTTAAAATGCATCCAAGGCTTGCTCGAGGTCAAGCGATAGGTTATGTGGGGGGTGTGATGAGGCCACCAATTGATTTATTTTATAGCCTCATCCATACCTAGTATATATCTTTTTCTATGTAAATACCCATAACCATGCATGACTCATGAAAATAAATAAATGAATTTATGATTTTATGTGTGCATTGATATATACATATTATGTCATAAATTAATGATGCTTTTTCTTTGATTAGATTATACTTGTGTAACCCTATTTATCAAAAATTTGAAGGGCAACATAAAACTAAAAGAATCTTGTTTTGTCACAACACTTATAGAGAAGCCCATAGTAAAAGGGGATTCAACTTGTAGGTTGCTTGTAGTAACTATTGGCTCCTACCTACAAGTTGCATTGTAGCAACTATTGGATTCCACCTGTAGGGTGCTCATAGTAACTATTGGCTTCCACCTTCAGGGTACCCATAGAAACTTTTGGTTTCCACTTATATATTTCCCATAGTAACTATTGGTTTCTACTAATAGGTTGCCTGCAGCAACTACAGGCTTTCACCTATAATAGCTCACAACCACTACATAGAATAGAACTATTATTGTGATAAGATGTCTCTTATAGACACATCTATATATCTTAGGAACCAAGTGGATGATTGAAGAGGATCCTTCATAGCTATTTTCCAAGCTCCTCATATGTAAATAATCTTAGATGTGCTACCAAAGATGTGTAAGACAAGGATAATGGAAAGGAGACAAAAAGAAGTAAAATAACAAAATAGTATATATTGTCCTTAACCCAGTCAGGCCTAAAATAAGTAACTTTAGTTACTAACCACTTGAAGGTTGATTGGGATAGTTTCCAAAGTATTTGTACCTTTCCTATTTTAGTGTTCTTTATTGGAGATAATAAATTGTTGTATGTATTTAATGGTAGAACCTAGATTAGACTAGTACTAGATAATAACAGAGTAGTAAAATTATAGAAGTCTTTGGATTTTGAATATTGTAATCTTTTGTAGCAATATTTAATTGATATTGATCTAAGTAATGAGAAGGTTGATTCCATAAGAATACTTTGTAAGTCTCTCAAAGAAGGATTAGAACTGAGTTTTAAATGAGGAAGACCCCCCTCGAAAGGAGTTGCAGTGAAGATCTTGACCCTCTTTAGTTTAAGTGTCTTGTGTAAGTTGATTTTATTATAAGTTTAATATATAAAGTGTGATACATGTGTGATTCATTAGTGTGAATTATTTTTGTATTTATATTATAATAATTTCATAGTATAACTATTTCATGAATTCAGTATAAGTTCATTGTACTACAACTAGTAAGCAAGATAATCTATCGATCAATATTGCATATATAGTGTTAACATCCTTGAAAATATTAAATACGTTGGGTTGACAATTAACGTTAATCAGTCTCAACAATATGGTATTAACTAGGTAATAAGTCTATATAATAGGTGTTTCAGACTAGATTTAGGGTGAAATTAGAGGACTTTCCCATGCACACGAGGGATTTTATAGTTGCTTCATACGACTTACAATTTTTGTTTTATGCATGCCTAAAGTTAGGCTAAAAATAAACCTCTTTATTGTATTAGAAAGGGAGTTCTTGAGCCCAAAATAGGTGGTAGGTTTGTCATCTAGACTAGATGGGAGGCCAAGAACCTAGTCTTAGATGTTATTTATCACTTTAGACATGTTGGTAATGTCAGTTTTTAGCCAACAAGTATAAAAAATTGAATTCTCAAACCATAGATTCAACTTTGACAATATTTGTTAGTTTTTTCATGCTCTAAAACATTAGTGAAAATTCACTTACTGGTGGAAGTGGGTGTCAAGGTTCTTGGAACACATATAATTTGCCTATATAGACATGCTCAAAGTGGTAGATTTGCACCTGTCAGTTCTAGAGGCAAAGTTGCTAGTTGGAGGTAGAGGATATTTTGACAAATTTTTTGTTGAGGAGAAAAAATATGGATCAATTATGCCAATCCACTGAACTTATACCCAAAAACCCTCTTTTCACACAACATATAAATTTAACATAATACAATGATAATTATGATAACTAAATGTATGACTTACCTACTTTATGTTTTGAAGGTGGTTTGGAGGTTGGGACAAGTTTATGGGAGGATATATGGCCAAATTTAAATATTATATGTGTGAGAGTGGGGTCAAGAATGAGCAATAAGGTCATAGGGGAAAAAAACTTTATGAACATGAATTAGGCCTAGTAGGCCTTATAATCCTACTTGGGCAAAAGTGGAAAATAGGTACAAGGAAGACTTGGGAACTTAAATGAAAAGGTCAAATTGGTTTGTTTTATATTTCATGATTATGTTTTCAATAAAATAAGATCAGTGGGAAGGTCAAACTGTTCCTTTGAAGAGTATGTACAAAGCATGGAAAACCCTAGATTAGTGAGCTTCAAGCATTTTCAAGAGATTTAACCATGGGAATTTAATGAAACTTTTTAATATTGGTACCCTATACATATACAAGGTGAATCAAAAGGTTTTAACTTTATATTGTATGTATGTCTATGGATTCTAGGATTGAGGGTTTGGAATAGGGCTAATTAGTCCTAAATGAAGGTAGGCCAATGAAGGAAGTGATAGTTAGAGGTGCAGTTGGGCTATGAAATTTGATATAGAAATGAAAAATAAAATAGTGTCCCTATAAATTACATTATATTCTCTTGATAAATCGTAACATTTTTGTACAAGGCAAAATATAGTAAAAATAGGTTACAAGACTTGAGAGAGCATTGTGTCCATAAGGTGTGGAATGAGAGCATGCTATTGTCTGAGTACTTGAAGGGGGTTATATCAGGTATGTTATGATAATCTAAGAAAATATATGACAATAGGTTGAAATCTTGAAACATAGACCAATATTTGGTACTTGATACCTACAGAAGGTGCCTAGGATGAAACTAGAAAGAAATTGAGAGGAAAACTGTGAATGAGACATGAATGGAATGAGGTAAAATATGTATGGATAGAGGTCAATTCCATCAAGGAGGTGATACTAAGAGTAATAGGAATAATTAATAAGTTTAAGAAGATAAATTAAGTCT
>JARHVA010004077.1:1440000-1447500 GCA_037957365.1 Torreya grandis | reverse complement strand
TTCCTAAGTGTTTCAATAATGCCTACACATTATGGCTCAATAATATTGAGGCATAACATGTATGTGTTATAGAAATAACGTGTACACATTATGTTATAATGTGTACACATTATGGGTTATGTCCATAGAATTATCCCCTAACTCTATGCACATACCCCCATATAGACCTCAAATTTTATGAAGATACATGGATTTGAATTGCTAGAAACCAATTTAAATAATTTTTACACATAAAGCACCTATATTAACCATGTTATTTAAGAAATGATAAAATGAGGTTTTTTATTACTTGTACTAAATTATGCAGGGGAGGGAGGAGGGTATAGGAGTGAGCTTAGGCATGCTTATCATATTTGACCATGGTAAGACATAGGTTCTAGGTTTGTTTCCTAGGAGTAGTGCCTTCAAAAAATGTGAACACTTTTAATATACATATCCATATTTTATTAACTTTTTAAGATTATTATTAGATAATTATTTGTATATATAATTTTATTTTCCTAATTTCAAAAGACAAAAAGAATATTTTAGGGTATTATATTATGGCACTTCCTTTAATATTTCATTACTATACAATTTTTATTAAATAATTTATTTTAAGAGTGAGAAAAAATTTAAATGAATTTGGTCCTGAGGAGGATGGTGTCATAGTTTGGCTAACCATTTCTCCATACAAAATGTGTGTGTGTAATTTATTTTTTTAATTTCAAAATATTTTAAAATAAATAGTATTTCGTTGTGGTGCTTCATTTAATATTTCATTACCACACAATTTTTATTCAAGAATTTTAATTTAAGAGTGACAACAAATTTAAATGAATTTAGTCATGAGGAAGATTGCGTCATAATTTGGCCAACTATCCCTCCATAAAAAGAGTATGAGTGTGTATCTCAGGTTTCATTTTAAGTGGCCTTACTGGAAAACTTATTAGAAATATTTGGTGAATCTAGATAAATTTGATTCTTTAGTATGGTGAATCCTCTGTGGGTGATGGTGAATTTTCAGTCGATGTTTTTCCCCATAAATATTATAATAGAATGGATGAAGTGAATGGTCAAAGTAAACAACTGATCCAAACACCTAAGATGAAAACCTAATATGAATGATCAAACTAAATGGTTTAACCGAATAGCCAAACCAAATGAATCAGATGAATGAATGAACCAAATGGTGAAATTGAATGACATAACTGAATAACAGAGCTGAATAATGGAACTGAATGGTCAAGCCAAATGATGGAGTTGAACAATAGAATCAAACAATAAAACTAAATGGATAAATTGAACCATTGAACTGGATGGTTGAAATAAATAGTGAAATTAAATGACAAAATTGAATGATAGAGCTGAATGATAGAGTTGAATGATAGAGCTAAATGACATAGTTGAATGGTATAACTGAATGATAGACCTAAATGACTAGACCAAATGATAGGATTGAATGGTAGATTTGAATGTTTTAGATGGATGGTTGAGACAAATATCCAAACTGGATGATAAAACTAAAAAGTTGTAACATGTGCATTTGGTCTACTATCTAGTTGCCTAGTCACATCCCTTGATCTATAAATACTTGCCTCTACCCTCATTTTAAATATTTTGTAGAACAAATTTCTCATCCCCATTGATAACCATCAAGACAAAATTCATTTTCAATAACCTACTATGCCTAGACATTTTGAGACTAGTGTAGCAACCAAATGTGTACAATGACAAAATTTAGGAATGCAGTTTTACTGCATTGCTTTACATGTCACAGTATGACATAGACACTGTGCTTTTAAAAATGTTCATGTATTCATATGACCCTAATGAGAATATATCCACCCTCAAAGTGGATTGTATAATGATTTCATTTCATACTTCCACATAAGATATTCACAATCTAAGAGGTTTTCCATTTCATAATGTAGCCCCTGTGAGTTTTAAATCAATACTGACAGATGAAAAGAGGATTATTTTGGCAAAAAATTTCAATTTGCACATCAGCCAAATTGATATGTACTTATAAATTTGTTTATATATTCAAATTTTAACTTTTGTAAACTAAAATCCTCTTTTTCTCTTTCATTTTAGATAGTCGGAAGAGGGGCCTCCATGTTGATGATGTTAGTCACCATTTTTTTAAATCAATGGTTCAATTTTTGCAACCCAGAATAGTATTTCAGGGAAGAACATAAAATATTCTCTATTAGGCATTATTTTACATTGTTCTTACTACTTTCAAAAATATATTTGACTGGTTCTCTTTTATTTCATCTAGAATAAGACTTGAATTAAATTTTGATTCTGCCGATCCTAGTTCCACTATAAGTTGTTCCAATTTTATTCTTGCATTGTATTGTGAGGCCAGCTTCCAATTGTGTTTGATCAAAAAATGATGACAAACTCATTGTCTATGGATGAGTAGGAGGTTAGTTTAGTTATTCACTTGTTGATCTAGGGCTTAATATTTGTTTGTTTGTTAAACAATTAGTAACTTAAATATTAATAAATGTTTAAAAATTATTTGTTATAACTTACATGAAATAATGCATGCCTCATGAAAATAGTCTATCTCAAAAACACAGTGTGAAACTGTAGTTGAAGCATATAAAAATTCAAAGTTTGTAGAATCATCCATGTAATCCTATCAACTTGTAAAATGCCCACAAGTTTCTTCAGTGTCATCTCTGCATGCAAGTTTGGTATTTGAAAATTTGAAATGAGATTTTAATTTTCAAGACTCAAGTGCATGATTTTAATTATTTGTTTTATTCTTTTAGTTGACTCAACAAGGATTCAAATGGTAGAACAACTAGTTTCAGTACCACTACAACAAATAGTACAACCTACTGGGCCTTTTCGACCCTCTATGGAAGTCATTTTACATTGCATATTTTGTTTTTTTTTATTTTTTTTGTTTTTTGGTTTTTGACTATAGTTTATTAGATTTAAATTTTGTGTAATGTACCAACTCAAAACACCTCTGTCACTCGCAATACCTCATGTACATTGGAGGATATACTATCTCCAAATACATGTACTAAACTTTTAGTTTTAATTTTGCATATAACTTTGTTTTTCCAATTTATTTATTTTCTAAAATAATTTACATTTTACATGTCATCCTCTATCTGTGAGGAACATTATGTTGCCACCTCTACCCCTAAATGCATTTTACAGAAGGTGGAAGGATCTTCTATTACAACCATAGTCTTGTAATTGTAGTATGCTACTAGGATAAAGTTTTTTCTAGTCTTGTAATTTCCCCATTCTCTGTTGATTTGCTTAGAAGATGATATTGTTCAAATATTGTAATGCCAAAATGGGTAGACTAGGATGTCAATAAATCATTTGTAAAAACACTTATAATTTTTACTCCATTCACCTCTATAGATTTATAGAAATACATTACAAGATAGCGCATGTATTTATGAAATAAATTTCTAACCATGTTTTGTCTGTTATTACTGCTCCAAAAAATGAGATTCAAAACTGCCATGGCCTCCAACAAATCATCCCTTTGAAAATGATCTATGATCTCTACATAAATTTTTTGAGAAACTCTACTCAGTTTCATTTAGGTTTTAGATAGAACAGTGTCATAAAAATATGTGTTACGGGCATTTCTTTAGATTCAGCTCCCACAATATTAGGTCTTTTATAGAAAGTGTGCATTAGAGTCTCCTTTCCATTAACAAGGACACAAAAGATGATCATTGATATTCAAATTCAAATAACTATCAGGGTTATTTAAATCAGTCAAACATTATCAACTAATAAAAATAAGGCCTTGAAACATTTCATTCAAAGGGTATAATACATCTAGAGATTGGCACACTCATTTTCTCAGCCATATAAAATCCACAATATAAATGGACCTCTTCTAAGCATGTTTCATTAAACAATTCATTTAATTTAGCATTAGAATAATTATACATAACGTTAGAAGTGTTTTTAATTTTGTTAAATGGTACAACAAATATTTTGCCTTATAAATTTATTTATGATATTTATACATAAAACCTACTAATCATGGATATTCCTTAAAAATTCGGCATGTAGTTTCATACATAGAAATCTACCTTGTATCAACATCTTTCAACATTTTCTTACCATCAGTCAATCCTATTACAAATTATGAGAACTTTAAAATTCTTTTTGGACTGCTAGACATATAAGCATGTAGATCAAAAATGAACTCCTCCACTTTGGTCACATTAGCAAATTTACTAACCATTTTGTATGCAAGATTCATCCTATGAGCCATGCAGTGAATTAAAATCATTTATGGGGCAACTGTTGTTTGTAGCCAAACACACAAACCATTTTTATGCCCCTACATAACTGATACATGATCAGCCCCAACACATACTAGCTTTATCTTTCAATTTGGATATAACCAATTTACGAAGATTTTTTTGCATTGTAATTTTCTACCATTTTTATGAACTACTAGTAGATGAGGTTGCCTTTAATAGTTCTCAAAAGTATACACATGAATGTAAACCTAGGATATGTTGTCAACTACTATGACCTCATTGATGGACAGTGAGATAAACAATGATCTCTTAACACTTTATTTCAAATCTTTAATCTCAACTATTGCTAGACATTTTGTCATTTTCCAAGCACTGCTATCTGACCAATGTGATTGTGGAATATTCAAAAATCCATTATGTTGAAACAAAATCTTATAATCTAAAAAATTAAAAATAGGTCTACCTTTTTTTAAAATATGATATATAGTAGAGCACTATCTATATTTCACCTTTAGATGGGACTACTTGACCTTTCCAAAATTTTCTTCAATTATTCCCCCTTTCTCCACAAGTGCTTTTGACATTTTTTATCATTTTCATGTTCCCATGTATAACTTATATGCATGCATTATTCTCCAGTTCCCTATTTATGTTCTTTTTATCAGTCCATTTGGTTACTTCAATGTCTCATATACTTTTTCACAATGTTTCTCAACCGTATACAATTTCAATTGAATTATGTGTCATTTTCCTATTTTGTAGCTACATATTGTACATCTACATTCTTTTGGATTATCATCAGTATTTTTAGGCTCTACAAGTTCTATGAAGGGAAATTTTTTTACCCAATCCACTTTAAAGGATCTTCCAATTGTCCATTTACTTCTCTTCCTTCAAGAAGATTTTTGAGTGGAGATTTTAGCTAAATTTTGTATTTGGTGAGATGGTCTAATCTCTTCTACCACTTCAGTGTCATTATCATTTTCATCAAAAATAGAGGAGTGTCTTTGAGTGGTGTCATGTCATCATCAAAAAAAAATTTAGGGGTGATATGTTATTCTAGTTGATTCTTTATTATGAGATAGCAATGGGGATTTTTGCATGTAAAAGTATTTTAATAGTAATGAATAGTTGAAGTCAATTTTATGACAAACTTAAAAAATAATAAATACCTAGATTTTGAGTGCATTCTGATTGTGTCAACTTTTTGGTTGGCTCTTTAAAATAAGATAATATGGATGATTTTATTAATGATTGGCCTATCCTTTTATCATTTGCACCAAATGCCATGATGGTCTATGTTTTTTGGTTGTATTGCTTGATACTCCCATTTTGTCCAGTTGTCTAATAGAAGGGTTTTAGCTCTAGTTTACCAATTCTCCCACCTAGAAATTTCATTTGGTAACTTTGGTTCTACTATTTGGCTGTATCTCAGTTTGTCATTCATCTCTACTTTTTGGACATATCATTTTGTTCTATTATCTTGTGTTATCATTCAGCTATGTCATCTAGTTGTGTCATTCAGCTATGTCATTCAATTGTGTTATTTAGCTATGTCATTTGAC
This sequence comes from Torreya grandis, assembly GCA_037957365.1. Classification (NCBI taxonomy): domain Eukaryota; kingdom Viridiplantae; phylum Streptophyta; class Pinopsida; order Cupressales; family Taxaceae; genus Torreya; species Torreya grandis. The sequence continues at coordinate 1,441,691 of JARHVA010004077.1, read as the reverse complement.
TATGTCATTAGGTTTTGTCATTCATCTCTAGGTTTTGTATGTACCATTTGGTTCTATCACCCAGTGTTGTCATTCTGCTATGTCATTCGACTCTGTCATTTAGTTGTGTTATTCAACTGTGTTGTTCGACTATGTCATTTAGATGTGTCATTCATCTATGTCATTCAGTTCTATCATTCAACTCTATCATCCAACATTACCATTTGGTTCTTTCATTCAATTATGTCATTCAGATATATCGTTAGGCTATGATGTCTAGCATTATTGTTTGGATCTGTTGTTTGATGATATAGTCTATCTTGTTGTTCAATACTATCCTTGATTTTCTTTAATCACTGTTGTTGTTTAGTTATGTGTTCCTCCGGTTTCAGTTCTTCTTATTGCCTTGGTTAGTATTGCTCAGGCCCTCAGGGGATCTACTATATATATCTAGAAAATTTAAGTATAATCTTATACATCATTATAAAAGTTTGATGAGCTAAACCCCCAAAAAAAATATCCCTAAATTTTTGGTGATCCAATCCTATTTATCGACCCTAAAATTTAATCAAAACCAAAATATTAAAATTGAAATATTCATTTATTAACAAATATTTACCATTAAAAAAAATGATGTTGTATCTTTATCTTATTAATCTTTTATAATTACTATTATATATATATATATATATATATAAAATATAAAAAAATATTTTAGTGTATTCCGTTATGACACTTCCTTTAATATTTCATCACCACAAATTTTTTATTTAAAAATTTCTAGTTAAGGAGTAATAACAAATTTAAATGAATATGGTCATGAGGAGGATGGTGTCATGGTCTAGCCAACCATCCCTCCATAAAAAGAGTGTGATTGAGAATTTATAGTTTTAACATTATAAATTATCATTGTGATGACATAATTAATACCTTTTTGGTTTTGAATAAGATTATCATGAAGCCATGTTATTTTTAATAAAACATGACTTTGTGTTGAAATGGATTCAATTCTATAAATTTATATTTTTTAATAAAATGTTCAAAAAAAAAAATTGTATGAAATGCAATTCAAATTTTCTTACAAACCGTCAAAAAGTGTATATAAAAATAAATATATTACAACACAAATCCAATTTATTTATTTTTTAAAAATTTAGTTTTATGATAAATTTATTTCAAACTAAAAAGGTATTACAAGAGAGATATCGATAGTTGAGCAAGGTCTAATAACTGAGAAGGTATTTGGAGATTTGGGACACAAATCTTGAATTAATTTTTTATTAAAAGATAATATAATTTTTGTTAATTACAAATATATTTATACCTAATAGTTGAGCATTGATATTTTAATCTAATCATATAAAATATTAAACTTGTACATAAGATATTTTGTTATTGTTAGTACATAATATTTCAATTATTAGAGTACTTATTATTAATGGCTCAGCCTCGTCTCCTGCCTAGTGTAAATTCAAATGGTAAACATGGCACAACTCAATCAAACCTACATGGATGCACTGATCCCCCTATCCTTCCCCAACCACCACTGCTACCAATTACCCCAACAATAAGCAACATGGATCTATCGTGGGGAAGAAGTCTTCAGCAAGTCATGATTATGAAAGGAGTGTCTTATCTTTCAACATAATCAATATAATCATTATCAATATATTATCATTCCCAATTATAATCACAACATTGAGATATTGTCC
>JARHVA010004077.1:1425000-1435000 GCA_037957365.1 Torreya grandis | reverse complement strand
TTAGCAACTAAACACAGAATTTAACCAGAAGTAACAAGTAACTAGAAATATGAAACAACACAGGAATATGAGAGACAATACACAATTGTATTAATAATCACTAAGAAGAAAATACAATAAGGAAGATGCCACTTCTTCTTCCACCTCAAAGGCTTGCCACACCTCAAGACCTTCTTCCCCCTCTCTCTCTCGGTCCCAACACACAACTTAAATATAGAATTGTTGTTCACCTCCACCAGTCAAAAACACGCTGCCAGTATGCCAAGTACACAATCGTACTCCAAGTAGATCTCCTGCTCTCTGCTGCTACCTAAAAAGCAATAGACCTTACTCACCATTGTAGATCTCAAAAAAAAGCCATGCACACCTGCTGACCAAGATCATACATACACAAAGAACCCTTCTGATTCTCCAAACCAGCACCCACACTTGGTATTGTGGCACTAGGAGGAACACACCATTGCTCTCCTCTCTCTGAAGGAGCTTATTTGTTCTCTTACTCTCTATCACTGACTTACAATATAGCCCATGAGTCTATTATATAGATCTCATGCTTACAATAATTAGACTATCTTAATTACAATAATTAGACACGTAACTCAAGACTATAATTAGCCTTTAACATGAAAACTAACAGTCCAAAAATAGACTCTCCAGAATCAACATGCAAACTACATTTTCACGCACAGGCTACCGACATCGGCTCCTCCCTGACCAATGTTGACCGACTGGTAACCGATGTTGGTTGGTTCTTCACTGCTATCTAATCAATGTCGGTTGATCAGACTGATGTTAATTGCCCTGCAACTCATTCTGCAACTCTCCGAAACCTCCACAACCTCTATAACTTTCATAATTCCTCTTGTTTGCATCCTGGTGAAGCTTTTAGCTCCACAACCTAACAATCTCCCACTTGGAGATAAACAACAGCACCTGTACTTGTACCTGTACACTATCTAATTCATTCCCTATCTTGTATCCCTCTTCAAGATCAATCCTGAAGACCAACCACCACACAACCTGTGATGCTACACCTGTCATCCATGTAACCTGCCACATCTGAACCTATAACTCCATGTAGTGAAAACCTTGACCCTGCATAAAATGAATCCCTGCTACTGGTCCCTCTCAGATACCTAAGAATCCACTGAACTACCCTCCAGTACTTCTTCCCCGAATTGGCTCCATAATATCTGACAACTCCCACTGCTTGGGAAAACTCAGGTCTACACTAGACCTCATGTGATTTCAAACCCTGTTCTAAGCTAAGTTTGAACTATCCAGCCCTTGGTGTGCTTACCAATTCTGCATCCTGCATCATGAAACTCACCAACGTCATCTTCACATCAGCTCCCACTAGAGACAAAATCTCCATGTCTCTTATGCCAAAGAATTTTGCTACTCCCAGATTCTTCTTGACATACCTCTGAACTAACCTTACCTTTCGCTCAGCAAAACCCTGCATGTACAAACCTGCTAACAAATCACCCACATATAGTAACTGGATAATGTTGTGACCATCATCCACCTGGTAAGATAAACACAATAGTTACACTGACATTGACTAAAGCACTGCTTTGTCATCCTCCTGTCAAACCCTTTACCACTGTCTTGCAGCTCCCTCAAGACCATATACCTTGGCCTTCCATCTCACGTATCCATCCACTCTCTTCTTCAACTTGGTAATCCATCCATCTTTCAGTGCTTTCTTCTAGCTGACAACTCCACCAACAAGTACCTATTTGGTTCTTCTCCAATGACTCACACTCCTCATCCATGCCAAGCTCCCACTGTTTCTAGATTCTACCTGCATTGCCTCTTCACATCTTCCTAGTTCTTGACCATCAATAAGCAATATAAAGAAGGTGAACAATGAATATGAGGTTCACTTACCCTTTTAGTCCTCAATATGAGTGTTTGAGACCTTTTTGATAGCTTGTTGTCCGCCCACCATCTGTTCCAGTGACTGATCTTGGCCATCTCCCAATCTGCACCTGACCGACGTCAGTTTCCTATGACTAACCTTGTCTGCTGATGTTAGATTCTTGAACGACGCTGGTGTACATGTTGCTGATGTCAATTTTTGTGTGACTAACGCTGGTACCTGTGTTTGCCTGTGAGTGATAAATTTTTACCCGTGAGCTCCTTTTGGATCAAAACCCTGTTCAAATTAACACAGCCCTACTCAGAATAATTCAGTCCCCTCAACTGATCTCTGTTTTCCATCTCCTCCATGAACACCAAGGCTTTCTAGTTCTTAAGTTTATCAAAGATATATGTCTTCCATTTAAAAACATGCATTCCCCTCCTACATATGTGACCAAGCCTACAAAGCCACATCTCTGCAACAAAAGGTGAATCTATAATATAAGTAGATAGATAAAGGATACCTACTTTCTTACCACCATCTAATTCAAGTGCATCCACTGTGAGAGTTACTGTGCATCTCCCACCACCCAACTTTTCTGAAGAAATTAGACTCATCTCCAAGACTAGTACCTGCATGACCTCCTTCAACACTTGTGTGTTACCTGTTTGCAATTTTAGCTTCACTTCCGCTTTTCCAATAATCTGACAAGGCTCACCAACCCCTAAATAAATCTCTCCAAAGTCTCCAAAGACATACCCATGAAAAGATGCTCTATTTCGGGCTGCATGGGAAGAGGCAAAAGAATCTATAAACCAAGATTCTACTTTATCCAGAGCAACCTGTGCAACATCACCTGTAACATCTACTTCTACACACTGATCTTCTACTGACCAACAATCTCATTTTCCTTGCTCTTTCTTTCCATCAATCAAACCATTCGTGCTATTTAGTTTCTCCATTCATAGCTTACTTTCTTCTACCATTGCTATACTCCCACTCAATCTGAAACCCCTGAGAGTGACCTATAATCAACAAACACTAACCAGATCTGAAGCCACCTATTAGTCAACCCAACCTGGCTCTGATTCCAACTATCAGGATCTTGCTCCCCAATAAGAGCACATATGATTAGTTCTTGTATTAGCAACTAAACATGAAATTTAACCAGAAGTAACAAGTAACTAGAAATATGAAACAACACAGGAATATGAGAGACAATACACAATTGTATTAATAATCACTCAGAAGAAAATATAATAAAGAAGATGCCACTTCTTCTTCCACCTCAAAGGCTCACCACACCTCAAGACCTTCTTCCCTCTCTCTCTCGGTCCCAACACACAACTCAAATACAAAATTGTTTTTCACTTCCACTAGTCAGAAACATGCTACCAGTACGCCAAGTACACAACTATACTCCAAGTAGATCTCCTACTCTCTGCTGCTACCTGTAAATCACTAGACCTTACTCACCATTGTAGATCTCCAAAAGAAGACATGCATACTTGCTGACCAAGATCATACATACACGAAGAACCCTTCTGATTCTCCAAACCAGCACCCACATATGGTATTGTGGCACTAGGAGGAACACACCATTGCTCTCATCTCTATGAAGGAGCTTATTTTCTCTCTTACTCTCTAACACTGACTTACAATATAGCCCATGAGTCTATTATATAGATCTCATGCTTACAATAATTAGACTATCTTAATTACAATAATTAGACACGCAACTCAAGACTATAATTAGCCTTTAACACACAAACTAATAGTCAAAAAATAGACTCTCTGAAATCAACATGCAAACTGCATGTTCACGCATAGGCTACCGATGTCGGCTCCTCCCTGACCAATGTCAACCAATGTCGGTTGCTTCTTCACTGCTATCTGACCGACATCGATTGATCAGACTAATGTTGGTTGCCCTGCAACTCATTCTGCAACTCTCTGCAACCTCTACAACGTCTGTAACTTCTGTAACTCCTCTTGTTTGCATCCTGGTGAAGCTTTTAGCTCCACAACCTAACAGTGTATAGTGGGCCCTCTCTCCAAGCTAGTGTTGTTGAGCACTAACTTTAGATCTTAGGAGTTGACTTCAAATTTTACTCACTACCCATCCTGTGAAGTGAGTATGACACCACCATAAAAATGTGGTTTAGATATTAAGATAGAATAAATCCATTTTTACTAAACTATGCTTCCATTTCTAAATTATTGAATGAAATGAAAGGGTTTTAACTATGCCCATGAGACTAAATAATTTATGGGACCATTGATTACACTGACTACTCCAACTAATCAAATATTACTGAGCCCTGAAGTATCTTTTATCAAACTACTCTACCTTTTATTGAATTTTTTTAGAATATCTGTCAATAATTTTAATCTTTCTCATCAAATATATCTATCATACAACCAACTCTTAACTTTTACACATATTTGTCTTATATGTCTATTTACGTAGAACATTCAAGGATGACGTGCTACTTCATTTACACTATACCTATGGTGAGAAAAACATAAATCCTCTCACTCCACTACTCTTAAGGATTCATCCATAATGTATCACATTAAATCCTATGAAACCAACTCTTAATTGAACAATGAGGATCTTTTCCTTCTCATTGATTTCAACCCCTATATAGGATTTTTCATTATGCTCATAAGTTAATTTGAACATTGAAATATAATTTTATCTTTTCTTACTTATCCTCTTCCTCCACATTACTATTTTGAGCTTTTCATTAACTCTACTTTTTTCTTTTCCCTTTTAAAAAGCATTACTCCTAGTCACAACACCCTTTAAAAGAAGGGAAAATGTAGATGCCTAAACTACTCCACATTTAGTGTTGTAATTAACTTTGCTAAATGTCAACATAATTTATATTATTTCACACTAATTCAAACATCATTTCAAATTATAAATTTATTCTAACATCATTGCTCTCCCTTTTTTAATAATTAATTAATTTATTATACACACATATTTTTGAGAACTGATTGAAAATACAAAATTTTGAAATCATAAAACATCTTCCATACTTCTCTCAACCAAGTGTTGAGTCATCTAGATATCTCTTTAACTTCCTCAATAAATTGTTGCATCATCATTGAATATGTAGACAAATTTGGTGAGTCATCCAACTACCTTGACTCATTCATGGAAACTTCTAGCTACCATATAGCTTTACCCTTTTCTCTCAAAGACATGAAAAATTGGTCTCTTCTCCTTAGATGAGGACTCAAAACTAACGTCCTAAAATTAACATAACCAATAAATCTAGATTTATGTCTACCATCCATCTTCTCCCCTAAAAATATATAAATTAAAGTGTCCTCCATTTTTGAATAGAATAATCAAGCTATCAAAGTGATATTAAAATCACCTTATGCATTCATAACAAAATCAATAAATTGCATTCATATGCTCCTAAAATTCCCTTTGCCTTGGAGAATGAATTTAGAATCCATAGATCACATTGTGAAAGAAATTTGAAATTCATTAGTGGAAAAGGTGATTTTCTTTGTTGTAAGATGGTACATTGTAAGTATTTTTTTTCTTTTGATTGAATAAATTTAACTACGGTTTTAGTTTATCATAGAATATAAAGTTAATTAGTTATTTTATTTTCTATCTTTCATAGGTTCTAAAATTATATATATAATAAAAATCATTCATTGTGAAAGGAAAATTAATAAAATTAAATAAGAAGTAATAAGTACAAGCTCTTTTACTTGGAGAAGTATTTAAAGAACTAGTAGAGTATATAATTTTTACTTCAACTTACCTTTATGAAGAATATAATAGAAAAGGAGAGAATAAAATCAAATTATGTGAGATTGATGAAGATTAGAGTGTAATTCTAGTTACACATGGGTTTCATTTGACACCAATAGAGAGAAACAAAATTAGTACCTATCAGCCTAGTGTTGAAGAGAAGAAAAGAAGAAGAGGATTGAATGAGTAGTTCATTTTTATATAAGTCAATGCATGCAATAAAATGAATAATAATTTAGCAGAGGAATGATTGGAAGTAATGTAAAATGTATCTCTTGAGACCAAAAATTCTAATTTAATACATGTTTTTGAGTGTGTTAATACATGTGTAATAGAGGAAGCAAAAAAATCACTAGGAAAGCTTTTCCAAAATGAAAAAATGAGATAGTTGAACTCATATGGAATGAATATGTTGAGAAGATAAAAGAGTTATTTGAAACTCTTATCAAGAGTGAAAATGATAGTAGATACCACCTATCAATATAGGTGGATTATATTTTTGAAGCTACATTACAAGCAACTTAAGAAGAAGTTAGTGGAGTCATGAAGCACCAAAGTCATTTGATCTAGATGTGTACATGGAAAGAAACTCTAGTAAAGGAGAGAATAGTAAAGTGTCTTTTGATATACGTAGGGGTGGAAGTAGAAGATGTTTGAGTGAGTTAATATGATGAAGATTTAAAGGATGAATATCTTCCATTTATAGAAGATGAGAAACTTTTAGAACACGTAAGCATGGTGTATATAATTATAATTTATGGAGATTTCATATTTGACAAAGGATAAGAGGAATACCATCTCTTAATTAAAAAAATTATGATGGTGATTGATTGAATATTTGAGCATATAGATAGATATACATATACATATACAAATAGTGCTTGGAGAATAAAATAGGATTTAGAGTGTGAAGAGAGGAATGATTTTTTTGAATTCATCATACAAATTGAATTGATAAAAATGAAGGCTATTAAAGTGAAAGTGGTAGAGTATTTGAAGCTGAGACTAGAACCACATAAGAGAATAACATGAGGATAATTTTAGAATTAGTGGTGTAAATATGGGTCATGTATTTGAAAATCATGATGCATTTAAATTTATGGATGAAGAGATTAATTCAAATATATTTTAGTTAAGGGAAGATGAAGAGTGTCATACAAATGACATAGAGGAAAAGGATGAGAAAAAGCAATAGATGTTGTTATCAGCCCAAGCATGTGTAGATAATAATGATATTATGGTAGAGATCTTGTTGGAAGAATGATATCATAAATTTATAACAATTGATGACATAGGTAGAGAAATGTTAACAGGATCAACATTATAAATCAAGATAGAAAAATTATTTGAATACATCATGAAGGCAGAGATAATAGAGAAAGTTTTTTTTGGAAGAGATATTAGAATTTTTTGATAACAAAATGAGAGAAATGGAATAAGATGATATGAATACTATTATATGTATAACATTGGAGATTATGGGAAAATATTTTGAATCCCAAAATATGTACATGGAAACAAGAGTAAATAAGGAAGGTAATGAGAGGTAGAAAAAGTTGTAATAATCTAAAGATAGATAGCTTGGGATTTCAATAATATATTATATAGATGATGATTGAAGATCCTTGGTGACTTTTGGTGGTGGAGGTTAAACTATAGTAGGTATAAAAATATAAAAGAGTGGAATAGTATCATGAATACACCTTGGTGGAGGTGAACTAATAGAGATGGTTCAAATCCCACAAAATGATAGAAATGGAGAGAAAAATATAATTAAAGGAGATGGATTGATTATTCCCAAGAAATGGTCAAGATAATTAAAAGCTTGATTAGTGTTGAATGGAAGAGGATGTTCAATGGTTTAGTAGATGGGTGGAAAATAAAGGAAGAGTTTAACAAAAACTATTTTGAGATATCTCACATGGTTAAAGGGCACATTATGGCTTATGATTCAAGTCAAAAGGATGGTTCTACCATCTAACTTAAGTTTGTGATCCCTATCCTCAAAAAATTCTTACCCTGGGTGTATTGCATAAGAGCATCTAGGGCCTCATGCCATCTTACATAATCTAAAATAATGAATAGCATTGGTAGAAATAAGTGGGATTATAAATATTTAATGTTAGAAGGTACGGTAATCTCGAGTCACTTTTTTAGGTATATGGTAAGCTTTGGCTCCTTATACCAGTGTAACACCTAAAAACCTAATTCCAAAGTTATACATTACAATAATGGAGCTATAGAACTTACGGTAACATGTAATTTTAAATAAACATGGAAATTGCCTAAGGAAAACATTTATAGATTCAAATCATATTACAAAGTTACATATTTACAAGAAAATGGAAAAAAAAGATACAATCCTTGTGCTAACGTGATCTTTTATAGGGACATCCTTATCATCATTCTAAAATCATCTATCAAAACATATCTCAGTGAAATATCACAGTTTTCTCTTAAAATATACAATACACTACAAGAATCACAATAACTCTTTGTTATAAAGGAATCATGTTGGTGTAAATTGGAGCTCATCTATAAAATTAGTTTATGATACAAGGTTATATATCACTTTCACAAAGGATCTTTGTTCATTACATGTGCATCATTGATTTCCAATAAGTTATGATTTATTCAAGTGATCCTAGGCATGATTTGTTCATGTAATCCTAGAATTCGTGATGAGCCTTGGTGACATGTTATGCAACCTACGATGTGTTATGGAATTGGGAATGCATTTAGCATTTAATAATTGTGATGCATAGTAATGTGTTAAAATAATTTAATGATTGTGACTATTGGTGATGTATTACTTGTATTTAATGATTGTGGTATCATTGGGTAGTTGAGCGCATTAATATAAATAATGGGATTTTGTATATATATAATTGCATCCCTATACTTGTGAGGAGGCTAAAATAGGTTCTTGAGTTAGTTCCTTGTTAATTCTTTGAAGGTTTTTAGAGTCATTTAGAGAAATAAATATCCTAGATTGGTTCAACCATAGATTTTTAAAGGGCATATATATGATATTTTGAAAGGCTATAATGCATCCCATTTGGATTCTATAGTAATTATGAAAGTCTACAATTAGACTATAGCATATATGCAAGTTCTGATTCCTCGTTTGAATCAATAAAGAGAATTTTTATTTTATTTAAGTATATTATTTCTATGTGTAAGACTAAAAATTAGTTCATTTTTTGTTTTTATTATATGGGTTACATGATGTAAGTTTTTCCTTCATTGGATCCCCTAACTACATCTACATCACATAATAATAGATAAATGAAATGATCAGTATGATAGTATGAAGGTAATTAAATGATCATAAAGTGTAATGGAGGAAATGTAGCTACCTATAAATGAGAAATAGGGTAAAAATTGGATTAAAAGTGTTGTAAATAGCCTATAGAGGCCCCAAAATGTGTCCAAATGGTCGTAAAGAGTAAACTACTGTGAGGTCACTAGATTTTGGAAAAACTAGTGGACATGCTACAATTTTTCTAAAAATAATATTGATGGAGTCATAAAAGGGTGGAATTACATATCTATTAGATGGTTTTCTCTCTTAAAGCTCATTCCTAAACATATTTTTATCGATAGGCCTAATAAATGGAAAAAGTATTTAAAATGTAAACATCAGGAGGAATCTGATAAAATGAACAATATAGTGGCACACAATGTTTTTGTGCATATCAAGGAAATATAAGTTTTGAAGTAATACCATTATCTTAGTAATGCCAAATTATCCTATTATCTTAGTGGAGTGTGCATCCTAGTTGAGTCATTGGCAAAGAGTGCCATCAGAAACATATAAATTTACATGCTTTTAAAGAATCTTATCAAACATGTAATAATCATGAGCCTATTCTGCTCATGTCATAGTATTATAAGCTTCTATAAAGTCACATTTTTTATGAGTAAAAATATAACTAGTCATAAATGTTCTGTTTGCACAAGTTAATACTTGTATTGATGGTTCGTTGAAGCAATATATTATCTTGATTTCTTTTCCAATTTTGTGTTTGATCAGAATACGTAAATACTACAAGGATTCCATCCAATGTGGTGTGCATTTTATAGATTACTCTATGTATGTAGGAATTGAAGAAACATATGATCACAATGGATTATCATCTCCTTATCTAAGTTGTACCAGTGTTATTACTTAACTTATTGAACTATGACATATAAATATTTGTTTTAGGTGGAGTACTAATAAATAATTCCATTGAACGTTCATGAGTGATAGGTGACTATGTGCCCATGTTATGTGAGTATTGTACGAATTGCATAGTCAAATACCTCAGTTTAAATTTGAAAGAGGTGGATAATGGCATGGATAT
>JARHVA010004077.1:1400000-1417500 GCA_037957365.1 Torreya grandis | reverse complement strand
AACCAAGTGATAAAGAAATTACTAGGTGTAGATTTTTTGTCATCCAAACTACCTCCCCAATCAGAGTCACTAAAGCCAACAAGTTCAAACTTTTTAGAAGTGTAATAATAATACCAAAATTTGTAGTACCTTTTGCATACCTCAATATCCTCTTGACTACCTTCATATGAATTTTAGATGGATCAGACATATATATTGATACAAGAGAAATTAAATAAGTAATATTAAATCTTGTGTGAGCTAAAAACATTAAGCTTCCAACAATACTTTTGTAATTTGTCTCATCAACTCTTTCAATGCCATATTCTTTGCATAGCATAACTCCATGAGGAGTTAGAGTGGAGACTAGTTTACAATCAACGATATTAAATTTCTTCAACATATCATTTGTATACTTTTATTGATAAATGAAGATGTCATATTTACATTGATGAACCTCCATCCCTAAAATGTATTTCATGAGACCTAAATCATTCATTTTAAATTCATTCATCATTACAATTTTGAATTCATCCTTCATGTTAGAATTTTTTCTCATATATAACAAATCATCAACATACAAACTTATATTAAGGATATCATTATCTTCTTGTTTATATTAAAGAATAGTCTCACTTTTTCTTTTATTAATCCATTCTGTAAAAAATATCCATCAATTGTTGCATACCATGCTCAGGGTGCTTGTTTGAGTCCATAAAAACCCTTCTTCAACTTGTAGACTTGACATTATATACCTTGCACTTCAAAACCTTGTGGATGTTCTATATTTACTTCTTATTCTAAGTACCCATTAAAAAAGGCACTTTTCACATCCATGTGATGTATGATCCATTTATTTTGAGCTTCTATTGAAATCATCATTATAATAGTATTTTGTCTTGCTATTTTTGCAAATGTCTCTTCATAATCTATCCCATACCTCTTTGCGAAGCCCTTATCAACTAAGCTTACCATGTGTCTTTCAACACTTCCATCATTGTTATACTTAGTCTTTTAGACCCATTTAGTACCAATATTTTTCTTGTTATATGGAAGCTCTGTAAGCTCTCAAGTATCATTCATGTGAGTAGAATCTATCTTTTATTGCATTGATTACACCCACACATAATTATTACATGCATCTTCAAAACATGATTGTTCAAAATCAAATTGTGTAATTAAATTATAATTTACCATCTCACCTCTTGGATATTCTTCATGTTTTTAGCTTCTTATATGCTAATATAGTTCACTCGAGCTTTTTACCTTCATTGAAGAACTAGGACTTGAAGCTAAAGCCATACCTTGAATACATAGACTAGATGACGGGCTATTTAATGGACTTTTAGCACTTGTCATTAAAGTACTTTTGGGATATTCATTAGTAATATCATCATAATTACCATCAATAAAAATAGATTTAGACTTCTCAATATTGTTTTTATCTTTATCATGATCATACACTCCCCCTTCATTAAAAATAACATATTTGGACACAAGTACACTATTAGTGATATGATTATAAAGCCTATAAGTTTTACTTTTTTCACTATAGCCAACAAAAATACAAGACTCACCTTTTAGATCTAATTCCTTCTTTTTTGATTAGCTACATGAACATAAGCTAAACAAACAAAAACTTTGAAATATTTTACATTAATATTTTTTCATACCATGCCTCATATGGAGTCATCATTTCAAGTGCACTAGTCAGACTTTGATTGAAATATATACTAGTATAGAAATTGCATCACCCTGAAAAGAGTTATTCAATCTCTTTATTTGTAACATGTTCCTTGCCATTTCAACCACTTTAATATTATTTCTTTCAGGCACACCATTTTTTGATGGGTTTAGGTAGTTGTGAGTTACCTTTTTATGTTATTCAAATCACAATAATTCATAAAATCATTTGATCATATTTTACCTCCATGGTCAGTCCTTAAGCACTTTATTTTTTAGCCACATTCATTCTCTACAAGGGCTTTAAATCTCTTAAATGTATCAAATGCTTTACTTTTTTTCTTAAAAATATAAACCAAATAATTTCTTGAATAATCATAAATAAATGTAATGAAATGTGATGACTTACCCAAACAATTTTTTTGCATATGACCATAAATCTTTGAATGAACCAATTGAATTAGATGATAATCCCTCCATGCACTACCTTTTGGAAAATTGTATCTTGCATGTTTTCCTTGAACACATCCTTCATAGACTTATTTATGTTATATAACCTTTGGTAAACCATAAACTAATGCTTATGAAGTTAGTAACTTAAAAATTTAAAAATTCAAGTGTCCATACCTGAGATTCCATAACCAACTTTTATCTAAACATATGACATATTTACAAGGTTGTTACTATACTATTCAAATTTAAATGGGAACATCCTATTTTTAGACCTAGGTACAATTGTAACAACCTTATTTCCTTTATTATTATCATAGATCATGCATTGATCATCATCAAAACCCACCTTATAGTTCTTTTCACATAGCTATCTAAGACTCAACAAATTATGTTTCAACTTTGGGGTGTAATAAATATCATTAATACTTTTCTTACCTTCTGTAGTATTCACCTTCATAGTTCCTTTTGTTGTAACCTCAACATATTTATCATCACCAAGTTTGATATTGGATTTTTTAAATTTCTATCCATTTTAGAAAACAACATATTATTCCTTGAGATGTGATTAGAATAGCCTAAATCTAGATACCAAACTTCATTAGGATTATTTTTAGATTTGTCATATGAAATGAATAAATTACATGAAGCATCATCATACTCATTAGCATAATTAACACTTATATTTTTATTTTATTCTTTTAATCTACATTTCCAATCAAAGTGACCATACCTATAATAGTAATAGCATTGAATATTTATTTTATCAAATCTACCTCCACCTCTTCCAATCGATCCTCCTCTTCTTCCTCTTTGTCTTCTTGAATAATTGTAATTCATGTCTTTACTTTGTTCTTGATTGTTTTAGATATTGTTACCTTATACATGACTATTTTTATTGCTAGTGCTGGTACCCTCATTCTTTTTTATCTTTAATTTTGAGGGAAAAGCCTTCTCATCAATTTCATTTAATGTGTCTATTAGTATTTCTTCGTGGGACAAAAGAGATCCAACTAGGTGATAAAACTCAAGAGTAGTCAAATTTTTGCTTTCACCAATAATGATGATAATATTATTCCACCTTGGTGTTAGATACCTTAACACCTTTTTTACAACAACCTCTTTGTTCAACACTTCTCCAAGTGTAGCCACCTTGTTAACTACATCCTTTACTCTTACACAAAAATTACTCACGCTTTCATCTTTTTGCATCTTCAAATTCTCTCTTCAATGTTTAAAACTAAGCACTCTCACTTGCTCACTATCTTGGTAAGCTTATTTTAGAGTCTTATAGACATACTTAGTTGTATATGCACCTATAATTCTTGGAAATAGGCTCTTGTCAAGATCTATTTGAATATTAAATGAAAATTATGAGCTCTTCTTAACTTCCTTATTAGCTTGTCTATCATTAATTGGAATAGTGGGCCAATCAGTTAGTTCATCATAAGCAATTTTTACAATATTTCATATTTATTTTCTTGTTAAAAGAGTCGTCATCTTGATGCTCTAGTAATCATAATCATTGTCACTAAATTATGGAATAGGAAGATTGTTAGAGTTTGACGTGGTCAATTGTTAGAAAGATCCAAAACAATCAAACATCCACCCAAACCTTACTCTTATACCAATTATAGATTATTAAATACATAAAAATAAATTATTTCCTAGAAAGAAACCAAACTCATAGTAAAATATATGCAATATGCTGAACTAAAAGAAATACAGAATATCCAAAATTAAATTACTTTTTTTAAATTATTAAGATCATTATCCATTATAATAAAGATCAAAGACAATGTATTTCTTGAATTCAATGTGAACATGATATTATAATATATAAATAAAACATCCTAAATTTATCTAAGTAATAAAAATAAAATAATTTGCATGAAATTAAAACAAAAGTTATTTACAGCCTTTTCAAGGCTTTATTCTACTAAAAATAGCTTAACTAAATATCAACTGATTATTAAATCAATTACATGATTTTATGCATGATTAAAGTTGTTTTAGAACTGGGACTCAATAGTAATTAACCAATATTAGCAAAATCATTAATGTTATTTTGGTGATTTATACAATACTGGGATGATCTCGTGAAGAAATTACAAAACTCCATTCCTTGAAACCTTTATGATTTGATTTTCATTTCTCTTATGGAATAGTGCCCTTATACACAATATTATTGATGGAATACTTCATGTCTTCATAAATATTATAAGAAAACCTTAACCAACATGTTAAAATTTTGGTCGATTATAAATAGAACAATCAACAAACACATTTTTTAATGTGTCTGTAGTGGAAAATTTTAAGTTGATTCAATTGAAATAGGCAAGTCATGAGGTCAAAGCCCATCGATGAAATAAATTTTTGGTGTCATCGATAGTGGTTGATAACTAGCATCCATTGATAGAACATATTTTTTTATGTCATTGACAATAGTCAACAATAAGCATTTGTTCATGTTGGTTACACTCAAGCTATATTCTTTAAAAAAAATAAAAATAAATAAAATATGTTTATAAGCACAAATAGCTCAATCTCTTAAAATATAAATGTCTCATAATGTGCCAAGATGTAAATCACCTCACCTTGACATTTTCCCAATATTTTTTAAAGTTTGAATTATTAATTTAGTGAACATCAGTTTCAGAGAAGAATGCTTGTGGACATCTCTATTGAATGGAATACTTGTGGCAAAAAAAAAACCCAAAACTTTGCAAATTGTGAAGTTTCCAACAAGGTATAAAATGTGAGTGTAACATAGATGACTAACTTTGTGCTACGTTATTGATGAGAATATTTCCTTGTTATAAGGTAGCGATTCCATGTTGGGGATTAGCTAATTATTTTTAGGGAGTACCATTGAAAAATTATAGGAGTCTTTTTCCTTATTAGAAGTCTCATAGTTTTTGAAATTTTGTGCAATGTATGTTGTTGAGAAAAAATATGAACATAAAAATTTTGTGTGAAAAATATGATTCGATACAAGCATATAGTTAGCAACCAAAAAAATAGGAACATCCATGCAAATATTCAACCCCTATTGTTTCCCACCTTTTACAATCCTCTTCCTAAATAATAGTTGTACCTTATTTTAAGACATGGATATTTTATAAATAATTTTTAAACTTACAATAATACATGAGACATCTCTATCCTAAATTATAGAGATAATGACCCCTAACATAAAATATTGTCTCTAACATAAGACCCTCTCTAAGAATTATATATGCAAATGTTGGTTTCACCTCTTAATGAAATAACCCAATTGAATTTCAACCCATTACCATGTTTTTATATTCCCATGTGCATTACTAGATGTTAGGTCATGGCCCGCAATAAATGTTACTATTGTACTTAGTATACCACCAATTCAATTAATGATGCTAATGTGTAAAAAAAAATAGTTCCCTGCATGCTTGCCAAATCATCCTCCACTTAGTGGATAAACACCTCAAGATGATTCTATTTATTGTATTTTATTGGACACCATTTCAAATCTTATGGCTAAGTTCATGTCAATGAGGGAAAAAATAAAATTATCTGATCAAAATGAGTTTGTATAAAACTAATCATAGTCCATTTTGGATTAATGTCAACATAACATTATTTTTATTACTCAACATTAACTTTGTGTATGATAATATAGTTTAGAATTTCTATCTTCTTTTAACTATAAATTTAAATTTAATGATTTTTTTAAAGGATAAAATAATATTCAATTGTATTATACAATTACAATATTTTATTTATCTTTGACTTTTTTATAGTATATTTTATTACTAGCATCTGATCTAATGATTTTTAACCTTTCATAATTAAGTTTTACATTTTTAATTTTTTTTGATATTAAAAACTTTATGTTGGACTATGTGTCATTGAATTATCTTCAATATCGTATATAATAAAATTGAATAAGATAATTTACATTCATATACATTTAAAAGGAATAAAAATAAGATTAAATATTTATTTTTGAAGTTATAATATCAAGTTTATATTTGAACATGGTTAAAATGAAGGTATCTAAGTTATTTTGATTCTGTAAATTAGAATGTGTGTTTACAGTTAGACTAGTATAAAAAAATTACGATGTTAATTATGAGCACTAATCTTCATTTTACCAATAATTATTCTTTTTTTCAAATGAGTCATAATATTTTTTAAAAAAAATTAAATAGTCAAATTAAGATTAAGTAATTTTTATAGTACTTTAATTTCTTCTTATGAATAATTTTATTATCTTTTCATATTTTTGTTTTTAAAGGATGATATTTTCTTAATAATTTTAGATAAATTTATTTTTATTTACTTTGTAAAGGTCAACCAAATAATGGACATGAGGAAGAGTTTGAAAATTAAGATCCAAATTATTTATGGAAGTTGACCCAACATATTTTAATGCATTGATACACCACAAAGATTGAACTTAATAAATTAAAAAATATCTCTACTACTTTATTCATAAATGGAAAAATAAATTATAATTTCAAAACCAATTAATGTTTTGATTTTTTTTTAAATTGTTATGGTCATTGAGCTGACCCCAAAAATTGAACATTGCTTATGTAGTCTAAATCAACCTCAGTTCAATGTAGTTCTCCCAAAAATGAAGAAAATAGAAACACTAGATTGGATGATGATGATAATATTTGATTGAATTTGATGTAGAATTCATGATGGAAATTGATTATGAATTTTTGTATACAATCATTTGTATATGTATAATGAGTAGCATATAGATTATCATTGTTTAGTTTTTGTGTTTATATTAGTAGACAAGGAAAATAAAATTTGACATCATGTATTAGACTCCCATACTTGATTTTTGATGTATCACATGATGGTATGCACCAAGATATTTTAAAAAATTCTATATTCACTATAATTTGTATAAGGATTAACCCTTGATCCAATAGAGAATTGAAAATAACACACCATTAATAATAACCAATATGGTAATGATTACATATTTTAATGGATGGACTCAAGTAAAACTATGTGACATGAAATATCATGATGATGACCTTGTTGACACAATGGACTGAATTGACACAATAATATAAAAAGGTAAAAATAAGCAAGTAAACACAAACCAAAAAGAAAAGTAACCAAAAAGCATCTTGTTGTTTAACCAAGTCAAATAATCCACTCGATAGGCTCAATGACTTTTATAATTGGATGGTGCCCCCAAGTAGAGATACATGTAAGAGGGGACATAGTGGGAAGAAAACCTCTCAAAAATAAGTTGTGAACCTGACTTACACCAGACAAAGTGAAAGTTTTGAGCTTGAATTGGATTGGTTTGATTTGCCTGAAATAGGGTGGATTTGGGAAGGACACATCCTAACAATATTTCAAGATTTGATTGGATTTAAGGATTATTGACTAGATTAAGCAAAATAAAAAAAGATTTTTAATTTTTGGGTTTTATATCTCTCATGAATATTTTAAGCCTTTTTAATTTTGTAAGATTTTTTGGCTTTATATTTCTTATGGATTATTTAAGCCCTTTTTTATTTATAGGACTTCTGTAAATTTCAAAATGTTTAGGATTTTTAAAAAAAATTAGATTTTTTTGGGTTTTGGCATCTCAACTAATTAGAGGATTAAGATATGTATAATGTTTCAACTCATAAAATGGAAAGAGTGGTAACTTATAAAATGATGAGGGCAGAATATTAACTCATAAAATGGTAAGATCATGAAATAATGGTGGCTGAGCTAACATCTGAAACTGAGTGTTATTTACATAGTCTAAATGGACCTCAGGCCATTATAGTCCCCTAGAATGTTATTTAATAATGGTTGACAATGAGGAAAGGAACTAGGAGTATCTAAGGATAATTTCATGTGAGAACTAAATGCATTTAGTCATAAAAGTTCCTTACATGTCAAAAATGTTTCCCAAAGAGGTCTCAATAGATTGTCCGCTTCCATAATAAGATTAAGATCAGAAGACTGATGAGAGCAATACGATGGGCTGGGATGAATAAGATTGAATGGCCAAAATCGATGGAATAGAATGGTTGTTAATATATATGAGGTTTACCCCAATTATCAAGGTACTTTCAAACAAAAAAAATATTTACACATGACGTCATAAAATTGGTTTTCATGATGGTACTTTCCCAAGGTACACAAGCATGGTTTTCATCATTAGATGAATTATTTCTCTCTTTCGATTATTTTTTAAATTTTATTAATTTTTTTATTTTTAACATCTCAACTCAATGGAATATTTTGAGAAGCATAATATAAAACCTTTTTTTGTCTAGCCAATATGTGCTAAGAATAATTTTTAGGTCTAGATGCTTCTACTAATATGGATTGCACTAATGTTGTGATCTTTGTTGGTTGTTGATTTTGATTTCTCCAAACCTATAGACAAGATGTCTTTGTGTCCTTTATGAAATAGAGTTCAACCAGGGAGGGTAAAAAAGGATAGGAATTATACAAATGATCTAATTTGGTAATGTAATATAGAAGTTTAATAAACAATATGATCATAGTGAAAAGTATAATTTTGGGGGGATAATGAATATTTGGATTTTCAATCACACACATTGTTATTTATTTTGGATTTGACATGATTTTGGTTGTTTTGGGGCCAAATACATATGGAAGTTATCTCAATAAGGCCACAATATTTATCTATTGTTTAGGCTTGAGAGATGCTACAATTTGAATATGTTATAGATTATTTGTTGTGATAAAATTGACTTTAATAATGTCTTCCTCAAGAAATAAATAAATAATTATCTCATCTATTGGCACCTTAAATAGGTCTTCACTAATAAAGTGTTCTTGATTTTGATATTCCCATAGCACCTCAAACAAGTTTTCATCTAAGGGACATTGACTTTTGATTTTGATTATCGTTTGGTGCCTCAAACAAGTTTTCACTAAAAGATGTTGAGTTTAGAATTTGATTGTCCCCTAGGCCTCAAACAAGGTTTAACAAGGATATTTTTTTTGATTAAATATTTTATTGGATCCCCATTAATTATACCATGGAGATGTTGTCATGGAATAAATTCAATAATGTGTGATTATGTCAATCCTAATCGACATTTGTGGGAGGTAAAACATCAATATAATGTCTAGAATGGTTAATGTTAAAGGGATGTATAATGGTAATGGAAGGGTAAAAGATTTCAAAATCCTTATATAAAATAATACGATAACATATTTCAATTTTAAATAAAACATCCTCAATGACTTTATTAGTATCACATATATTTTTAAGTGGATCTGCAAGGAGTGTGTAACCAATATCATAAAATCTATGAAGGTATGTTGATTCTGAGGCTAATTCTTACTCAAGTGGATTTATAAAATGTGTATAGAAAATTTTAAAATATCCACTAATATATTTTGATTATAAATATGATTCTAACTCAAGAGGATCTAAATCAATGTTGAGACTGATGTTTATTTTACTTCTGATGTTAAATATGATATTAGTTCAAAAATAGAACCTCATTCTAATGTTGATGCTAAAAATAATGTTAGTTCTAAGATGGAACCTATTTTCATTTAAAGGTAGCCAAAAAGAGGGCATGCTTGATTACATTATCCACAAGTACCATGTATACCCTTCTCTTGGAAATGAAGAATTTGGGATGAAGGAAATCTGTAAAATTGTAAATTTTTGGAAATGGATAAATAATGGATTGCTTCTCAATAATAATGAAATATTCAATTATGAGCTTATTAAATATGGGTATTGTGTCAAATAAATTTCCTTCATCAAATAGAGGTGGATCAATTATGGTTTGGGTTTGGTCCAATATGGGTTATTCGACAAGAATGTCAACAATGGGTTGGCTATCTTGATCTTGCTTTAGAAGTGAAAATATATGATCATGCTTAGGAAGAGGATCATGACATATCTCAATTGATTAGTTATCAGACTTGGACACACTTGGATATTTAATAGATAATAGACCTTAGAGGGGCAATGACATAATAGGTCTAGATTATTGGCTTTGTTGTGGCTGTACAACCAGATTGGATTTTGGAAGAAAATCTGAAATGTCAAGAGTAGATGCCAAATAGATTAGGTGTTCGCTAAATTGAGAGAGTTTCTATAATTCTTGACTAAAGACTAGCAATGCTAGAACAATATTAGAAATCCATGACATCATGACTCAAATTAACCTTGGACTAATGCTATTAAGCAAGGATACATGCATGGGGGATTATATTGTACATAATTGACCTAAAATATGGTGGACTTGGTCTTTGATTGAAATGGGCCCAAATAGGGTGGTCTTAGCCCAATACAATTAGATTGGTGTAGCTTGTCCCCAAAGAGGGTGGAGTGGCTTGATATGGTTTAGATAAAAGAAATGATTGATGACATGACTTCATCATTCCCAAGTAACTAGTGTAGGAGATTTAATGAAAATATAATAATTGATTGGAATTTGATTGATTCAAAATAACTGGATTTGGTCAAAATAGACCTGATTTAGCATTGTTCCAATATGTAGCGTTGAAGTTAGCTTTGGTCAAATTTACCCTGATTTAGAATGTTGACTTAGTTTAACTTCAAATGGTTGAGGTTCAAAATGTTAACCAATTTATAATTAGATTTATAATTTGGTTCATGATGGACCTAATTTAGATTTGATTGGCTTGGTACGTGGTTCATGATGAACCTATTTTGGCTTTGATTAACTTTATATGTGGTTCAAAATGAACCTAATTTAGATTTTAATGGCTTAAAAAAGGAATATGGTCAAAAGCAACCCAATGTGAATAATTTATTCAAACTATATTTGGGCCCAAATGGACCTTATTTGAATAGTTTTCAATTGGATAGTATAATGATACCTTGTGAACAATGTAATGGTATAACCAACAAGCATAATCATAAGATAGGATAAAGATGGCCCAAAAATTGGCCAAGGTAATGCTTTATTGAATAGGTGTATGTAGAATATGTTGCAAAAAATAAATTATTTATGACTTGGTTTCGGACATACAATAGATTTGGACACAACATTCAAATACATGAAATTTTATTAGTGGTCAATCAGGATTACATAACAATCATTGAGCCTTCAATATACCCAATTATATAGGATAAATTTTAATTAAGATTCAAATGTAGGTTAAATACCCACCCTCTCTCAAATTACATATGTTTAAAGCAATCTTTATGGGTTGTTACCTTTACTCCCCTGTATCAATGAAGGTATTTTAGCCAATAGGTCTTAATCTAAAGTTTTTGTTGGATTTCTAAATAGTCCCAAGATGGGTAAAAAACATGTTGAGGAAGAGATACAAGTGCCAAGATATTTATATGGGGATACATCCCTAAATGAAGAGGCCATATATTCCTTGATGGTGATTTCTAATGGCTTATAATTGGGATTTATCCCATTGCTTTTATGAAACCATTTATGTGGAAATTTCCTAGGCCTTAATGACACCTAACATTTACGTATATCCCTCATCACATGTGTGGGTATATTATGAATGTTAGGATATCACCCCACAGACAACACACCCTAAAGACTCATGATAAGGAAATGACACCCCAATCATGTAGTCTAAAATAAAAAGGAGAATATATTGTCATTTTTGATTCACAATAATCCCACTAAGGGAAAGAAAAGAGCATACTTAGGTGAATATCCCAAGATAAAATCAATTGGTTATATTAATGTTTATGTGTCACCCAAACAAAGGGAGAGCATACACATGAAGTAACCACATGAGCACACACTTTAACAATAAAAAGAAACTAAACAAATGCATGAAAGGAAATGACTTAGAAATTAATTTTTTTAAAACAAAATTGAAGTGTGTGTTTGTTTTAGGCCCAAATCAAAATGTCTGAAAAGGGTAAAATGTTTTTTTTTAAGTTTTAAATCCACATCTTTGGCCTTAGACCTAAAATAAAGTTGTTATAATTTTACAACATGGTGTTGGGATAAAATGGGAAGTTGATAAAAAATTTATCCAAGAAATGTATTTTTAACACAATTTTTTTCAATTCAAATCTAAGGTGTTTCCACAAAAAGGTGTTTCTATCAAAACATGGTTCATTTCCATTGATTCATGTAGAATAGATATCAAATAGAATATTTTGATGCAACCACTAAGTACCAACATGTTTCAACTGATTAGTGAATTTTCACAGTTATTAAAGATGTTTCTAGTTAAAATAAATAAAATATAGAAAATTTTACCACATAGTGTTTTTGTTAATTTGTGTATTCATAATGATATTAAGGATGTTTCCACTAATTTCATGGAGTGTTTTTATCCACTAGTAACATGTTTCCACTTATAATTACCATAAAGTGTTTTCATCATTTTGTGGGTTTTCATTGATATGAAGGATGTTTCTAATGATTTTGCATAGTGTTTTTACTATTTAGAAGCATGTTTCTACCAATTATAATGACCTAAAAAACACAACAAAATAGAAAACAAATCATTTCATCCATTTTTAGGGATGAAACTACCAAAACATAATGGCATTTTCATCGATTTGACATGGAAGTGACTTTTTCAAGTTTTTAAAGAAAAAATATGAATTAACTAATGTTTAGGTTAATTATTACATTTAGAAGAATGATAAGGGCCTAGAAGAGTTTTTGGGATATGTCAGGTCCCACCAAGTATGCCACTATGTGAGATAGAAAACCAAAGAGGGTTATTTCAACTATTGGTGAATACACATCAAAAACATTAAATGAAACTAACACCCTAAGCCTATTTACTATGTTTGAGAAAGAATAAACAAAATATGAATCAAATAGAAGATAAAACATAAACATTTTATATGTTTGATGAAATACATCCTTTTCTTGCCAATTCAAAGAGGTATGTGCTCAAATTATAAAACTAAAGGTATTTATCAATGTTAAATCCACATGTGGGTAATATCTCCCCTTATCTAAACTTGATTTAGCATAAGAATTATGAAGCTCCTTCGGAATTTTGGTAGAGTAAGTTTAGGTTCAATAAGCATGTCTATAACAAAGTGGGGTCATTCAATTTATAGGCTTGTTGAATCAGTAAGGACCATCCATCTTGATTTCCAAACAGAGGGATAAGAGTGAGTCCTCACCTTCATCAATGTTGGAGGTTGGAAATGTAAAAGGTTCCATTGGAGTGTGGAAGATATTTGGAATAAAAGTGCAATCATAACCCATTTTGGAGTGTGTAAGAGGGAGGATCATGTAATAAGGTGTAAGAGAGTGTAATATCTTTCTTTCAATCCTCATATTTCTCATTGATTTTCACATGTGATGTCATCAAGATGATTAATATTAAATTTTTGACTTATATAATTATGTATATTTAAAAAGTTATGGAAAATTCCATTATGGGTATATCAAGTTAATTAACAAGAGTTAATAAATAACTAGAAGAAAAGTGATTTTGGTGGGGTTGAAAGTGTTAATAGAAGACTTAGTTTACTAATTAGGGGGATTGAATAATGAATGGAATATTATTTAGAATTGACATAAAGTGTCCATTTTTAAGTGTCTACACTTTCAAAAAAATGAAAACTCGAAAAGAGTTGCCTACAAAAAGTTGTGTGCTTTATAAATTATTTCAAATAGCATTTTCTTAATTCTTTCACTAAATAAATTAAAGGTTTGACAGAATTCTTTTTAAAAATATGAAATAAATCCCATTTATCCATTTTAGGTTGGTTGCGACCATGGGGTAAAATCCCATTTGACTAAGGGAGAAACTTAAGAACTTTAATGATGTCATACTATTATTTTTATACTAGCCATGCCAAATATTGTCACAAGAACATGCAAATTTTTGAGAGCTTATGAAAAGTTAAACATGATTGTATAGAGTTAACCTTTGAAAAATTAATTATGGCTTCCCTTGACAATGTGTGGCTTGACCTTGACACCACATTATGTGGTACATGCCATATGTTTATATCCACAAAAATATATGTAATTATGTATAAATCTATGTGTTTATTATACATACCATTTTAAGGTACAAACCATCCACAATATGCAATTTATGCAAGTGTAAAAAAGACAAAATTTTTAATACATGATTAGATCATGTAAGTTTAGTAGTTGTAGGAAAGCCTCATGGATAGATTATACATAAAGTGCACATGAGGTATATATTGACACATTAAATTGTGAAGATATTAAGGTATAACATTATATACATCGATATGTAGTGAAGATATTTAAACCATGCAACACGACTCAACATTCACCATCACACAATACACACATTAACAAGATAATCAAAAAAGTTATAAACTATGAAATACAATACATTATCCACTATTGCATAAGATATACAACAACAAAGTAGCTAGCAGAGGCCATCGAGATAGTGTAGAAACCCTCATGTGGTCCATAGTTTAGAAATATAAAGTATGTTGTTGCACACAAACTTAGGTCATGTAGATATGTAAATATCTCCAAATTGGTATATAAAACCAAAAAAATAAATAAACCTAGTAATTATTTGGAAAAAAATATAAAGATGACCTTTTGACAAAAAGCTTCAGTTCTCTGAAATCTTACAATGAATAGTACAAAATACTACTTGAGTAGAACATAAACCTACAAAAATTTATTTTAAAAACATATATGTTTTTGACAAATTAATAGTGGATCCTAAGGTTTTGAGGCATTTTTTACTTAATGGAGTACATTAGAAGACTTAAAAATGAACTTATACAAATATTATATCCCTTGTTATTTTCTAACTCTCTCGATCATCCAAGGATGCAGCAAAAGAGAATACTTATAAATTGAAGAGTCTATAACAAAAAAATTAAATTATTTGAGATTCTAAAATGTATTAATGGTATGACCTTGCCTTTTTATAATATGATATATTGTTTAAAACATTGTTATTGTTACTAGTATTACATGACTAACTGTTGTTTCCTTAACTTAAGTTGGATTATGTGGTTGGATTTGATGCAGTGTTGTTTGAATTACATGATTGATGACATGGAATATTATGATTCTGCACTTGATATTATAGATCAATACTATAGTTGATATTTTATTATAGTTTTGTAATTATTATCAATTATTTAAATAGGTACTACCGATGTATTTTTCTGGTTGTAGGTATCATCTGATAAGCTAGGCTTATGTTAGAAGTGGTACATTGGGGTAATGGAGTCAATTTTCAGTAGTCAGATAAGATATGATAGGTATTCATGTTTTTTTATTATATTCCCCTTTATTGGAAATCTCTATTTATTCATTTGTTATGTCATTGTCTTGACATTGGTAATTTATTGCATTTTGTTTTACGTACCTTTTGTGATGCTATGTATGTTGCCATATATTTGGCTTGGATTCACTTTGTTTTCCATTATTATTTCTTTGTAGCCCATAGAAAACTCCTTTTGTCCCCATGAATAACATGCCACCCCTTCCATGAAAATATGCTTACTTACTTGGATGTGGAATTTATAAAGACCTACATAGACCTACCCTTGACACACCCCCTATAGATATTACCCAAACTACTTGTTAAATGGTGGTGGCATGGTTTATTGTGTTGGCATGGTTATATGGGTTCGAAGTCATTAATATTTGAATCAATTTTAAATCGTTAATTGGTTTTATTAATGTTAATTTTTTTAATATGTTATTTCTTTGATTTTTCTAGAGGGTCATTTAATGACCATTGTATTAATTGGAGATTTTTTTGGGATTGCTTTGGTAAGTGTTGGCATCAATACAAGAGGATTTCTCTCTCCTCACATTGAATTTAGGCATTGAATGGGTATGGGGAGTAGGAAGATGGAGAAAATGGAAGAAAATAGTGGGAGGTGCTCAACTGGTTTTTAATGATGGCTTGTTTTGGTATTTTTCACCACATCTTGGAGAATACAAGTTTTATTAGTTTTATTCTATCTTTCTAGCATTTTATGTCATGTTTCACCTTCTGCATCTTTAGGTAAGCATTTTATACTACGTCTGGTTATTCTTTTCTACTAAGGAAAATCTTGAATGAAAAGTGGAGCTAGTATATGCAACCAAAAGTTATAGGTCTTCTAGATGCATATCCAAAACTTGTTATGAATCAATATTCTCATTTTTCATGTAAATTTGCAAAATAGATTCTATATATATTATCTAGTTTTGTATATGTTGCATGCTCATTTGGATTTTAGCTTTTAAGTGATTATTATTGTGACTGCATGCTTTCTTTCTTTGTATTAAATAATTATGTGTATTTTAAATCCTTGTAGGTTTCAAATATGATTCACCTATTAGGGTTTGTCAATTATATTATATGAATGAAGGGTTGATGGATTTATTATTATTTTTTTGTGTATCATTCATTCTAGGTGTTTACCCTTGAATTTTATTTCATCATTCTGATGGCTAAAGGTTGTATGGCTTTATTGTATGCATTTTAGAATGTAACAATGGGTCATTATAGACTAACCTTGCACTTGAAATGTGTGTCTCTGTGTGTGTGTGTGTGTGTGTGTGTGTGTGTGTGTGTGTGTGTGTGTGTGTGTGTGTGTGTGTGTGTGTGTGTGTGTGTGTGTGTGTGTGTGTGTGTGTGTGTGTGTGTGTGTGTGTGTGTGTGTTATTATGTTTTTTAGGGTTATTCAAATGGGTAAATTATTGGATCTTTACCCTATTTAAATAATCTATATATTTATATTTTGCATTTTATTATATTTTATATATGAAAAGGTAATAATGTTACATCGACGGCTTCTTGGAATGAATTTCTAACTTTTTTATTTGATTAAAATTGGGTCATGATATTGTTGTTGGTGGCTGCATGCCAATATAGTTGAAGTTGGTAAAATTATAGAAAATGTTGGCGGTTTTCTTTAATGTTTAACAACTATGTTTTTCTCATATATGAGTTATGGATTCTTATGAGGCTGAGTTACATATTATTCTAATAGCATTTTTAAGTAAGATATTGAATTGGGTTCATTTTAAAAGGGTTGAGGCACCCTGTATAAATTTTCATGATGATTTATGCTTTTAAATCGATTGCATTTTCTTATTAATTCATTGACTAATTTTTTATACATAGATATAATATGTGTGTCATAGGTTCTTTGAAGCAAATATTTCAACTGGGGTTTTATAACAACAGTTATTTATTATATCTTCTAGAGTTTAATGATTATGTTGTGTTTTAGTATATACATCTTCTGCTCAATTTTTGGTCTTTTACATACTATTTAAATGACATATTTAGATGGTCGTATTGTGAGACAATTTAGTGCTTTTCATTTCGAGTAAATTCCTATGTGTGACTTAATAACATGTCTCTATTAGATTTTAACATGAATATTAAGTGTTTATATTCTACTAGAAACTTTGAGGATTTTGAGTGAAGTTTGTTGGAATTTATTTTATAA
>JARHVA010004077.1:1385000-1392500 GCA_037957365.1 Torreya grandis | reverse complement strand
AAGGAAAGGCTGGGTGCTCAATGCATGGATTGAAGAGCAAAGCATGTATTTGACTAAGTGTATGACCTATAGGTCATATTTATGATGTCAATGATAGTGCTCTCACAAGTTTGAAGACAAAAGTGTTTATAAGGACTTGATCATCTTAAGGGTAGGTGTTCCTTGTGAAATGTGTTTCACTAAGACTGGTCAAAAGGACTTGACCAAAAAGATGGTCAGAAGGAATTGATCATCTTAAGGGCAGGTGATCCTTGTGAAATATGTGTTTCACTAAGGCTGGTTAGAATGACTTGACAAAAAAGGTGGTTAGAAGGACTTGATCATCTTAGAGATAGGTGTTCCTTGTGAAACAAGTGTTTCACTAAATTTTAGTCTGAAGGACTTGACTAGTCTCATGTTTGCATACTTCTTATAGGACAAGTAGTCCATGTGTTCATAGGCTTGAGAGTGGGTTTTATTCCCCAAGATTGTTTTCCATATAGATTTTTTGTTGTATTTATGATCTTTCATTATCTTTTGATTCATTGTTATGAATGACTTATATATTCTATGAATGCTTGTGGTATTTGAATAAGGGTTTGAAAGGATTGGAATTGAAGTTGAAATATCTTACATCATTGATTCACCCCCTAGTGATTCCTGTAACACTCTTGTTGCCCTTGAACATTTGTTGGTTGTCATGCTTTTTTATCAAATAACTTATATTCTTTGGTCAAAGCAGTTTCCTCTAAGGGGAAAGTTTTTCTTCCAGCAACAATAATTTCATATAGGTTTGAGTCTTTGATTTAAAAATTGTTATTGATTAGACACTCTTGAATCTTTTCTAATTGCTTCCATTTAAAATTTGTTCTACTAGCCCATAAATCAGAACTGTATAATACCACTACTATGACATGTAACCCAAAAAAGAGTTTGGTGGTATTTCAATCCCTTAAATAAACATTCTTACATCGATTTTAAAGTGCATAGAAAGCTCTCCAATCACCTTATATTATTTTCATCATGTATGTATTCCATTTGAGCTTCTTGTGAAAGTTGAGGTCTAGATATTAGTATTCTAACACTTGTATTATGACACCACTTCAAGATACCCTTTTACACATTGATGCAATCCAATGATACCCTCGTCGTCAAAAAGTTTCTTAAAAATAATTGGATTGCATTGATTGAATTGATTTAAAAACTAGGCCAAAAAATGTATTGTAAAATCAAATGTTTTTATAGTTTATTATTAGCAGATTTGTTTTATTGTTGTGGTCAGGATGCTTTCCATTTTCATGTGCATGCTTAATTTTTGATTCTTTTGTATTGATTTCCTTTTATTTATGACATCAATCTTTGTTTTGTTCTTGCATCTGCTATTACGTTCATTTATTTTCCCTGTTGATGAAAAAAATAGGAAAATAATTTAAATATTAACTACTATTTACAATTTCCCTACTTCTCTTGCACATACACTATCATTTATGCTCATAAAATGTTGTGCATCCAAACATCATTTAGTTTTACCACCACTGAATACAATATGCATTCCATGTTGGCAATAAAAGACCAAAAAACCAAATGCACAATCAAGTTTCAGATGCAGCAGACAAAGTTCTGAAATCCTCCCTTTGGTCACATGCTAGGTAGTAAAGGTTAAGTACTTTCTTCTGTAAAAGGTTTTATTTTTAGTCAAAACGGGTGGAAATTTTTTTTTAAAAATGGGGGAGGTTTTATAAGGTGAGAGGAATAAATATAATTTTTTGAGTAATTTTTTTAAGGGCATTTTAATGTTTTTTTGGGTTTTTTTTTGGTCTTCATTTTCTTAATTTACTCTCCTAACATTTTCAAAGATTTCAAAACTATTCACCAAATCAAATAGGTTCAATCTTACAAACTACATATAATGGAAAAGTGTTGTAAAGAGAATTTTAATTTTCAACTATTTTTACATGTTAATAGAGAAAAAAAGAGGACCATATATTCTTATTAATGCTAATAAAAATGCCACATTTATTTTTATTTTTAAAAATAACTTACAATTAATCAATGCTCTTGTATATTAAAAGACATGTTCACATATATCATTAAAAAATATTTAGGAGCTATGACACATACTTAGTGATTTATATGATTAATAAAATAAAATGCAAATAGATTGATCCAATGCTATAATTTTATAATAAAAATTTCCAAATAGGAAAAGTAAGTGAATATGTCTTAATTAAAAAAATGTCTCATTCACAAATCAAAAATATCATTTTGATGCAAAATATGATAGATATTTAATAAAATTACATTGAATGGTATCCATCATTCTTATAGAAATTTTATTTTAAAATTATAATTAATAGATAAATCAAGCATATAAAAATATGAAACCCTTTGTGAGTTGTTAATTCAACATGCTAACAACCCTGTAACATCTAACATAAGCAAAAGTTTAAGTCAAAAGATGCATTTGTCATAAGATATAATAGATTAACTTATATAAGTAGAGGTTTATGTACATACTAAAATGTAGGAAGAGGTAGAAGACCACACAAAATAGGATGAATAATAAAATGGTGAGTGATTGACCTTGCCCTTTTGTATATTATTCTTATTTTTCTCCTTGGCATGGTTAAGGAGAGGATCCTTGAATATTTCCAACTTGTAGTTATGAAAAATAAGAGGATATTCATGAGGAGGAGAGATTTTAGGATCATATATTTAATTGACATATTCCTTGTCAAAATGTTCCCTTAGTTGATGATTTTTGTACTACTTGGTCAAATTGTAAGGATACTCATTCCTCTTCTTACCTTTTCCATTTTTATATTTTTTTTACTCAAGGAATGGATCTCCTAGCCATCCTTTTTATCATTATTCTCCAATTGATAATTAGCGGTGCCATCATCAACTTCACTATAGTTGTGATTGTGATGAGAGGATGACTTATGTCCAAGAGGTGGCTAAAGACTGGTATGAACCTAAAAAAATTGATCTTCAGATACTCATTAATAATCTCTTAAATAATAGGTAGGTTCATGATTGATCACTTCAAGGGGAACCTTACACCTCAATGCTCAATTGGACATGCCAAAGGGTTGATCATATGTGAAAGATGTCCTACAAGCACATACAAATTAACACCATCCATAGATAAAGTGAAAGATTAAATCACTCTTAGACTATATCATATATGTGAGTGAATAGATATTTAGGTTAAACAACTTATAAATATTGAATAAAAACCAAGGGTAAACATCCAAGGGCCCTAGAAGTTGTTAAAGCTTCACCTATATTCAATTTTAATAAGGAATCCCTAGAGGAAGTGATCAAACATGAGGATTGGTATGCTAAAAGGGGTTTAGTGTGAAGGTTTGATAGGTTTTGGCCTACCGTTCCTAGCCTTCATCAATGGATTTCTAATTCATGGTGGTTGTTGTTGCAAGGTATTTTATAACTATATCCCTATAATAGAGGATTTTTTATTATGTTCTAGATCATAATAAAATATTTTAGACAAAATCATCGAGATTTTATGGCCATCTCCTTCTTGTAAAACCCTATGTTCTAATGTTTAATCCATTAGCTAAAAACCTCTCTCACAGACCTGTTTGGATGAATTTAGCTTATCTCCCTCTCTAGTTTTGGTCAAATCTAGGTTAGATCTATTGCAAAAACCCTGTGGGAATTGCTAGACATTGTTTTTTCTTCATTGAATCTCTCCCGAACTAATTTTTATAGGGTTATTATCAATATGTATATTTTTTAGGACCTACTTGAAATGATCGACTTGAAGTTTAATGGCAGACATTGGTCTCAAACCCTATATTATGAGGGTATTCCCTTTGGGTGTTATAACTACTTCAAAATTGGTCATCTTTCTAATTCTTTCAAAAACTCCAAGCGTAAAGTGGCCTCTTCATGGTGGAAGGAGGAAAGTGAAAATATTCTCATAGTGTTTCCAGAAAGTGATCCTATATCATCCTCAAAAGCTACGCCAAAAATCCTTAAGGAGGAGGAATAAAAATTAGGTTTGGTTAATTTAGTAATGACAAATCAATTTTTGAGGTTGTTAGATCAAGTGTGAGTAGTAATAAGGATTTAGTTAGAATTAATAAGGCTTGTAAAAGCTCAATTATGGATAAGTATATTTCTCAAATTTTAGATTTAGGTAATTTGAGTAAATAAGAATAATGGATAGTAGTAAGAAGTAATAAAAAATTTAATTTCATACCTAGTTCCCCATCCAAGATAATTCACTCACGTTAAAAAGTGAATAAGGGTGAAATCTAGTAAATTTTAGTTTTATGCCATTGTAGCTTTTGATCTTTCTAATAATTTGAAGTATTCTTAATAATTTTTTGTAGTTTGTATTTATTTAATTATGTTGGTCGTATGACTTAATGGTTTTTCCATCAATCCAAACCTATTTAGTTTCTTGAGTATATTGGATGTTGGGAAGGGCCCCCATAAAACTTGAAATCGATTAAAAAACTAATATGCATAAAATTGATGCAATTTATAAAATTTCATAAAATAAATGTAACTATGTACCAAATCACATGTAATACTCCTCAATAGGTTTTTCATAAAGGAAACCAATTATACTCTAATTTTTATGTCGAATAGGAAAGAAAATATCATACAAATCTCAATGAGTAATATATACTACTCTAGTGAGTATCAAAGACATATCACATAGGAAATATAACATCATGCAAATTCTAATGAAAAATATATTACTCTAGGGAGTATGTAACTATATAAACATATACTCATGTAAGGCCTAAGTAAGTGTGAAACATCCTCCAATGAGAATGACAATGGTTATTACATTCCCATTAATAGATATAATAGGAGAGATGGACCAATGTCCATGTTAAAATTATTTTAAATAAATAATTATGTGGTAAGGTCCATAAGTGTAATGCATTATTCAATGAGAATGATAGTGCATGAAAAAATAGCATGCACCGATGTAGATTAATTCCAAATATAATAATATATCTTCATAGATGTACCATATGGGAATTCTAATTATGTGTCTATGTATATGTAAGATAATGTCCAATATTTATGAATAGGTAAAGTAAGTGCAGTAGGTAAATGTGTGTAATATGAACAATATATAGTAAATACAAGTCAATGTAAGGTCTATGAATAATGGATGTGGTGTCATTCCCCCATATGAAAATATAGGTATGTATGTGATTAAAGAAGATCATAGGAGACATGTATATGTCTAACATGAACTTTCATACACATAATATTTCCATTACATGACTCATAAGGACCATGAAGATATAATGACCCTATTGGAAAATTTAAAATCTATGTACACCAATGTGTAAGATATAATCATGTATGTATAAATATGACAATCATAATGTCATAATATTTGAATTCTATATAGGGAATAGGTTTCTATAATTAATGTGCCTCCATTAAGTTATATATGATTAATGGTCCTCAAGAATTAATAATGTGAACCATTACCATAAACGCATGAATGTATGTGTATAAATGTATGCTCATATAATTCTCAATCTCAATGTAGTGTTCTGTGAAAAACTATCACATTGTCCCTTAATGGAAATATATGTATAAAATGATCAATGGTAGATTAAAATATAATATTGCCCAATAAATCCCCCTTGTAGAAAATATTTATAGAATAATTTTAAGGGGATATGGAAGGAATATTTACCCCAATATAAAATTAATATATGTTTTAAGTATATGATGTACCTCTAAGATGAAGCAATGAATTTTACAAAAAAACTCATCCATAATAGTATAGGCATGGATGACATGTTACCAGGTTATAATATGAAAGTCTTAATGCAAGGTATAAGATGTAATCATCCATGTAATAGTGGCATGTATATATCCATATACACATTATAAATGCAAATAATAACATGATATGTATGATCTTTGTAAAGTGGCTCTATTAGTAAATGATTTTATATTATTTATGTACCATTAATTTATTTTGATTTCTAGTAAATGTGACGAATATATAAAATAATAATAATGAACTAAATTCACCCACACAAACATGTGGAACATAGTTTAG
Source organism: Torreya grandis (assembly GCA_037957365.1). Classification (NCBI taxonomy): domain Eukaryota; kingdom Viridiplantae; phylum Streptophyta; class Pinopsida; order Cupressales; family Taxaceae; genus Torreya; species Torreya grandis. The sequence goes on along the minus strand of JARHVA010004077.1, from coordinate 1,386,448 downwards.
TGATTAGATATAGGTGAGATATTTCTAACAAAATGATAGGAAGAGCTCTTAGTATTTTCCTGAAAAAGGGCCCTATTATGTAAAATGCCTTATGGCATCTCTATCGAGAGAGGATAGATTTTATTCATAATTTACCATGATATTAATGATTTATCATATTGCTTCTTATTGAAGACAAGTACCATATGACTTATGCAAAAGGTATGAGGTCACACCAACTTCTCAAACTTTTTGAATTGATGTATTTGATAAGTATTAATGTCATTTAAATAGTAAATATGAATCTCATCAAGCTAATATAAATCATATAGGATAGAAGTGTGTTCATATTCATCATAGAAACATCTTAATGTCTTGACTTATAGAGAAGGGATCATGACTTTGAGAGGAAGAATAACCTCTGAACCCTACATTATAAATATTGGTCTCTCATTGTTTAATCTATTTATTTTTTATTTAATAATTAATTACCAAAAAAATTAAACTATTGAATATAAATTTATATTATGTAACATACAAAACCTAAATGTGAAATATAATAATTTACAAAATCTGAAATGAGCTATAAATAGTAATAAATAATGTAATGTCAAAAACTAGCTTGGATCTAATTTATTATTGACTATACCAATTGACTATTAATGAAAATGGATTAGAAAAACATATTATTTTAATTTTAATTCATAACATAACTCTATGATGTTGTGTAATAACACCATACTAGTTAGACAGGCTCATACAATAGCCTTGTCTATTGACTATGGCCTTGTCTTATTTGATTATGTGATTGATTTTATTACATGTGTACATATGCATGTTTATGGTTAACTATTAGTTAAATGTATTTCAAAATTTTCTAGGTGAAATACTTGAAAAATAAAACCCATATATCCTACATAATAAACAAAATTGAGATCAAATGTAAATGGGGTAATCAAGAAGTCTAATACCTAAAGTATCCTAAAAAAACCTTATGTAATTTAAGTGTTGCCTATATAACCCAAAAAGGCCTCATTCGAATGTAGTTCTTCTCTCAGAGTTATTGTGTGAATATTTATGTTTCAAAATATAAAATCAAAATGTAAATTGATAGGAATTATTGATAATGAGTGCCCTTTATCTGCAATAAAATATATTTAAAATTGACCTATGACTATTAGAAAAATTAGAACTAAAATAAGAAATATTAGTGATATTTTAGTTAATGTGTAGTAGGATTTTATAAATTATTATCACAGGTTTTTAATGACCTTTACATCATTATATAGTGTAAAATTTATAATGTTTTCTTAATTAACATTGCTAAAAGTGTGGTAGAGTAAATATGAAAGGTCTCAAATTTGAAAAGTTATCATTGGAGTGTAGGAGGCAAGGTCGAACTAGTGGATAAGGACAAACTGTAGCCCTATCTAACCTATTTCATTTATTTCATTTAAGTATTGATACTA
>JARHVA010004077.1:1240000-1380000 GCA_037957365.1 Torreya grandis | reverse complement strand
ATGTATATGTTACAACCACAAGACCATGGTCACACACAATAAACAAACACATCCTAATTTATCATGTAGTAATGTCATAATTTGATATAATATATATAACAAATGAGACTAGTCTACATCAACCATATGTTTCAATGTCATTATTATCAAATAGAATATTCATGCTAATACAATGTAAAGTATAAGTGAATATCAAAACATTTGTATGATATATAGATAAACATAGTGTAAAGTTTGTGTATATATACAATTTATTGAGGTGATCACATAGAATTAATATATTCCCTTTGTTTATCAATTTAATTCCATAAAAATGGAAGCCTGACATGAAAAAAACCATGTAATAGTATTTTTTGTATTAAACTTGCATACCTCACAAAAAATAATGTGTATTAAAAATTATATATGCTATCTAATTATCATGAAATAAATAACATATGTAAATAAGTAAACTAGTAACATAATAAAATGTGTTTGAGGTCCACATTTTTTATATTTTAAATATTTTATGTTTTTTTTTGGCAAAATATGAATGTTTTTTTTTTCACAAAATTGAATCCAATTTTTTTAATAAAAAATAAGAAGCAATTATTTGAAAAGGAAAGTAGGAAGGATATGAAAAATCCACAAAAGGGCACTAAAGCATAAAGTGGAAAGAAGGAAGGCAAACAATGTGATCTCTAATGTATGTGTATTTCAATCATAACAATGTAACATGCAATATTGATAGAGATAAGTATTTACATTCCACCTATGGGTAAGAATACATACATGATAATATAGTATGTAAAATTAGGATTATTTTAGAATGTAATTATAATTAAGTCTATAACAATGGTAAGCAAGTGGAGTGCCATAAATATAATCCACTAAAAAGATTATAAGATAATTGCATTAGATTGTTCAAATTGGTTTGAAGATCAAGAGGCACATGCCTCTAATTAAAAATAAATACAAGGGTTATAATAATTCATGAATGATGGATAGCATAGTTAAAAATTAATTAAATAAAAGAAACTATGTATAAATTAAAATAGGTAATAAAGATAACCATCCTAACCAATTGTTTGAGAGAAAGTAGGATATTATGTCAAACCAAGTATATCATCAAGAGGATGAACATATGTATACCCAATGGTATGGTATGTAGGAGTGAATTTTAGTAAAGAGGAAGTGATATTTATATATTCTCATAAATTTGAGTAGGAATCATATGTTGTAATATATCCATATGAACCACTACCATAGACCCTTATGAACTTGTGTATGTATGTAGAAATAGGAGAAGATGAAACTTTATGTACCTATGATGGAACATTATAAATATCATATATCACCTTAGGATATGAATACCTATTTTTCTGTGACATTTTTTGCTTTAGAGAATGTAAAAGTATATATTGAACTAATTCAATATGCTCATGTGTAACTAAATCCTACTCATAAGAAGATGGAGAAACATATTTTTTAATAAGCTCATGCTCATTAATATATGGAGAAACTAATTATTTAATGTGCTTTGGAATATGTGAATCATGATATTTAGTAGTTATATAGACTATTTAATTACCATGTTGTTCAATTTATGTGCCAATGAGCTATTTTTTAGGAGTAAAATCCATTGATACCAATGAATATTCATATTGTATTTAGAATACTTCAAAATTAGTCTTTTGATTTTCTTCATGATTTGGAAAAGAAAAGTTTTACATTTTTAGTTTTTAATTATCATTTTATTTGGGCTTAGCCTCTTCATTACGTCTCCCAATATCAATAATATTCTCATAATTATATCTTAAATCTTGTGATTGATATTGAAACATTTGTTTATGGATTGTGTAATACATCGATGGTAGTCATAGTATGTATTTCCATCAAAACTTATATATTTTTGTCTAGACATGTCTACTTACATTTATGGAAGAAGAATGATGATATTACATTCATGTAGTTTTTTAAACAATACATGAGAAGGTGATGGAAAATTTGGTGATTTCCTCCTTGTTAGAGTTTGTGCTTGAAGCTTTTATGTGGGTTTTAGGTAGCATTAATTTTAATATTATATTCATTATTGATTTTTTTGATGTTTATATTATAATTTATCTTGATTTAAAACTTTCCATTTAAATTATAAGGAGCATTTTAAATATATTAGAACTTTTTCATTGTTATAAATTTGACTTCACACTATTTTACTATATGGGAAAAATCATCAAAATTTTTGAACTTATCAAATATAATAGAGTCTTGAAGTGGGGATAAAAAACTTTGAGTGAATATATATTAGATCTCATTATAATTAATTTTATTTATCAATTTTTAAGCATAATCATTTATCATAAAACATATTCACAAACTATTTCATTAGACCCTTATTTGATGCTTGCAATTTGTACATATGATATATTTTCATTAATGTTGATAATAAAGTGTGTTAGAAACTGATTTTACAAATGATTTAAATATTTTAATCATTTAACATGAATATAATAATACTATCTAAAATTATATTCTTTGAAACTTCTTAGAAAGACATTTTCCAATAAATTTTCATTATCAGCATAATCTAGTCAATTCTCATCGAATGCATTCAAATGTTATTTAGGATCACCTTTGCCTTCATATCACATAATACTGGGATCCAAAATTTTAAATAGTAATGGATAAGATTCATTTTTGGGTGACAAAGGGTTATTTCATAAAGAACATGAGTCTAAGGAGGGGCTAGTATGAGAAAGATTTCATTCAATTTGAGATAGCTTAGCTTAAAAGGCAAGTACTATACTGTCAAGAATAATATTTGAAAATGTGATTAGGAGAGTATAAGTATCATAAGTAGGAATATTCATGGATAACTATTGGAAACTAATTTATGCTCCCAAACCAAAGGATGATGCTATAAAATTAACTAAAGGTGTATAAATAAGAATGGATGCACTAGTGGAAGTGAAAACATTAGAAGTAGGTAATTGGAAAATGAAAAAAAGGAAATGATTGTTTTTGAGATGAGGCTTATTTATCTTCATTCTCATCTTTTGATGATAGAAGTAGACTAACATTATTATTCACATATTTATCCTATCTCGAAGACCTTGAAGAAATTATGATAATTATTGCACTTGATTTTTATTTACTTCATTAACCTATTAAGGATCAATATGAGTTTCATGTTCATTATGTATATAATTTTCCTCTACATTGTTTTTAGTATCAAAATTAGAGTAAATTTAAATTTCATTAGACAAAGTAATTTTAATTGTAGCATTAATATATTATGTAAAGACATTATTACTTTCCATTATAGAAGAAACCAAAGAAACTATATATATGTATAAGGAAGACAACCTAATCTAATACTACACCTTAGAATAATATCATACAATATAAATCAATTAAAATAATGACTTGAAAATAATACAAGAATAAATTAAGGTATATAGGGTGATCTAGTCAAGGGTTTGAATGATAATGTGGGTTCCCAAATATACTTACTCATTTATAGATTAGTGTTACTTGATTAATTCAGACCACCAACTATAAATCCTAAATTGTGAATGTGTTCTAGTATCCTATCTTTAAAAGTACATCAATAGTAACTTCCCTAGGTGATATTCTCATCTCAAGGTACCATAAATCAAATAACTAAAGTGGATTTCTTTGGTTTCAATAAGGGACCCTAGGCATTTCCAATATACCATGAGGTATAGGTAAATTGAAGTTCATGAAAATTAATGTACGATGGATTTATTATTGGGGTAGTACCACTCACACCATGATCTTCATAAAATATATCACTAATTAGCCCATAATCATAATCACTATGTAGTTTTAAAAATATTACAACATAATTTCTAAAAATAAGTAGCAAACAATAGAAAATAAAGAAAAAAAAAATTTGAAATATTTTTATGTAAAAACATTAACAAATTTCAATCCAAGGTCAAAATAAAGTGCTTCAAATTTATATTTTATCCAAGGTGACAATAAACTTTCTTCAATGTCAAATTAAAATCTAATGTCAAAGACGATTGACTCATGGTGTTAGATTTATATCCATAGTTGAAGGCTTTCTTATTTTAATGTTAATAATTTACATAAATTTTTATGAAATCATAAGATAAAAATAATAATAATAATAATAAGCCATACTTTAATAATTATGAATTCACCAAAATATTTAATCTATTTATTTTTTCTTTAATAGTTAAATCCTATAGATAGTAAACTATTAAATACTAATTTATATTACTGAATACAAAGAACCTAAATGTGAAATATAGTCATTTATAGAATTGGAAATGAGCTATAAATAATAATAAATAATGAAATATGAAAACCTATATTAGATATATTTTATTACTAACCATATGGGCTAATTGTTGATGAAAATGGACTAGAAAAACATTTGAACTCTATTTAAACTAAAAACAAAACTCTATGATGTTCTATGATAGGATCATGCTTGGTCAAGAGGACCACATTACAGATTTGTTTATTTATTTTGGATGTATCTAGGTCAATTATGTGAATAATTTTCTTAAATGGGTACCTATGCATATATGTGATAAATTTTTCATTGACTGTGTGTCTTGATTTACTATATGGAAGACCTAAAAAATATAAAACATACTTCTTGCATATGAAACGAAATAGAAATCAAATGTAAATAGAGATATAAATATATATAAATAGCCTAGATATCCTCAAAAAAATTATGCAATCTAAGTGTTTCATAAATAACTCAAAAGGCCCTCAGACCAATGTATTTCTCCATCCTAGAGTGATTGTGTAAATCTTGATCTTTCACTATTTGAATGAAACTAGTAAATTGATTATAATTATTGATAGTGAGTACCCTTGAAATATAATAAAAAACCTTTGGAGTTGTCCTATAACAATTATAATAATATAAAATTAGAATTGGATATATTAGTGCTCTTTTGCTCAATATGTAGTAGGATTTGTCAAGGGATTGTCAGGTGTGTTTTGAATGACCTTTATGTGCTCACATAGTATAAAACTTAGAATATTTATTTTAATCAACCTTAAAAAAATTTAAGAGATTAAATATTAAATGTACTAATTTTAAAAAGTTACCATTGGATCATGGGAAATAAGGCCACAATAGTGGACAAGGCCATGTTGTATTCCTATTTTAGAAGGATAGAGAACACTGGAACTTGATTCACATAAATATGTAACTTTAATATAGATTAATAAAGATGTTCAAAGTATTTTAAAAGTATTAAGTATAATAATTAATGTCCTCATAAATATTTCAAGTTTCTAGAATAGTGAATAGGCCAAACAACATAAGGATGCCAATATTAAATATTTTCAATCACTTAATGATTAAATTTGAATGTCTACACCCATATCTAATAGAGTGGGATAAAACATGATATTTTAATCTATCTTGGACTTGTAAAAATTGATAAGTATATTATTATTAAGCATATTATTGGAAGATTTACTATGACCTTTATGTTATGGGTAATAATTCAAATAGAAGCTCAATTTGAAGCAAAATGTTTTGGTCATTTCATCTCAAGGATTTGAAAACCCAAGCCATTATCATCCATAAATATTTAATTCACCAAAAACTAGCACATGTTTTCTATAAGACAAACTTTACAAATGTATTTCCATACATGTTGTTAATACGCATGACCACAACCCACTTATTAAATTAGTTAATAGTAGTAATGAACTAATAATGGCCATTATAAAATGTAGGCATTAACTCATTGATCAAGTCAAAATAATATGTGGATAAATTCCACAGGAAAAAAATTAGATTGAAATAATCCAATAGGTAAATTGATTGCATCCCCAAAATTCTAACAAAACATGTAATTATTATTGTATTTGTCTAAATATGTTACAAGAGTCGGATAATAGTAGCCCATAGTCATAATATATTTAGTGGTGGCTTATCTTATAAAGTTTCCACCACCAGTTCTATTATAATACTCCTCGATAGTGAGAGGAGTATCCTTAGAGGTGATACACTATATAAGCGTATAAGATCTCTCTTGATAAATATTATGCTAACGATAACATATTGAATGGAGATCATATAGATATTATAACCCTAATAATAAGAAACATCATTTGGGTAATTTTAATCATTTAAGAAGTGAAGAATACCTTGATACCATACATATTTGGATATCTCCCTCTAGTATAAGGAATAAACCAACTCATTGGGAAAATTAACCTTAAGGCATTCTTTAGAGTTATTATAAAATGCATACTCATTGAGTTTCTTGACTATATATATGACCTTATTAGAATTTTTTTTGATGATGTGAAGGTAAAAATATTAAATAAACATGAATTAGGCCATGGTCCCACTTACTATAGTGGTCTTATCTAACAAGTAATGAAGTGGGTTGTATTAAACAATGATGTTAGTTATTTCCTCAATAATATAATGATGAATATTATTCATCACAAAAATAAGAGAGAGGAACTAATTTTACATGGTATTGTATCTGAGATAAGTGCCAAGTAACATATAAAAAATGTAATAAATTTCTCTCTTTCTAAAACTATTATATTTTTGGTCCATCATGCCCCTGATTTAAAAATTGGTGATGTAACTAGATAATATGAAATATCATCACTACATGGATGAAATAAATACTAGAATATTTTTAATCATGTGACTCAAATATTCAAATTTAGCTTGAACCTCCAGTGCCCATATAAAATGTACATTATTGAAAGGACGATGGGTGATGGGTATTTTTTTCATATTCTACAAGAAAACATCTTTAAAAGTTTAGTTTTACTAATAATGAATAAAATTGAATCAAGTAGCAAGTAATAATATGAAATATAAGTTTTATATTCTCTATATAGACTTACATGCCTCAATGATAGATGGTAAAACTAATAATTTTTCCAATGACGATGTTATAATACACTTATTGGACCTAAAGCTAATGTAATGCTCATGAATATGCCTGAAGATGAGTCTGAGGTCTAAAATTGTATCCTCCCATATATAATATTTTGTTTAAATATTATAAATAAATTTCCATGAAATTTCATATGAGGTCATGAAAAACATGGGTCATTATGCAATGATAGGTAGTGTTAGCATTCTTATAGCAAATGGACATGATCGCATAACAAAATAAGATTCCCCAAAGAGTAGTAAATGTTATCTTATGATAATATTTGGTATAATATTAAATGTTTTGTACCTATATAACAAATACATGATATAAATCATATCAAAACCAATGGTAGAGTAAAACATTTGATTAATCAAAGGGGTATGAAAATTATTTTCTGTATATGATAGATTAAGGTTTCAGAAGTCAAAATAGATACACACAACATCATTATTTTTATAGAATAGGGAAAATTTTGGAAAACCATTATGGATATTCAATGTATATATATATATATATATATATATATATATATATATATATATATATATTATGAATAATTTGAATATTTCATAAAACTTTTGAAGGCATAGATAAAATTAATGCAAAATGAATAAATATTAACTTGATAGTGAATCAATCCAAAAAATGAGAGACAATATTTGACAAGTGGGGAAAGCATCAAATGGAGAAAAAAATCATAATATATTAGAATCCTTGTAAGCAACTAATTTAAAGTAAAATATAAATTAGAAAGAAAGAGAAATAAATAAAAGTGGCCTCAAGCCAAAAGAGGCATCACAAGATTGATGTAAAATATAAGAGGAGAAGGATGTTTAAATATAACAATATGAAAGATAAGAGAGTTAAGATAATCCCATCGTGACCTTAAAATTCCTCCTTAGTGTGTTTTTAATTTATTATTCCATATAAAGTGGAAAAAAGTGTGTGACATATGGGGGGAAGGAGTTACTTATGCAAGTAAATACCAAATCCTACAACTGGACAAGAGAGGTGTGAGACACCTCATAAATATAAGATAAAATAAAACTAAAATAAAAATAAATGCCCAAATAAAGGAGACTTGGGATTAACTAAATCATCTTAAATGACATAGGAAATATAAAACCAAATAAGCTTAATGTCCACTAAGCTTTTATGAATTCAATGCATTTTTTTCTCCATCTCTACTTTAACTAGCTAGGACACCTAAGCAAAGATGGGTCCTTATTTTTGATGAATGGGTCTAGTGCCATTAGTCATCACAATATATTTTTTTTAAATACTATCATAAAAATGGTTATGATCATTAATTTTAATGAAGTTTCACTTTATATTTTTACTTATAGGTATCTGTTACTCAATCAAGGAATTGATTGTGTCGATGCTGGTATAGGAGAATCTAATCTTTGAAGATGGTTGACACATAGACTAAGACATAAATTCAATGGATATATTTTAAAAGAGTGATGAGTTTATAATAAAATGAGGAGAGGAATTGGTGATGGAGTTTGCATCACCTTCTATGCATTAGGATAGGATAAATCTTTAGAGGAGTAAATTCAAACATGTACATAGTAATATAAAACCTATAATATTTGACAAGGAAAGATTTATCAATGAGAATATTGGGTGGAAATAAGAGGAGCCCTGAGTAGAGACTATTAAGGTCTCATTAGATGGATTTAAATTGGTGTATAAAAATCCCATTGGTCACAATCACTCTCCATTCTCAAATTATACGTATTGAAAAGTATCCAAAGTGAAAACCTACATAAATAATGTCTAAGGATTGTGTTGTATGATAAACTCAAGTATGATAAAAGATGAGGAAGAATAGAAATAAGAGGAAGAAAAATAAAAAGGCAACCAATAGGCCTTTCCATTTTATTAAATATTATTTTATTCTTCGTCTTATCCTTGAAATGGTTAGGGAGAGTAAGGATATGGTTAGGGAGAGTCTCCTTGAAGATGTCCAAATTATGGTTAGGATAAATAAAAGAATATTTCTTACAAGGAGAGGTCTCAAAAAAATATTTATAAGAAACGCATTCCTTGTCAAAGTTAGTTCTCATTCGATTCCTTTTTTAGTACTTGGTCAAATTTTAAGGATACTCATTCCTCTTCATAATTTTTCCATTTTGATAATTTTAATTATATAGGGCATTCACCTCTCAATTATCATCTTTATTCTTTTTCAAAACTTTTCTTACAAGCATTATAATGCACCCAAATTGGGGCGGCAATCAAAAAAGAGGGTTTTCCAACAAATCCTAGCCAGACCCTAGATGGAAAAATGTATTGTATTCAATCTGAAGAGCATCCAAATAAATCCTCAAGAACCTAAAAATTATTTATTTATAAGATTGAGTACCTTTATTGGAGTCCAATAATCCGGTAAATTGTTGAAAATATGTCAAAAAATATTTTAAATTTTCCTTTAATGTATAAATTTACTTTACAACCCTTAAATTTCTCAAAAAACTCCCAAAGGGGTTTGCCACATCTAGTAAAAATAGAATAAATAAATCTATAATTTATTCCTTGATTTTATCTAATTGAAACACCTCATGAAGCTCACCAAATAAGTCACCCAAGTGCCAAAAATTATGGGAATAATTTATGAATGTTGTATGGAGTTTAATGACCCTAAATCCCCTATAAAACCCCTCTAATAAAAATCACCCACATTATAAACTTGTAAACATCCTTTCCCAAATAATTTTCTGCCAATAAAAAATTATTTTTTCCTACAAATATGTTGAAACATCAAAAATTTATAACTCCTTCAATGCTTGGAATAATGATGAAAATAAGAGTTCAAGATGACCAAAAAATTAGTGAATATCAAATAAAAATAATATCAAAATTTTCCTTCCATGGGTAGTCCACCAAAACATGATTTAAATTTTTGAAAACCCTAGTTTCCAAAATTTTCCTCCAAAAAATCTAGTTTAATTCAAATTTCCAGAATGAGGTGGTGTTTCAAAAAAACTTTGAAAATCCTCTTACATGAACACGTGTAATTTGAAGATAAATTACAACCCTTGATTAGAGTTTCCAAATTAGAAGGTATTGAGGTTTCTATTCTAAAACGTATGACACTTCTTGAAGGTTTTCATCCTCAAGAGGTGGAAACCAAGCTTGACATACTTGATCAATAATTCCAATATCCAACAATGCATAATCTTCAAATGAATCCTTACTTCCTTTACATGATATTCTCCAAGTGTAGAAAAACAAATTGGAGGGAAGAGTTACCTTTATTTTTCAAATACTAGAATATCCTCTTATTTTCACTTTAGGCCTTAAGTTCCCAAGACCTATAAACCCCACCAGTTAAGTGAAATAGAAACATAAGGTGCTTTTTCATAAGTCAGCTCAAAATTAGAAATATAAAGTTCCTTTTATATTTTAACTCCTCACAAGTGGCCCACAATACTCCCTTTCCTTCCTCAACCTTTAGCCATTGGAAATAAGAATAGGCTATGGATCCCATGAGGATCTAGATTAAAACATGGGGACATTACAGTCCTCCCCACAAAAAATTTCTTGATCTCAAGCAATTTAAATATCTAAAGAGTTCTCCTAACATACTTGACGATGTAATATCCACCTATGATTCCATCCCAAGGAAAAGAATCCTCAATTGGATCCTTCATTCTATTATACCTGTACTTCGGGGGCTACCCTCACATGATAGAAGTATCTTCATATCCTTCCAATGTATCCATATAATCCCAATCGACCATGTTTTCTAATACCAAGTGATGGATGAGTAAACTCCCTTCCATAATACCTTCCAAATGGGTTAGATGTGATCAAAATCATTTACGTAGATCATGAGGAAAACAAACTACATCATTGTCCCATGTGTAAAACTCTCACATGTATTGGACCATGACCCACTAAATTCTCAGAAGGAAATCACCATTGTACCTTCCAAGAGGTGAAGCTTCCAAGACATATTCATCACCATGTATGGGCATCTGAGTGTAAAAGACATAATCAAAAAGAGGTTGATCCTCGTCACTCATATCAAGAATTTATGATATCTTCTTCAAACTCATCAATAACTCCCAAACATTCCCATAAGAAGGATATACCTTACCATTGTGAATGCTTCTTACATCATCTTAACAAGATGCCAACATAAGTATGTTTTCATATTCTTATATGAGATAGACCAAATCAACCTTTCATTTATGGTAACATAGATATATATACAAATAGATTATTGATTTTTCATGTGGATGAACACGAAAATAAACATGCCCATACCTTTTTTGACCTAAGAGATGGAACATGTCATAAAATTAAAAATTTCCCCCTTCCATACATGGCTGTGTTTAACCTCTTAAATATTATTTTTATCACTGACAAAGTTCAAAATTAATATATGCATTCATCCATCCTCCCATGAGCTAAATCATGCCCTAGTTTTGTAATTTTCTAACCACACTTGGCGGCTATAATTGCTCACTTGACTCAGAAATTTATGAGTGACATAATTCATATTTTAAACTAAGTTTTCTATCTCCTATCCTTGCATTCCACATGCAAAACAAATTGACCTTTATGCCTAAAAAAGTCATGAATGTGACAATTTACATACATAATTCTTTGGTGAGGGAGCGGATTAATTTTTATTGAAATTTGTAACTTGTGAACAAATTCCTTATCTTTTCTTCCCGAAAAAACATGATCAAAATTAGATTTAACAAAGGCCTTGTATAAAATTCTTTCCTTGAAACAAAGGGATGATCATGATGTCTTATAATAGCTCTATCTTCAATTCCTCTTTTCCTTTTCCTCATGCTCATGAAGTAACTTCTCACCACGATATTGGATGAAGATAAATGGGGTCCCTTATCACTCAAACCATGCAAAATGACTTCATTCCTAAGGTTGATCATGATTTGGTTTCTTTTCCAAACTATGGTAGTCATCAAGTTCTCATCCATGTCTCCATTTTCAACTCTTCTAAAAGGTTTCCCGTATATGGATACCAACTTATTCCTAGCATTGACCTTTTAAATGGATCTCAAAATTAATCATACATATGAAATAAAAAAGTTAGAAAAAACATTGGTGTTTAATAACACCCTTTTGATCCCATTGTAACTTTCTAGGATCATGAGGTACATTCTTCCTTGTGACCTTGGTATTTCTTATTTATCCATTTCAAACATTGGATTTTACTTTGCATTCTACAACATGTTGTAATACTAATCTTCTCCCACATACATTTTGATTGTATACAAGTCCTCATGGTGTTCTTTTCCTTCAAACATTCCCTCATCTCATTGTACATTGATCCATCAAGAATCCCCCTCGTGCCATTCAACCTTGACAAGGCTTTCACCTCTTTCTCATTTGTGATTAGAGATTATTCATTTCAATATCTTTCATTAAATACAGAGTCATGCAAATTTTTTGAAAAATTATTAGATATTAGACAAAAATAATCATTCAACTCATACCTTTCTATGAATATCACATTTTCCTTGCCTTCTTCAAAATCATATTTTTGAATAATCAAGTTTGGGGTACTTGGATACCCCAAATAACCTACCATTTACTAATTCACATGCATCATTTTAGCCCTCTTTTCTTCTCCAAAAACTCATATTTTTTTGTACTAGGGAAGTTCATAAAGTTGGGGGACAAAAAGTGGCCTACCTGTGGACATGATTTTTCTAAAATTTATAAAATTTGAACTTCTATAGATAATTTGAGATATCTACACTCCAAATTTTAAGATTGTGTGAAAATATTAAAAGTATAATTTTGAGTCTAGTTTTGAAATCACTATTTTTTTAAAAATTTGGTTAAGTATAAATAGGTTAAACATCCAAAATTTGAAGAATAACTCTAGTTTTTTAGAAAACATAGTAGATCGACGATCATGACGTGCACCATTTTTTTAACAGTATTTAATATTATTTGAAATCCTTTGGGGAAAATTTATATAAAATATTGTATCATGTCACCTATATTATTTTTGTAGTTTTTTAATGAATACTTATTTTAATGAATTTTTCAAGTAGTTAGATCCTAAAATTTGACAAAGAAATGGATAGTCATCCTTGAGTCAGGTCTAACTACCTAAAAAAATGAAAAATCATATTTTTTTAATGTGTGTATAATTAAGTGTACTACATCAACATATAATTTTTTTTCAATTGGATCAACGAAACACAAATTACATGAACATGTATGTTTGTGGCATTTAGTGGCCTAAAAAATGCATAGTTAGATATAAATATAGTTTGAAACCTTAAATTAGTCCAAAAAATATAAGATTCATATTTTTGGAAAGAGAAGAGAGTGCTCATCACAATAGTATCAGGTTTTCGAATTTATTAGTTGAAATTTTTTTATAATTTATAATCAAAATTCAAATTTTTTGTTTATTTTCATACCTTTCAATACTTGGTTGTACATTTATAGTCCAAGCCTTTGCTTTAGGAAATCAAGCCATTCATGATCTAAAACGCACATGAATTATTTTTTTGAAAACCATGATCACATTAATAATGTGGTCATGCTATTAACTATGTTATTGACATAGTCATGTTATTATATAACATGATCATGTTAATAACATGATCACATTATATATTCTAAACATCCTAAAACTTGAAAAAGAGCCATTAAGCCTAGTAGTCTTAATATTATTGTCTAATATGACATGTGCTATCAAACACTT
Source organism: Torreya grandis (assembly GCA_037957365.1). Classification (NCBI taxonomy): domain Eukaryota; kingdom Viridiplantae; phylum Streptophyta; class Pinopsida; order Cupressales; family Taxaceae; genus Torreya; species Torreya grandis. The sequence goes on along the minus strand of JARHVA010004077.1, from coordinate 1,366,383 downwards.
GATTGACATTATATTGAAGGAATTCCTTGCATGAGGACCAATTACTATCAATTATAAATATTATACTGAAGAAAATACTCAATTGGTTAAATATGATGTGCAATTAGGGAAAAATATTCACAATGGAAAAATTAGATGGACACAATTCATTGCATGGGGTGAAAAATACCTTGATTGATATTATAGGTGGAATAAATTAATTACATTCGACTTAGTTGTCCTCAATTATGTATAGTATTAAAAAAAAAATTGATTTAGTTTGGTGTAATTAAATCCCCAAATGACATTGGATGGATGTAATTCCTTACTTAGGGATTGAGTGGCCCCAATTGCATATCATATTAAACCTGAACACTCAATTGGTTAAATATTGTGTGTAATTAGGGCTAATTGAACCCACTAGAACATTATATGGATAAAATTAATTTTATGGGGCTTAGTTGGCCCCAATTATGTATGTAAGATAATTTAACAAAAGCATGATTAACTAGATATAGTTTAGAATTGTGGCCAAAAAATTTGTAATTGACATTAGATGTATTTAATTACTTGCGTGAGCCATGGTTGGATGTAATTACATATTTAATTAAATAAAATACCTAGTTGATTCAATATGGTATGTATTTGGGACCAACAGAGCCCCCTATTGTTAGTATAAGGATATAATTTCTTACACAAGGATCATGTTTGGACTAAATTTCATTGATCATATTGAACCATTATATTTTTTAGTTGAATTTGGTGCACAATCAAAATCCCAATTATTATTGAAGATGGATCTATAATTCCTTATAAAGGGTTTAATTGGTCATGATTTAATATCAAATTCATGATAACACTCAATTATTTAAATAAGGTGTACAATTAGGGCCCTAATTAAAATTATGCTAACACAATTCCTTGGGAAAGCCTCAACTCACCCCAATTATGTATCATTTGGAGCTAAATACATGATTGGTTCAATATGGTATGTAATCAGTGCCAAGTAAGCCCTAATTTTAATTATATATGAATGTAATTCCTTGCACATGGCTCGTTTGGACTGAATTATATATCAAAATGAAAAAATACTTATATTTTTAATATTGTGAGAACTTGGATCCCCAATTGATATCATATGGATAAAATTCCTTAAATTGAGGTTTAGTATGCCCCTGGGATCAATTTATCCCCAATTAAAATCATTTATATATAGTAATAAATAGGTTCATAGGGATGAAATTATTTAAAATTACATTAGTCATTACCACAATTGACTTCATAGGCTCAATCTATGATGATGTGGGGGATAATTGATTCCAATTTCACATTATTCACTCATAGATCTACATTCAAGGAGCTCAAATTTATCCCAATAACCATCATGATTGTACCTTATATACCTAAAAACTATACCCTAAGCCATAATCCCTAATGTTCCTAATCCCTAAACTTTATTTAATATAAATATAAACTCTTTAAACCTTGAACCAATCATTTTTCCCTAAATTAACATCATTTAGACTAAGAATTAAGCTCAAAAGGCTATGTTTTGCCTAAATCACATGGTTGATTGACCCATTTGACTAATTCACTCAATGTGCACGTGTGATATGACATGCATGGTATAATGAAAACCTCAAAACACATTCTATAATCATAAATGGCTCCAACTGATTCAAATTATCCTCAATTATCTTTGTGACTGACCCTATGTACCCTAATCCATGTGTATACATTAAAACATAGAAGGGACGTAAACCATAACCCTAAACACTATACCCTAAATTGTAACCATTTACTTTCCAGGGATTTACCAACTTCAATTTAGTCCCAATTAACATCCTTTGTAGTATGAATCTGGTTTGAACACAAGGCATATCTATTTATTAGACATCAACATACATGTTCTTAAACATAAATCCTATGCCCTAATCTGTAATGATACCTAAAACATTTAAATTGTAATCCCTATGCCCTAACGCCCACTATATATGACACAAACATACATGCCTTATGATATAACTAATTTTATCATGAGATGTCATTTAATTTATGCACTTTCTTAAACTATGGCTAAATCGTTTTGAGTACCAATCTAGCTATGTGCATCTATTCAATAAATTAGGGCTATTTTGAGTCCCTTCAAAACAATTAACCAAATAGGAGGATAAGTATTTGATTCTCATTATTAAAGAGGCATTTGAGGTGAATTTGAGGGTCTTCAATAGCAATATATGATTTGGGGAAAAATCAAAAGATTGATCTTCTATCATTAATTGATCTACTTAGTCAATTTGTATAATTCCTTACATGATTTATGTAAAATTGATCCCGTAAACCAAATTTATGGCTCAATAGATTATATAACATGTACATGGCATAATTGACCCTACTTTGATAAAAAAAAAATACAAACTTGAAGTTAATCAAGTCATACATCGGTATCACAAGCAGCTCAAATGTTCTTCAAATACCTTAGTTATTGGACCCTATATCTAATATCCTAAACCCTAAGTTGCCTCAAACCATTTAAATTTAATTCCAAACCTTTTAACATTTACATTAAACCCTAAGACATAAGCCCTAAACCCCAAACCTTTTATATTATAGCCCATAAACACTAAATCAATAAATTTAGCCCTAATTAACATACTTTATATATATATATATATATATATATATATATATATATATATATATATATATATATATATATATATATATATATATATTAAGAATTAGGTTCACAACGATGGACTTGGTTAAAATTGCATCCCTCATTACCATAATTGACTTCATAGGCTCAATCTGCAATAGTGTGAAATATAATTGATCCCAAATTGACATTTTGTAATCATGGATATAGGTTCAAAGATCCCAAATTGCCTACATGATTGTATAAATATAACCTAAAACCTATGTACCATAAGCACTAATCCTTAATGTTCTTAATCCCTAAAATTTAAACCAAAAATATAAATTCTTTAAACCATAAACCAATCATTTAAGCCCAAATTAACATTATTTATAAACTAAAAATTAAGTTCACAGGGCTCAGTTTGGCCTAAATAACATGATTGATTATCCCAATTGACTAATTCACTCAATATGCATGATGACATCTAGGGTATAATGGAAACCCAAAATCATATTTTATTATTAACAAATTATTATTATTATTATTATTATTATTATTATTATTATTATTATTTATGGCATTGACATGCTCAGTGTTTCTTTCTCCAAGTATTAGGAAAGGTCTTCATAGCTATGCACCATCACTTTAGGCCTTAATTGTAATCACTAATTCTTATAACATAAATTATAATCCGTAATCCATAATCCATAAACTCTATGCACTAGTTTTCCTTAATTCCTAATCCCTAATCCATTATCTAAATTAAGTATAATGTGATAATGTTATTTAATAATGTGATCATATTATTGTTAACATAGGCAACACTCAATCGTCATTGCCAATTGCCAACCCCATAAATTATATGAATAATAATGTGATCATGTTATTATCAATATAAGATTTCTAATGGGTTGGGTGTGTTGGGACCTTGTGGAAAACATAATGTGATAGTATTATTTAGTAATATGATCATGTTATTATCATTATCATCTCCCCAGTGGGTTGGGTGTGATGGGAACTTATGGAAATTATAATTTAATCACATTATTTAGTAATGTGATCATCTTATCTAATGTGATCGTTTTATTACTTTAGTGATAATATCACTTATCAAAGACTATTTTTAGCCCAAATCAAGACTGTTATCTATACAAACATTCTCTACATGTACTTTTATGGGATATGCATACATGTGTACTTGACCCCACCTTTGAAAAGTTGTCAATTGTCCCTTCTGATGGGTTCCAGAACATGTTAGAAGAGGAAGAGGAATTTATTGAAGAACAAAACACTAGAGGAATTAGAATATCTCAAAAATAAAAAAAATCTAATGATGTAAAATGTTCGTGGTAAAAAAGGTACAAACCGTAATCTTGATGAAGCAAATATTATTGATAGTAAACCAATTTATGATAACGAATAAAAAAATGATGAAATTGACCATAATGAAATGAATAATAATTAAAATAACCATAATGAAATTAAAAATAATGAATTAGTTAATGTTAGAAGTTCACATTCAAAGTTCCAAGTTTTTTATTTTATTGATGTTAAGTCTATGTATGATGCTTCATCCCCCTCCCCCCCCCCCCCCCCCCCCCATACATGAATAAAATTTGATGGAGATAAATAATGATGAAATTAACTATAAAAAAAATTCATGGAAACATATAATGAAGAAATTAACAATGAATAACTTATTGTCATCCCACATCTAAACAATGAAAGTAATAATACTTTTGAGACACCCTCTCAACAAATTCCAGTATTACCAACACCCCCAAGAATTGTGTCTAGAAAATTTAAGTATGTAATTGATGTTGATGAAAATATTTTAAAACCAATGAATAACAAAATGTTTTATCACCATTCAATAAGATAGCTCAACAAATTTGGATATTTTCTTTCATAATTTGTAGTATAATAGTTAAAGATGTCAATTATTTATTTCATTGATCAAATTGATTAAGATGGGACCAATAATATACACATTAGGATTAATAACATATAACATGGATGATGAAAATGATGAATTTATTAAAAATCTACATGATTTATATCTTATTATAGGCCCAAAATCATGCACGAAAGATTGTAATGCTAACCAACGTATACTTACAACTTGTGCAGTAAGTGACATAATAGTGAAAAAATGAATGGTTTCAAAAACAAGTCAAACACTAAATATAAATATAAAAACAATAAGGAAATAAATTTAAAGATGTGAAATGCTTAATAAACATAATACCAATGAGCTCTGGGCACTCTCTAGTAGACTTCTATGAAAGGACAAAGATCTATCCGATACTCTTAAAGAGTTACTTGTTCAATTTTGAAAAGACAATACAAGAGTTTCACCCAATGCAAGAGATGTTTCGAAAAGAATATTTTTTCTCATAACCATGAACCATATCCAAAATAAGACTACAATCCAAGATAAAGGCTAAAGAGAGAAATTTGAGAAAAGATAAAAGAGAGGGGTTCAAAAGTTGGAATTATGTTATATGAGTAGGATAAGGAGTCTTAAGGTAAATGATAAATGAATACATAATATTAGATTAAAAAACCTCTGATAAATATCCTAAACACTTATAAACAATTGATAAATCTCTGCATCAAAATCACATACAAGAGGTAGGTAAAAAAAGAATACGGTCATTAAGCCTAAGTGATAAGAGTGTCATTGGTCATTTAAAATACACACAATGAAATTTATAAACTTGAATTTTAAAAAATATGTACTTCATTTGAGATTTATAGCATTAAAAAGAATATTTTTTTAATCCTCATTTGTTGATGCGTACAATATTAAATACAAGATATGATATAGATAATAATTTGGAAGATTGAAATAAAATTATACAAAAACACGTGATGAAATAAAAACTAAGTACAAATTATAAATATCAAACCAGAATAGGCATATAATATAGGCACATACATGTCCAATGTCAATAATACATAGATTGGGCCATGATAGCCATACTAAAAATTACATCTACCAACATAGTATCTAATGTTGTTTGAATGTTACATATGCATATACAATCCCATAAATACATCAATTGTCATATAGGCATACAAAAATGTACACGTCATGTGTGTAAGACATCTTATTTTTCAAATAGCCTCCCTCTCTTTTCCTTCCTTGAAGAAGACACTACCTAGGATGCCCTACTAGTAGATGGTTACCCCTCTAATGCCTTAGATTACTCCAAGGTCTAAATGTGGGTCCTACACTCATAGCTAGCTTGCATATGAGCTTATTCAAATATAAAAATTATTATAAAATTAACATAAAATATAGTCCAAACAATTGTTAAGAAAATAATTTTAAACTACATTAAAAAATCATTTAAACATGTGCACTTACTCTCATGATCCTACTCAATCAAGTCAATGTGAGGATCAACTATCTAAATAGGCAACTCAAATATGGGAGGAAAATCAAAACTTACCCCAATCACCATTTTACTAGGACTATCAATTGTCATATGAAAATCCTAATTAAAAAATACATAATCATAACTTATATGCGCCCCAAGTACACATCTACTAAAATTATTTTAAAAAGTCTATTTTTATAATTCAAAATTACAATAACTAATATATACCTCTATCAGTGCCTATCCAAATTACATTATAACAAAAATGCCTATGTCTATCTTGTTTGTTTAATATTTTATCGATCAGTGTACTAATAAATGAAATAGGTCTGATCAGTCAAAGTAGGAAGATTGATCGTCCAAATGTGTAGGTTCACCACATCAAAAGGGGACTAATCTCTCCTCTCATCAAGGGGTGGTTCCCTATATATATATATATATATATATATATATATATATATATATATATAGAAAATAATACTCAAGGGTAGGATAAACCATCCATCTCTCTTTCTTCAGAGATGATGCGTGCAAATCAAAGGAAAAATCTCAAGGGAAATGACAGAAATCACTCCTCTTCTTTCATAAGTACTATTCAGAAAACCACAAGAATCTTCCTGGTAGTAATTGCAAAATGTAACTAAGGACGTAGTAACTAGCAAATTGAGATGTAGCACAAAGTCTCCACCTCAATTGCCCAAGAGTGAGATATGAAGGACAATGAGGGCATAAATTCATCCCAAGGTCCTTTACACAAAAACAAAAAACAAACACACCAAAGGAAATTATGGGGGCACAAAGTCTCTCCACAGTTGAATTCAGGACACCTTCCTGACTACTTTCACTAATTCTGCTTGTTGAATTAAAGGAACAAAAAATATATTAATAAAAAAGACATAAGAACATTTTCACCAACAACAAAGATATCATAGCACAAAGTCTAAAAAGTTACTTGATTTCTTATTTCAATAACAAAATATGATCAACAATCTGAGCTCAAAGTCTCAGTAATGCCTTTCAATTTGGGCAGAGTTTTGTTTCTAATAATCAGAGAGAGATCTCACCACAATAACAAGAGAGTCCCTTATAGAGCCTCTTCAAGAAGGACTTAGGAATATTTTTGTTGAGAAGACATGATGGAATTTAGGGGCATTTACCCATTTTCTTTTCTCAATGTAGAGAAATGGGTCATGCTATTGAAAGTTTGCATCTTTCAATATCCACCAGGCAGTTTAATTCTAGAAACATCTCCGATGCACAAATGTTTCTGATCCTTCTTCATTGTTCTTCCTTTTTTGGTTAATTGAATTGGATCCTTGATTCAATTTGATACTTTGTTCTTTAGTCTCTTCTTGCTCTTTACGCTCCTTTTAGTGGTTCTTCCTTTTGGCCTTGGCTTTAAAGCCTTTGAATGCATTCAGGTCCATTTTGGGTGGGGAAGAGCCCCCTACAAGGGTATCTACCCTTCGAACGGTCTTCAAATGGCCTTCAGGCTTCTTTTGGTAGGTTGCTAAGTTCTTCGGCTCTTTTTTAAGGCTTTTCAAAATCAACGGCTATTTTACAAACCTTGAAAGTGATGTTCGTGCACCCGTCACTACATTTGAATTTATAATAGCTAGTTCATTGTTCTTGAATTTGACGTCTTTGGGCGCATCACCCCTTGGACTTTCATTGGATTTCTCTTGATTCAGCCTTTTTTGCTACTTTCTTCCTTCAAATTTCTTGGTTTGCATCCTCCTAAAGGGAAGGTGACCCTTCAGATTTGGGGAAGTGTCCTTTAATTTGGTAGCCGAGAGTCCCCCATAAGGGCACCTGCCCTTTGGGGTCCTTTGGTGGCCTTTTGTCTTCGAAATCCTTCAAAGCTTTCCCACAAACATTTTCCCACAGACAAAAAGTCCGCAAGAATTGTTTCGACTACTTTATCTTTAGCCTTCATAAATTATTTTGAGCTTTTCTCCCACAACTTCCCAGAATTAGTTTCTTGCCTTAGGCTTTGTTTTTTGGTCTTTTCTTTCTTTCAAAGGAAAAAGTCTGAAGGAATTCTTTCAGACAATTTCCTTGAAGGAATTGTCTCTTTGCCTTGTTTATTTTCATGAAGAAATTCACTTTGTCTGTTTTGTCAGGGGAATTTTTTTGAAGGAAATCCCTTTGCTCTTTTAGGCCTTTGAATTAGTCCATTTGCCCCCTTTCTGCCCTCCACAAGGGCTATTTGATCCTTTGGCTTTGGGGCAACCGATTGAACTAACTTTGGTTCAACAGTTCAATGGTTCATTCCCTTTGACTATTTGAACCAAGATTATTTGAAGCAAGCCTCGTTGAACACGTTGAACCTTTGAACCAAAGTGGTTCAACATTTCAATGGTTCATTCCCTAAAAATGACTAACTATTAGAAAATTATTCTTTTGATTGAACTTGCCTATAGAAGCCTTTGAACCTATTGAACTCATTAAACCCATTGAACCTTTGAACCAAAGTGGCTTAATAGTTCAACGGTTCAATGATTCAAGCCTTCTTATCTTTGATAAGTTTTTTGAAGCCATTGAACCTTGAAGCAGTTGAACTTTTGCTACTGATGTTGAACCTTTAAACCTTGAACCTGTTGACCCTTTGAACCAAAGTGGTTCAATGGTTCATCATTTCAATCAGTTCAATCCTTGCTTAGAATCCTACTGATTAAATATTTTTGTTGAGCCTTGTCATTGAACCAACTTTGAAATTTCCTAAGTGTTGAGAGCTTGCTTCTTTCCTGCAAAGTCTGTAGAAATCAACCTGTGAAGTCTGTTGAACTTGGCCTGCAGAGTCCATAGATTTTCTTCCTAAAAAGTCCATAGATTTTCTTCCTGCAGAGTCCATAGATTCAAGCCTAAAAAGTCCATAGATTTAAGCCTATAGAGTTCATAGATTTCTAATAATCTTGAAAAATGAGGAATTTGAATGCTTATAACAAATTTTGAAAAGGGAAGAGACAATTTTGGTGTGTAGGACCAAAATAGTTCAAATGTTGTCCCAGAAAATGAGTGATATTTTTAGGGACAATAGCTAGCTCTAGTTGGGGAACTTCTATCAATTGTAAAAAAAGAATTAAAGTGAGTAGAATCCATAATCTACAGTGTCTTCATGTGTACCATTGGGCTATGGAGTCATGTTACCCAGAAATGGAAGGCATCAAAAATGGAAACAAACAAAATTAAACAAAATTAAAAACTATACAAATATACATATGTATAGATGCAATGATCTGATACTTCAAGAGTTGAAGTGTTTCAAATGCTGCTTCCTGAGAGGTAGTGAAAATAGTGCTCTATCCTGATAAACCAGTAAGAAGACATTTTGTCTCTAGAAACGGTGATAGGTGAATGGAACTCTCCACCAGGAAACCAATTTTTTGTGTCTTCCTCTTGGCTCTTTCTTATTTTTTCTCCATGGTAAGATGTGGTTTTTAATTTTAAAACCATAACTCCTTGCTTTCTTTGCGAAGGGTTCCTTTACCTAATTTTGATTTGTAGTAGTATGGTCCGTTACCATAATTGGTTGTTCTTCTGGTTCAGTCCAGCACATGATTGGATTGTCCACATCAAACTCCTGACAATCTATCAGCTTAGCATCTCCTTTGATGTGAAGGAGTTTAATCTCTTCATCTTGAGCAATCTTCAATCTGAGCAACAGAGATTCACATCCAGTTATGTTGTTGAATTGGAAATTACATGAAGGAATAATATCTCCTTGAGGAGATATCAACACAGTCCTGACTCTATCATTAGTGGAAGAATTACTACCATCATATTCTAGGATCCAAGCATCATCAGAAGCTGATCTCCTATCAATTCTCTTGATGTCTTGTTTGGATCAATTCTTGGATTATCAGCTATAGGACTTTCATCTGTAAAAACATGAACATTCTCTATGGTCAAGAAATAATTACCCCTACCTAAAGACTCAAATAGAATTTGTGATGCAGGGGCTGACATTTGGGTGACCACGTATTTTGCCTCTTTCTCAGGGAAAAATCTCTTCATTACACCTTGGATAGGGATTCTTTCCTAAGACAGGTCCATGCTTAGTTCTCCTCCCACATCCTTACAAAAAATTTGTCCAAGTAGGATACCATAAGATGTTGGGATGTCAGCCACCAAGACAGTCATCTTGATTCTCTTGTGTGAAAATGTTGAAAATGCAAATTGGGCATCTTTGATTTGCCCTAGTGGTGGTACTTGCTTGTTCTCCATGGAGAAACATCTCCCAAAGGTTTTGGTTAGTGTGAGACCCAAAGACACAGCTACTTTAACAGGCATGACATTTTCAGATGCCCCAGGATCAATGATGCAATTGTTGAGTTGATAACCATTTATCAATAAGGAAACATAGAAAGGTTCTATTTTCCCAGGGGAAATTGGAGGAGTAATAAAAAGATTATTTGGAATGGGCATGTTATTTAGGGAATTAGGAGTTATTTTCTTAACCTCTTGTCTTACAGGGATGATATGGTTCTTGACACATTGGACCAACTTATCCAATTGATCAAGATTGGACTACAAATATTCAAATTTAGACATTTTAATTTTGGTCTTCTTGACATGATCAATTATGTTAAATGGCTGAGTTGGACTAGGAACAAAGGAAAGCATTTCAACCTTTTGGGTTTTAGGAGGGATGGGAGGATGGCTGGTTTACGAAATTGAAGTAGAAAGTGAAGGTAAAATTGATGTACTTACCTTTTGGGTGATTACTGGATCCTTTGACTGGAAAGTAGAGTGGTTCCATGCTTAGTAATTGTAATTGCTATTTGAGGTTGCTCATCTATCTTCTCTTTATCAGCTTGCTAGGCTGATTGGTTCTTGGACCTTGTAAACATTGCATATGATCCATCAATAGCTTCTCCTTTGCTTCTAGGTTCATCCTAGTAATTTAGGAAACCAATGTGGGAGTCACTGGCTGATTCTTCTTGATCCTCCATGAAGAGATCAGCATCAATTTCTTACTCAAACTCAAGTTGGAAAGAGAAAGCATGTTCTATTTCCAAATATTCAACTGCTGTGTTGGTTGGAGGAGCTTCAAGGGCAAGTTTCTATTGTGGGGGATGAAGATAATCTAGCTGCCCTTGATTCCTTATAGCATTACCTTGATATGACTGATTTAGAAATGTCCTTCTTGGCATATCTTTATATGAAGGAGCATAAGACATACGTTGTGCCATTTGTCTTTTCAAGGCTAGTAGTTCATTTGCTAGCTTTTGCACCATTGGATCAGTGGTGCATGTAGATGAATATTTAGAAGATGATGAGGGTCTATTTCTATTTGGATCTCTTCTTATTTTCGCTGCTACGATGAGATCATCTTCTACCTTAGTGGCCAAAAGTTGAGCTGCAGCAAGATCTATTTGACCAACACGTCTCAAAAAGAAACTTACTTTAGGTAACTAAGAATTAATGAAAAAGCATTTGAGATTCTCAGGTATAGGTCAAGCAATTACATGAATTCTATTCCTAAGTTTGTCAAACTTGTCTATGAATTCCCTCATTGGTTCACAAGGTTCTTTCTTCATCTGTGGAAGTTGAACCAGAAGTGCATGTGCATCTTCTATAGGTTTGAATCTAGCTTCAAACTTAGCTTTGAGGGTATTCCAATCAGTTAATGACTAAGCCTGTAGATGATAAAGCTAATCTATAGCAACACCTTGTAATGTTTCTATAAATAGCCTGACTGCTACATCTTCAAGTTCTACTCCAATTACACCATAGGCTATGCTGAAGGCTACAATGTGTTCATCAGGATGAACTTTCCCATCACCATAAAATTTGGGGAAATTCTTCCTTGAACTGCATGGGAGCTCATGTAGAGGTGCAGTAAGATTAAGAGGACCAAAATAATTACCCCAGGGACCTTGAACTACCATTATAGGATTATGAAAAATAGGAATAACAAATCTTAGAGGAGTAATTATTGGCAAAGCTTTATCAACAATAGAAGTGGATACTTCATTTGGAAATGGAGATCTGACTTTAGTAGGAGGAAAGCTCTTGGTTCGTTGGAGGTGAGATGGTGAAGGAAACAGATCAAAATTACTTTGTTGTACCAACTCAAATATAGGGTCAACAATACCTTTAGCCCTTTAGCTTCATGTATACCTTGAATCTGGCAGATTGTGAAACAAAATGGAAAAGAATTGACCTTGCTTCACTTTGAAGCTTGAGGCTTTAAATTGTGCACTCTTTCCCAGCAGCTCTGGTTTTATAGACTAGATAAAATAACAGAGGTGGAGGAAGATGGTAAGGCTATAAATGGATAATGGGTAAGACATGAAACGGAGTTGCCAAAGTCTATAATGGATAAGGGTTATAATGATAATGGATATGACAGAGGTGATGTTTTAATTTGAAACTTGAGATTCCAAATTGCACAATTATATATATATCCCCAGTGGAGCTGCCAAAAACTGTTGGTTGAATATTTTGTCAATCAGCGTATTAATAAACAAAATAGGTCTGATCAGCCAAAGTAGGAAGATTGGTCATCCAAATGTGTAGGTTCAACACAACAAAAAGGGATTAATCTCTCCTCTCATCAAGGGGAGGTTCCCTATATATATATATATATATATATATATAAAAACAAAAAATAATACACAAGGGTAGGATAAACCATCCATCTCTCTTTCTTCAGAGATGATGCATGCAAATCAAAGGAAAAATCTCAAGGGAAATGACAGAATGCACTCTTATTTTAGAAGTACTATTCATCAAACCACAAGAATCTTCCTAGTAGTAATTACAAAATGTAACCAAGGACATAATAACCAACAAATTGAGATGTAGCACAAAGTCTCCACCTCAATTACCCAAGAGTGAGATACAAAGGACAATGAGGGCACAAAGTTGTCCCAAGGTCCTTTACACAGAAACAAAAAGAAAACACACTAAAGACAATTATGGGAGCACAAAGTCTCTCCATATTTGACTTCAGGACACCTTCCTGACTACTTTCACTAATTTTGCTTGTTGAATTAAAGGAATAGAAAATATATTAAGGAAAAAGACATAAGAACATTTTCTCCAAAAACAAAGATATCACAGCACAAAGTCTAAAAAGTCACTTGCTTTCTTATTCCAATAACAAAATATGATCAACAATCTGAGCTCAAAGTCTTAGTAATGCATTTCAATTTGGGCGGAGTTTTGTTTCTAATAATTAGAGAGAGATCTCACCACAATAACAAGAGAGTCCCTTATATAGCCTCTTTAAGAAGGACTTGGGAATAGTAACACATCATGTTGCATTAAATTTTGTTAAGAAGACATGCTGGAATTTAGGGGCATTTACCCATTTTCTTTTCTCAATGTATAGAAATGGGTCATGCTATTAAAAGTTTGCATCTTTCAATATCCACTTGGTAGTCTACTTCTAGAAACATATATGATGCGCAATTATTTTTTATCCTTCCTCATCATTCCTCATTTTATAGTTAATTGAATCGGGTCCTTGATTCAATTTGATGCTCTATTATTTATTCTCTTCCTACTCTTTACACTCCTTTTAGCGGTTCTTCCTTTTGGCCTTTGCCTTAAAGCCTTTGAATGTATTTAGGTCCATTTTGGGTCAGGAAGAGCCTCCTGCAAGGGTATCTGCCCTTTGGGCAGTCTTCGGATGGCCTTCGGGCTTCTTGTAATGGGTTGCTAAGTTCTTTGGCTCTTCTTTAAGGCTTTTCAAAATCAATGGCTATTTTATGAACCTTGAAATTGACATTCACGCACTCGTCACTGCGTTTGAATTTCCAACGGCTAGTTCACTATTCTTGACTTTGACGTCTTGGGGCACGTCACCCCTTGGACTTTCTTCAGCTTTCTCTTGATTCAACATTTTTTTCTACTTGCTTCCTTCAAATTTCTTATTTTGCATCCTCCTGAAGTGAAGGTGACCCTTTGGCTTTGGGGAAGTGTCCTTTAATTTTGCAGCTGAGAGTCCCTCGCAAGGGCACCTGCCCTTCGGGGTCCTTCGGCGGCCTTTCATCTTCAGAATCCTTTGGAGCTTTCTCATGGACTTTTTCTACAGACATTTTCCCACAGACAAAAAGTCTCCAAGAATTGTTTTGGTTGCTTTATCTTTGGCCTTTAGAAATTCTTTCTGGCTTTTCTCCCGCAGCTTTTCCAAATTTCTTCAGACTTTTTGTCCAAAGGAATTCCTTCAGATAGAAGTCTGAAAGAATTCATTTCTTGGCTTAGGCTTTGTTTTTCAATCTTTTCTTTCTTTCAGATGAAAAAGTCTGAAGGAATTCTTTCGGATAATTTCCCCGAAGGAATTGTCTCTTTCGATTGTTTATTTTCCTGAAGAAATTCACTTTGTCTATTTTGTCAGGGAAATTTTTCTAAAGGAAATCCCTTTGCTCTCTTGGACCTTTGAATTGGTCCATTTACCCCCTTTCTTCCCTCCGCAAGGGGTATTTGATCCTTTGGCTTTGGGGCAACCCCTTGAACCTACCGATTGAACCAAATTTGGTTCAACGGTTCAATGGTTCATTCCCTAAAAATGACTAAGTGTCAGAAACTTATTATTTTGATTGAACCTACCTATAGAATCCTTTAAACTTGTTGAACTCGTTGAACCCATTGAATCTTTGTATCAAAGTCATTTAATGGTTCAACGATTCAATTATTCAAGCCTTATTCTCTTTGATAAGTGTTTTGAAGCCATTGAACCTTGAAGCAGTCAAACTTTTGCTATTGATGTTAAACCTTTAAACCTTGAACCTTGAACCCATTGAACCTTTGAGCCAAAGTGGTTCAATGGTTCATCGGTTCAATCCTTGCTTAGAAGCTTGCCGATGAACTCTTTTTGTTGAGCCTTGTCATTGAACCAACTTTGAAATCACCTAAGTGTTGAGAGCTTGATTCTTTCCTGTAAAGTCCATAGAAATCAACTTGTTAAGTTTGTTGAACTTGGCCTATAGAGTCCATAGATTTTCTTCTTACAGAGTCCATAGATTTTCTCCCTGTAGAGTTCGTAGATTTTTTTCCTATAGAGTCTGTAGAGTTAAGCCTGTAGAGTCCATATATTTTTGAGAAGCTTGAAAAATGAGGAATTTGAATGCTCAGAACAAATTTCAAAAAGGGAAGAGATAATTTTTGTTTGTAGGTCCAAAATAGTTCAAATGTTGTCCCAAAAATGAGTGATATTTTTGGGGACAACATATCTCATCTCGTAGAAAGGGAGGAATTTTAGTATAAGACATCAAGTATTTATGTAAACAAGGTTGAACACTTAGTTTTATATAAAGTATATGAAATCTTATATATGAAAACCAAAATGATCAATAGAAACACTTGTACATATAAAATATCTATCTATATAACTACATAAATACAATGACAAATTATAGGAAAGAAGAAGATAATCACGCAAATGAAAATACACTTAGATATGAAATTATAATCCATCTATTGAAGTATTAAAGTAGTAGCCTTGTATCAAAATTAACATGAGAGGATTAAAACTGTGAAATGGAATATATTATATACTAGTTTCTTTTTTTTTCAAATTGATAAGTATAAATATACATGGTTCAAGACATTCAATTTAAACTATATTACATGTTGGACTGTATTAGTTGTTGATTTATTACTTATCTAAAAATAGGGGTTTGACTTAGTTCTGGACCCTTGTAACTAATTCCTTTTGGATGAATTTTCAAGATTAACTTAGAGTATTTAAGCATATTTTAAATTGTGTTTTAAAAATGTTGGCCTACATTTGATGGAGTAGACTGATGAAGTATGATTGGCTTCTTAGCATTATAGAGAAATTAAAGACTAATGATTTGGCCACACTATATATAATAGGGATACTCTAGATCGTGTAGGTGGGGATTGTTGTCCCATCGAGTTGATCCCTTTGTAAATGACCTAGATTCACAAACTAGGATTTGTCATGTAAAATAGTTTAAGGTTGTGATTAAGATACTAGGATTTTTGCCTAACGGTAGGGTTTTGGCCTTGATAGAGGATTGTGGTAGAGGTAAGGTTGTTAATTAGGTGTAATACTTTGGTGTATGAGTATATGTCTCCTACACTCATCATGGGCTAGGTGTACAAACACATGAACCCTACACTCATCATGGGCTAAGTGTATAGGCACATGACCCCTTACCAGTGAGGGTTAGAAATTGGGATAGTGGGGGCCATTAGGGCTTCTAGGTAGATAGGTATGTCAACATTTAGAGACTTTCCATTAGTGGTAGACATAGTGACAATGATATATTTTATATATCTACTATATTAGGATATTTTAGGATAGTTTCTGAATGAGGTGGAAACTCTAATGCTATCATAGGAAAGATTTGGAGAGTACTAATTAGAGGTGTATATTTAGAAAAATATCCTTTATCTAGGTTGAAATTATGGTAGGATGTCAACATTAAGTACAAATACCACCATAATATGAAGATACTTATATGTAGAAATAAGCATATGATAGAGGGTGAGGAGATGACGTTTAGGGGGAAACAAGGGTGAGCATACACTTGTTAGAGAGGAACCTACAGGATAGGATGAGAATGATGAAATGGGGTTCAATTAAGAATTATACCTAAAATAACATGAATTTACCCAAATAAAGTATAAGTAAGAGACACAAAACAACTATAGTCACAACAAATGTAAAGAGTAAAACATATTTAAAAAAAAAATTACATCTATTTATGTAAATGGTGTCATCCTAATAGAGGTAGATGCAGTTATGGATGACCCAACAACTATATCCAAAAGTATGAACAATGGATATAACAAATCAAATGTTATAAATACTGGCTATGATGATGAAGGAACCATCACATCCTATAATATACTAGTAGTCAATCAATAACTCTCAACTACTAGGGGGTTTTGGGGATCTATAGAAGGGTTAGGTGGAGGGATAGGAGGAATAATAGGGTTTTTTAGAGGCTTCGAAGGAGTAGCTAGAGGGTTTTATGGAGAGTTGGGAGGGTTAGCAGGATGGGTTATTAGAAAAAATAAATTATAATTAGAAACATCAGTTAAAAATAATGAAAATTAAGAAAAAAATAGGGTTAAATAAAAGATATTTGGATGGCTTAACTCTCCTACATGATGAAATCATTGATTAGAAATCTTTTGGGGTGAATTTTGGCACTTCCTTACACTATTTTGGATAAAACATGATCATGGAGCACGCTATGAGGAGGAAATATGAATGCAAAATGAATACATTTTGCACTTTGGTTTCCTATTTTTTTAAAACACATAGAATGTAATTTAATTATTAACATGATCACATTAGTGTTAATAACATGATCATGTTACTATTTAATATAACATGATCATGTTATTGACACTAATGTGATCACAATATTAAATAATGCAATCACATTATGGCTCAACAATCCTTAGCCTAGCCTTAAGTAACGTGATCATGTTAATTAAATAATATAATAATGTTATTAATTAACATGATTACATTCCATTAAATGTCCATGAATTTATCCCCTAACTCCATGCACTTATCCTCCTCACAATTTCTAACTCTAGTCTACCCAAAATTGTTATATTTTTATAGCTCACCTTCCTACCTCAAATGTATTTATTTTATTTCTTTGGGTCATTTTTATGAACCTTGATAAAGGTTTTTCCCTTTATTCTTTCCTTCCAACTCCCCATGTAGTTAAATAAACTTTACTATGTCCCTTCTTGTTAGGGCATATGCTTCCTTAACAAGACATAACAACAAGTGTTTCTTCCAAGCTTCCTCTCACAATTTGAATTTAGACAACGAAATCAATGCATGAAAAGGAGTAATAAAAAAAATATTTTTTCTTGGCATACCTTTCTATTATGATGTCCTTTTCATTTTGATACATTCACCCTCCATTTTTAATTTTTTTTCTTAGATGGTTTTCCTCCTATGCTTTCTTCTTATGCCTTTGACTCTTCTAAATTTTTTGCTCTTAACATTATCTAATTGATTATTTCCTTAGGTCCATTCGTGGCCTCCTTTTTATGATCTATCATTAAGCTTTTTCCCTTATGAGGTTGTCTTTCAAAATCATCTTATTTGGCTAGTGGTTTATTCAACTTTTATAAATTAATTCCCTATTATTCATACCTCATAGAGGGACTTTATTTGACTAATTTTTGGACATTGGCAAGCTCATGAAGTCGCTACCCTTTGTACACATGGAAATCTAATTCTTCCACTTGTTTTAATGGTTGAATTTATTTTTATTGAAGTATTCTATCATGTGCATTTGATGATATAGGCTTGATTATTTTCTCCTTCTTTTCAATTTTTTTGATTATCTCCATCAAAAAATCTTCATATGTTTCCATGAAGTTAGGATTTTATGTCATTCTTTCTTGAAATCACCACTTATGAGAATCCCCATCAAAATTTTAAATAATAAAAATCATTCCCTCCTTTCGACCTCTAGGCCTCAAGTCAAGGTACTCTATCATCATATCCACCTAAACTCTTACTAACTTACCTAGATCACCATCAAAATATAGAAGAACTATCATCCTTAAATAATCTTTCATATCCATATACACATAATATCTCTTAACATACCTCAAATAGGGCCAAACTTTGAATTTCCTTACCCTATGGTATAAAAGTGAAAGAGTCAAGTGCTCATCATAATTTTCCATAAGATCCCAATGAATCAAATGCTAGTCCTCATGATCCTATGCCTATGTATTACCTTTCATCCTTCCTTGTTTCTATTCTAATCCCCCAAATGGCCAATATATGGTCTGATATCACTGTAATGTCCCCAAATTTGGATGACAACCTAAAATAGGGTTTTCCACAAAACCCTAGCCAAACCAAGCACAAAATAAAATATAAAAATCTATAACCACCAAACCTTAGCTAAAAAAATGTATGATATTCACTCTAAAAAGCATCGAAATAAATATACAAGAAGTTGAAAATTATTTTGAAGATTGAGTACATTTTTTGGAGTCTAATAATATAGAAAATTGATAAAAATACCTCACAAAAATATTCTAAATTTTACTTTAAATTATAATTGTACCTTTTAGCCCTTTAATACCTCAAAAACCTCTCCAAGATGTTTTACATACTGAATAAAAATATAATAAATAAATCTAGAATTTATTTCTTGATTTTATCTCACTGAAACACCTCTCGAAGCTCGCCAAACAAGTTTCCCAAGTTCCAAAAAATTTCAAGAGTAATTTATGAATGATCTAAGGAATTTAAATGACCCTAAAAATCCTCTAAAACCCCTCCAATACAAACTTCCCAAGATTAAGACAATTCACTAGCCATAATAATTAATTTTTCCTACAAATAGGGTAAAGCTTCAAAAATTCATAACGCCCTCAATACTAGGATTTTTGATAAAAATAAGAGAGTTAAAACTCATCACAAAATTATTCACTATCAAATAAAAATAATATCAATTTTTTTCTTCCATGTTATGGCAACCAAAACTTGTTTCAAAATTTTGAAAACCCTAGTTTCCAAACATTTCCTCCACAAAACCTAGGTTTACTCAAATTTCTAGAAGTAAGTGATGTTTGAAAATGCCTTTCTAAATCCAATTGCATGAACACGTGAATTTAAAAGCTCAATTATAGTCCTTAAATAGAGTTTCCAAAGTATAAGGAATGGAGGTTTTTATTGCCAAACCTAAGACACTTCTTGAAATTTTTCATCCTCAAGAGGTGGAAACCAAGCTTGACATACTTGATGAATAATAATAATATTAAAAAATGCATAATACTAAAATGAATCCTTACTTTTCGTTATATTCTACTCCTCCAAATGTAGTGCGTAAAATTAGAGGGAAGAATTACCTTCTTTATCAAATAGTAAAAGATCATCTTAATTTCACTTTAGACCTTAAGTGCCCAAGACCTATAAACCCCACCACTTAGGTGAAATAAAAACATAAGGTGTTTTTTCATAACTCAAATCAATATTAGAAATATAAAGTACATTTTTTATTATTAACTCCTCACAAAGTGGCCAATGATGTTTTGTTTCCTTCCTCTACCCTTAGCCATTGGAAATGAGAATAGGATAAGGGTTCCATGAGGGTCTAGATAAAAAGTGGGGACATTACAAGCATGGATAAATAAACACCATATTTTGGAAAATTAAAATTTTAAATCACTATTATAATATGTCATAGAATTGATTGACTAGATGTTGAGATTAAAAAAATATATAAATATTTAATAACTAGAAAAAATCATCAAATAAAAGTTTAAAATAAAAAATATAATCCAAATGAAGATTTTGAAACAAAATCAAGACCTCAACCCACATAGTACAAGTCAATATATTAACCATCATCTCATCATCATGTTTCCAATCCATACATGCCATTTTGAAGGCCATGATATGCTTCACAGGACTATAGGGAAATCTATATGTAAGAAAAATTATATATCAACACAGGAACCACATTCCATTATCGAGTCATCTCAGGGGGTCCAACTTTAATGCAATGAGACTACCATCATAATGGAGGTAAGTGATAAAAATTATAACAAAGATGAAAATTATAATGAAACATAATAGGTTTCCCTGGGTTTACTATAGGGAAAGCTATATGTAAAAGAAGGAAATTTAAAATCAAAACCAAGAAGACAAAGACAACAAAAGATAGTATAAAATAGGGTCATGCAACCTGCCACATGTTAGTATTAAAAGTAACATCTTCATACAAAGGAAAACATGGGTTTACATTAAAATTCATATCTTGATGCAAACATGGAAAATGGGTTTTATAAAAGATTGAAAAGGATTTAAACTTTTAGAAACATAGAGCTAAAAAAGAGTGAAAACTATGGGGTCCCACTATGTGTTCCCAAATGTATTCAAAAGAATAAAAACATGCCACAAGGGTTTGAAAAAGGGTTGGTAATAAAATTAAATCAACCTAAGGAATCAAATGAGATCCTGAATTTTCTATCAAATTTTTTATATTGTGAAATCTATAGGTTGAAAAAACAACGATCAAGATAAAAATGTTTAATGAAAAATAATCTAGTAAAATAAATAAAAATTAAAACATTTAATATATTATCCAAAATCAATTAAATTAAATACACAATGGAAGTATGCTTTATTAATTAAATTATTCCCATTTAATAAAGGAGATATGATTTACTAAGAAAATATTGTAGTTTAGGAAAGGAGATATGTAATGCTCATTTTACTGAATTGCTCTTGATGATTGCATTTCAACTCATTCCATTTCTTATACCTATCGATGATAAAAAAATTCTAATAAAGACCTTGGAGAGATAAATCCATTGAATCTACATGTCGTGCCACTATTATACATCCCTAATATAACATTTTATGAAAACCTACAACATGGCCAGTCATTTTCCCAAACAAATTTGGCCCAACTATAGTTCATTGTTTATGACTATTTAGGTTCCCATTAAGGTTATAAATATATATTAATGAGTATATTAGATATTTTAAACATAATTTCTTCTTTATAAGAATTTATTCAGCCTCTATTACACCTACTAGTCATGTGTTTACCTATAGGTTATTAGACTAGTTATTTTCTTGATCAATTATTGCATCATTACTCAACCAGTTTTAGATTTATGCACCTAATTTGTTCACTCATTATTTTTTATCAACTCATACATATTACTTCCAATCCAAGATACCATGGTGATGCCCATTTCTTCTACACTAATAATTCATCATGTGATTATATCCCTTTCTATCTAGGTCATTCTGAGTGTTAGAATAGAAAGGGCTTCTTGGAGGAACTATATGTCTCCTTATTCAAGTTGTAGATCCTTATCCATTTCCACCTTAGTAAAATATAATAGGGTTCAATTTGATATATTTTTAACATCATTAGGAGATTAATATAAGGGAACCTTAATTGCAATGTGAAACTCTTTTTACGTCTTAAATAATGTTAGGTTTGTTGATTTATATGCTAGGATTATATTTTATTTATAGAATCATAAAGTGTTAATTTTAAAACAACATGCTTAACTCTAAATCACATTCCTATTCTAAAATAACATGCATTAATTTCTAAATCACAATTCAATTCTAAAACTATAATATTTTCTTTCTAAATTGTATCATCTTTCGTAAATGACAACAATTTAATTTATAGGTCATACTTCCATTTCATTATTTAGTTTCACTTACATTGAATAGAATCATACACATTATTATTTTTGGTGGGATTATTTAGAAATAGATATAACTGACATGGGATTACCATGGAATCTCCATCTCTACCAAAGTAGTAGAGTACATCTCCAAGTTGACAAGACAAAGACTTCTACTTACATATGGAAGATTTTATGGATCGGATCCCTACAGTAACACAAGATAACCTACATGAATAAAATGCATGTATTACATAAACATGCCATTTAATTGTAAATGTATATATCTTATATTTATACAACATTGTAATATGATAGATATAGCAAAGAGAGGATTGAATATAGATAATCAGAGTGAGATAAGATATTAAAATGTATATAATTACTTGTAAAATCTTATAAAAGAGAAATAATAAAACAAAGAGAGTGGAGGTATTTTATATATATATATAAAGAAAGTTATTATAGAAAATATTTGAATTATTTATATTTTGAATGATAACATTTGTTTCTTTTAATTTTTTAATGTATAATATAACTCACTCCAAATAATACTAACCTATGATCTACATTAATTTTAATGTAAAATTTAACTTGAAACTCATAATAATAAATAACTAACATTATAAATTTTATGTCAACAATTAATGGCACCTCATAGATTTTGATTAAATAATGTTTGAAGGAATGTATCCATTATAATTTTTAAAACTAGCATTACATGAAATAAAGAGTGTGGGAAGAAATACTTTTTAAAAAAAGTGAATCCACTTCGAAACCAAACGAACTAGTGAGTCACTACCTGAAACAAAGACATCTTTCTTTGGGTCAAAGGAGGAAGAATTTTGGGTCACTTTTTCTCAGATTTTGTGGCCTTCGATACTAAGAAAAGATAAACATGCATAAGCCTCAATAAATCGTATTAACAATCAATTAAAGTAGTTTAATAATAATCTTGAGGCCCTTAAAGGACATTAACACACCTTGGACTAAGTTATCAACTATTGGCTCGATACTTCACTCAATTCATTCTTAATAGTTTGGGATATTCAATATTTGGACAAGTTTTGCTGCCAAGAAGGCTGAATTTGTTTAAGGGGAAAGAGAACGATTCTTGAATAGGGTATCATGCTTACTTCTATGCATGGAATTATTATAAATTATGTGCGCAAGCTGGAAAGCACACAAGTAGATGCTCTGTATTCTGATATAGCACTGCCACCAACATATCCCCTATGCCTTCTTAGCGGATGCTTCCAGAATCCGACAATGGATCAAAAAGAAGCATGGCTAAAGAGTTTCTTAACCGCCAATCTGAAATATTAGTTTTGTTCGTTTTCTAAAGCTTGTTGTGGATCTCGAAGCCAGCGGACAACTTTTCTTGTGAACGTTCGAAGCAGAAGCCAAACGCTGTTGATTTATTTTACAGAGCTTGCTACGTGAAGCAGAGTCTTATTTCTTGTGTGAATTGTTGCCGGAGGGATTTGAGGATCGAGGAATGATAATTTCTTTCCCACTGCCACATGGTTATATTGTTGCTCACCCCTCCACATGCGGATTTGTTTCTCAATGCGGATGGAATTCCACGCCGTAGAGCATTTTGCATGGCCTGCCCATCATCACGTGGCCTATGTTTGACAATGTGCAGAAACTCAACGCTCTCTTCCTGCTCATAAAAATGAAGCCGGAGATCGAAACAAACCAGGGAGGAGACGGATTGATGAGCGGGAAAGAAGGGGATAGATGTGCCAAGCAGGGACTAAATTTGATGGCCAGATTGTCGTGTCTATGTCTTTATTTCCTAAAATACAATCATTTTTAGGGGATCGTATTAGATGCATGGTCATATTTTACGCAGATGGTAGAAAAGACCCTTAAAAAACTAAAAAAATATTTTTTTTATATAATATATAATATTATATATTTTGCAAGTTAATATATTATTGTAGTATTATAATATTTGTTTTCATAGTTTTTATTAGTATTATATTATTATCATATACAAATCTATTATTTGTATTATCACATTTTTTGCGGTGCAGATAAGCACAATTTACACAAAAAGGAGTTTGAAAGGACTTTATCAAACTTTTGGACCTAATGAAACACTTTCAAACATAAGTTACGCATGATAATATATGATTGAAAAAATACTTAAAACAGACACCTATTTTCGTTGAGATGGCACTTATTTCTATCATGTATCGGATAACTAAAATAGTTCAATGGATTCTACAGATTACATTGATATATGTGACATGTCATCAAATGTTCCACATGCATGTCCTTGGGTTTCTTCGAGTCCATCACTCGAAATACCCTATAATTTCCCCTCATTGTCGTCACTTAGTTCAACTTCAAATCTTTCAAAATTTTCATGTTTTTGATAGAATTTCCCTTCCCCACCACTTCCCCATTACTCAAGATTATCATGAAAAAAAAATCTCCTCCCCGCACAACTCAATGCCATGTTATATGAAGGAACACATCATCTCATTTTCTACTATCACCTCTACTATAAACATCAGATTGTATTATTGATTAAAGCTTCATGCATAAAATATGAAATGGAGTCAACGATAATGAATTTTGAGTGAGGTACAACTATCAATTTACACTCTTTTATTTTAAAAAACCCCACTTCACGAAAACATCAAGTAACTCTTGTGGAGTTTGTGCTACTTTTTAGATCAGTTGTTAAGATCCTTCCTGAAATAGATTAGAACTATATTGAAAATATGCATAAATAACATGGAAAAAAAAATAGACAATGATTATTTGTATCAAAAGAGAGGGAGAATTACATTCCAATTATTATTGGGATCTTCTAGGGAGAAACCTCCTTTGATTGATCTCAATTTAATATAATTGATGGATAATTTCTCACTAACATAACATGAGGACATAATGAAATGTATAAATCAAGTGATAACATAAAAAGGTGCCACACATCTTACAATGACACAGTGAGTTATAAAAAATCCAAGATTCAACAATATAGTGACAACTATAAAGATAGACTAACACATTAGAACATAAAGGGATGAATAAGCAATCAAAGATAGTGAAAAAGCACAAAATGTAAAATAAACCTATAAAATCTTACATCATAAATTAAAATTCAAAATTAGAATGGACAGGTCATTGAGACTATTACTCTATAATTAATTCTCACATATGGAGGATTCAAGTAATAAATTTGAGAGATAACCAAATGGACTATAAGTTATGGCCCAAATTCAAATCAAATTATATTTTCTAATTGTTAATCTATGAAATACTATCTAGAACCTTGTATAGTCTGAAATCCTTAATTTTGAATTTAAGCATAGAGCTCCTTTCAGTCAATAATGAAAGATGAAAATCAATAGCCAACTCCTCCATTTTTCTACTTTGGAAACATGCAAGAGTTTAAGGACACATAATTAAATAGGTCCACTTTGAATAATGTATTAAAGCACTTTTCATCCATTTATGCATAGGTAGAGGACATTTGACCATAAAAAGATGAGGATAATCTATCTCTTGATGAAAAAGAATACAAACCAAAGTTATTAGAATTCATAAATCGATGGCCAAACCTGAGTTATTTTCTAGAGAAAATTAGGTTATAATCTATTTATAGTAGGCACATGCAAAAAAAATAGCTTCCATAAGATTAATAATACATAGGTAGTAGCATATGTGATCCATTTACCCTTTAAGAAGTTCTATAGACTACCAAAACAACACACCTTACAACAAGAAAATAGTTAGTAACTTATTTAAATATAACAGTATTAGGGGTACATTAATAAGATGGAACGAAAATCCCATTAAATTTCCTGTGAAGTATAAGGTCCCCATCGCCCAATTTAGACATGGTATCATAATTTTGGTGACCAAGTTAAATTGACTATAAGGAGCCTCATCTATAACCCATGTGGATGAGGATTGAGTCCATATACTATCTAAAATTTTAGAAGGTAATGCCCCCTTTGGTGGAAATAATAAGTTAAAATTTAAAAACCAAAAGTGTCATGCATGACCAAGTAGATAGTAAATTTTATATGTTTTCATATTTAGTGGACACCATCTGTGGTACTATTAGCACTCTCAGGTCCCATCCTTGCCAACTAAAAGGATAAAAAAAGATCTATGATGACATTGATCATATCTATATCTACAAATACATGGATCATACGTAAAGGATAATAAATACCTTCTATCCCAAGATTTATAAAGCAATAAATAAGCACTTGATGCTAAGGCTTTCTACATAGGTCAATAGATCACTCAAGTTATTGGGTGACTATTTTTTATATCCAAAACACACACTTATCAAGTTTGAAGGTACATTGGTGGCCCCTTTATATCTATGCAAGCATGTGTTTAAAAAATTAGCTAAGCAGGGGATACCTTATTGGTTGTCCAATAGTGTGAATGAAAATATGAGAAGAGTGAAATTAGTAAAGTATTGTAAGACACCCCTCAACATTGGGAGGAAATAGTTCTAAAATTTGGAAAAATTGGCCCAAACTTCAATGTAAAGAGGTTATCTCAATTTTAGAATGGTTGACTTTATATTCTAAGACATGTAGAAATAATTGATTGAAACTTTGTTGATATTATTTGAATACATACAAGCATAAATAAAATGAAAATACAGTTACAACCTACACCTACATGGTTATTGAACCATAATACAACTAATCTATGATGATGTAATAAAATAATGTAATATGTGTTTAAATAATTATGCTAATAGTCCCCCCTTTATTACATTGTTTTTACAAATGTACACCCAGCATAGATCAAATTTCACCTTGCCAAGAGACTTGCTGAGTATATCTACTATCTGTGAATCCATCAGGCAGTACTAGATCTGAATATGGTGATTCAAAACTTGTTCTCTGATGTAATGACACTGAACGTCAATGTGTTTGGTTCTTTCATGAAAAACTCAATTCTTCACAAGCTCCAAAACACCTCAATTATCAGAGAAAAGAATAGATTGTTGATCTTCAAGAATCTCCATATAAGACAAAGTATGATGTATCCATATTTTTTCACACATAGCTCCTCATGTGGCACGATACTCTACTTATGTGGATGAGAGAGCAACTATTGATTGATTTTTGCTGATCCACAAAATGGGTCCATATCTAAGATAAAAAATGTATCCTGAAGTAGATTTTCTATCATCAACAAATCTAGCATATTCTGAGTTGGTGTAACCTTACAAGAAGAACTGACTATTCTTCTTGTATTCCAGACCATACTCAAGTGTGCCTTAGACATACTCTTGTGATAACCTAATGAAATTTCTTTAGCTCCTACATAAATCTAGAAAGATAGCTCACAACAAAACATATATCTGGCTTGGCTTAGGTCAAGTAGATGAGGCTCCCAATGAGATATGTGTAGAGAGTTACATCCATTTGAGGGGAATCTTGGAAATGAGAGAGTTGTAAACCTTTCTCCATCAGTGTCAAAAGAGGTTTACATTCTGACATTCTATACTTTTCTAGGACTGTCTTGAGGTATTTCATTTGGGAGATAAATATGTTATTCTATTTCTACCATATCTCTGAGGCAAGACAATAATGTACTAGCCCAAAATCAGTCATATCAAAGGATTTCTTTAGGCTATTCTTTACTGCATCAACAAGATCATCTGAACTACTAATGACCATAAGATCATCCACATATAAGATAATAATGACAATATTTGTACCAAATTCTTCATATACAAATTGAAATCAAAGGGGCTATGAATGAAACCATGCTGTAATAGGTGATCATTTATTTTTATGCACCATGCCTATGGTGCTTGTTTAAGTCCATAAAGAGACTTAACTAGATGACATACCTTATGTGGATGTTTTTCATTGAGGAAACCTTTTTGTTGGGTCATGTATACTTCTTCCTTTAGATCACCATTCAATAAATCATTCTTGACATCCATCTACTAAATTTTCCATCCATACTATACTACCAATGCACAAATAATTCTAATGGTCTTGATCTTCGTAATGGGTACAAAGGTATCCTCACAATCAAAACCCTCTTACTGAGCATAACCCTTTGCAACAAGCCATGATTTATTTTTGTCGATGTATCCATCTGCCCTTTACTTTATTTTGAAGATCCATTTACTGCTAATGGATTTCTTTCCTATAGGTAGATCAACAAGTTCCCATGTCCCATCCTTGATGAGGCATCATATCCTACATCCATAGCTTTGTTCTACTAGTGTTGACTTAAGGCCTCTTGAAATGTCTCTGGTTCAGTGTTGTCAACCACTGAACTCATGATTGCAAGATTGACTTCATCTTTTACCTATCTTATTTTTCAAACTCCTGATAATGTGTCTAGAGGAGAGCTCAAGTGTGAGTCCTTGATTATAAAATCTAGCCATTTAGTATGTTATTGTAGCTACTAATTTGATGAAGAATTACCCTATAGATTACCAAGATCAATGAACAATTCTCCTTATTGAAGATCACTTTCTTCATGCTCATCATCTAACTGTGGGAATAGTCTGTGAGAGGTGGTATGGTTTGTCTCCTTCTATGCCAATGAGTTAAATGATGACTCATTATAGACCACATCATGACTTTCATACATCTTCTTCATCTCAAGATCCATGAGATAATATGCTTTGGAGGTAGTGCTATACCCCAATAAAATACATTGGAGTTTCTTTGGTTCAATCTGATTCCTCTTTTTATCTAGAACATGCATATAAGAAGTATAACTAAATGCTCAAAGATGAGAGCTAGATGGTTTACAACCATTTCATACCTTTTCTAATGTCTTATATAGAAATATCTTTGTTTGTGCTCTATTGAGAAGATAGACAGCCATCTCTACTATTTCTACCCAAAATTGTGCCATGAACTATGAAGTGGATAGCATACAATGAGCCATCTACATGATTGAGCGATTGCATCATTTTTTTATTTCATTATGCTGAGGCATGTAGGGATAATTTAGGTACTACTTCATGTTGTTTTGTTTTTGGAATGTTGATAAGTCTTTTGATGTGAATTCCCCGCTTGATCTAAGTAGAGGAGTTGAAGTGTCTTCTCAAACTGTGTAACAACATGTTGATAGAAGGTCTTGAAATGTGCAATAGCTTCACTCTTCTTTTTGAGAAAGAACACCCAAATCTTGTGAAAAAAGTCATCAACAAATAATTGAAAGTACCTAAATACTTAATGGGATGCTGGCATGGGTCCACACATATCAGTATGCACCATAGCAAGTCATTCTTTGGCATGTGAGGAACTCAACTCAAATAGAACCTGATGTTGTTTGCTCACAAGACAACCAGAACATATCAACAAAGAATGGGAAAGCTAAGGAATTCCATGTTCCATTTCTTTGTAACTAAGTTATAAGAGGGAACCAGTAGATAGATGCCCATAGCAGTAGTGCTAAAGTATAATGGATGCTATCATAGAGGTAGCAAGTACAACTTCACTAGTTGAAACTATATCTAAGGAAAATAACTATTCCTTCAAGAAGGCTTTAGAAACAAATTCACCTTCTTAGGAAATGAGACATGATTTTATTCCTTATTGGACTATAAACTCTACTTTTATCTTGTGATTCAATAGTTGATTGATAGATGAGATATTTGTTGTCAAACCAGGGACATATAGTACCTTTGTGAGAACATAGCATCTTGTCCCAAGAGGAATGGTGACACATCCAATTCCTTCTAAAAATTACTCTTTATTGTCAGCAATTCTAACTCAATGTCTAGTTGGATGAGTTATTAGTGAAATAAAAATTTCCTTACATCTAGTTATGTTCTTGCTAGCACTAGAGTTTATTATCCAAACTTTTCTCACTTCTATCGAGATTTGGGAGACTAGTACAAGATCATCATGGGCTCCATATGATACCCGTTCTACTAATTCATCATCAGATGTATTTTATTCTTTATTTTATGCTACTACATGGCATTTTTACTTTGATTATCAAGGATGTCTTTCATTGAATCTTGTTTATTAGAAGAGCCCCGTTGACTAGATTGGCCTTGAGCCAAGGCATTATACCAACAATGATCAGTATCATGCATGTGGGTTTTGTAAATGTAATACCACTTCTTTGACTTTTTAGTCTTATATTATTGTTGATGTTGTTGTGGCACCCTTCTAGAATTTTGGACCCTGTTGTTTGGAGATCAGGGCTTTGTCCTCAAATTCTTCATGCATGAACTGAATTGTTTCCTCTTATTGAAGCAAATTTACCAGTTATTCAAAACACATTACTTGATTCGTAATGTTGAGTGTCATAATGAACATGTGAAACTAATATGGGAGAGCTCTCAGCATAATAAAAACCAACATCTTGTCCTCAATCTTTTCTCCAAATCCAAATCTAACAACTTTTGCTCATAGTTCTGCAACCCGATGTAAGAACTCTTCAACCTTTTCTCCTGAATTCATACTGAGTGTATGAAGAAGAGATTAAAAATGTATAATTATGGTCTAGTTCTTTGCCTCATAAATTATGGACAAAATTTCCCATGCCTCCTTCAATGTCTATGCATCATGAACATGCAATTATACTTCATCAGTAATACTAAGAGTTATCAGCATGAACACTTTTACATTTGACTTGTCAAACTTCTTTTACTCATCTAGTCTAGTAGAATGGGTCACTATTCCAATGATGATGATCCATAATTCTTCACATTAAAGATTCATTTGCATCTTCATCTTCTAGGTAGCAAAATATGGCCTTTTCAAGAGCAGAGCATTTGATAATAGAAACTTAGGTGTAGACATATTTATGTGTTTCCTTAGTTTATTTTTATAATAAAATTACAAGCAAAATAAGATATATTACACAAAAGTTTAAAAATTTATGTATTCAGAAATAATTGACCTTGTTTAATTGCTACCACCTTTCATAACAACATCCTATATTTGTGCTTTGGCATCATGGTATCTTCTAATTTTACTATCATGCTTTTCCTTCAGACCATGAAATCTACAGATCTTCTTTGCAAATTTTCATAGCTCTCTCTCTTCTACAGGGTTTTTCTTCAAGATTTTCTAGAACTACTATGTTGAACTATTATTCCAATGTGGCCTACTTCTATAGGCAAGCATCGACTTGCTTTTTGCACTTTTTTTTATGGCTAGTGATTGGGATTTTTCTCCAAGATATTTCTATAGCATGATTTTCTCGAACGAACATCAATCCTTTAGGCTTGAATTCAGGTATACCAACTTTAATGGACTACAATCTTCAATGCATCCCAAACTTTCAATGCTTAAATGTCATCTTGATACACATAGATGCTACCTGCTTCAGGTCATGGCTCTCTTCTATGCTAAAATAAAAATCATTGTCTTCCTATAATGGCATCGTGGTATTGGTTATAATACTAGAACATAGAAATAATTGATTGAAACAATGATGATATTTTTTTGATGCATAGAAGCACATATACAATGAAAATATAGTTACAAGCTACACCTAAATGGTTATTGAACCATAATACAACTAATCTACGTTTATGTAATAAAGCAATGTAATATGTGTTTAACTAATTACGCCAGCAAGACCACATGAGGGTAATCATACAAAAAATAAATAGGTTTCAAAGACAATTCAAGAAAAACTATGGACATTATGATTATGGGAATGATTTGTTGTTTTCAATCCTAAATATGACTCTATTTTTTACATAACAATGAAGAATGTTCATATGTCCATGAGTATTATTGAAATTATACAATATGACCCTCCATTATAAATAAGGATGAAATCATAATAGATAAATAGGGAAAATCCACTAAGCAGGTTGAGCAACCTTATTAATAGGAGGAAATAAAGGAATAAACTAATGAAAATTTGAAATTACGGATTCTTAAGAATGTTAAAAAGTCAAAGGATGTAATGTACCTAAAAACTATCGAGATAATAAAATTACCAATAGGTCAAGATATAAATTAATCTTGAAATTGATTCATATCAAATTAATTGAATCAATTATAAACCATGCGTAAATAATCCTCAACTTGAAATTAGAGTTGAGATGCAAAAATTTGAAAAAACTAAAATCTAAAAAAACCCTATTTTTAGCAGCTACTATTTATAGTAAAATATTTGAAAATAATCTAAACACTAAAATTAACCTATAGGATGAATTTAAACTGAAGTTATTATCTGATCATAAAAATATACAATTTCTAAAACTAGAAAATTCCCTAAAAAATCATTAAACAGTAATTTCAGACCCTTAAATTATCACGTATGGCCTCTAAAATTTATCAAAAGCACCTCTAAGTGGAAAGAGATACATAAGACAACAATGAACATATCAAGATGGTCGTTTATTTGTTGTTTTGTTATTTGTTCATTTTTATTCTTTTGTTATTTATTCTTGGTGTTTTACTATTTTAGTCTTTTGTTACTATTTTATCTTGTATTGTATTATTTTGCTCTTTTGAGTTCAAATATATTTTACAACATCTTTTAGTCTAGTTTTTAGTAAGGCTTGATTTATTTAGACACATGGATCTTGGTTATTCATATCTTGAATTCATTTTATTTATTAAGTTGTTCTATCCTTTCTTTTATACATTCTTGTTCCTACTTAAATACTGATTCTTCATATCTTAATTTCAAGTTAGGTTACATTTTTGAATTTGCTTTTTTTCTTCTTATTCTTATTTTTGTTTTTATTTAAATGTAAATAGTTTTAACTCCAATATTGGTAGTTCTTATCATTATCCTTATTTATAAATATTCACATTTTAACCACCCAATTACAATCAAAATATAATGTCATTACAGGGCATTCATACTTATTATGAATAATTTCATTTTGCTAAAGTAAACACTAAGTCCTCCGAGTCCAAAAGTCAATGTGGCACCGAACACCATATTTGAAGGCACTATCTTGTATATCTACTACCTAACATGATTTCACAATTGAACATTGGTTCACATTTCTTTTATTCTTCATACCTCATTCAATTTTTTCCCACTTCTAGGAGAACTACATTGGCCTGAGGTCCATCTGAACTATGCAGGGACTGCTTACATACATGACATATCTCGTATTAACTCAGTCACCCTCATTCTTCCAATCATCTTTGTCATCACTTTATGCATCCTCGTATGCCTTATTTTTTATGGCTTCTTTTGTCATTAGACCCTCACCTTTGTGTTTTTGCCCACTCATATATAATATATGGATTAGGTTATATCCATGAGATATGCTTTCTAATTTTCCGTAATGAGGCACAATATTTTGTCCAATCACACATTAAATTATCCATAATGGGGTAAAATTAATTATCAATGATCAAAATTATGCCTACTAGGTCAAAATCAATTTATCAATCAATCATGTCTGCTCTATTGGAGCACAATCTTAATTCATCAACTCCTTTATTTAGAGAAATGCTCTCATTTTTTTATAATTCCTAGCTCTACAGCTTTTTCCATCATTATGGTAGTTCAAAATGTGTAACTTGTCTCAGGATCAATCATTCCATGTTTTAGGTATGTCAAAAAGTGTGTCACTTTTGTTTTGGGATTGTATTCTTCCCACTTCCCCCTGCCTTGGGGACCATTCTATTCTATTTTATTTTTGATCATTTGAAATCAATACATGCAAGCATTAGCTCATATATATCTAATCTCATCCATGGGTTAATTTCATAGTTTCTTTCTTTTTAAAGAGTCCATCCCTCTCTTTCATCCTCGCATGCCCTCTCAAGGGGCATAATGGGTCATTCTTTAATCATTACCTTCCAAATTCTTATTAACAACTCTTTCATTCTTTTAAAATATGTTTCTTCAATCGAATGTCTCGCTATTCCTTCTTAAACAGGGGTAAAATATAGACATCTAATTCATATCACTATTGTGTTAAAAGTATCAATCTCGGCAACATTTTATGAAAATGCACAATTTGGGTCAAAATCACTAAAACACACTAAATGGTTTGAACTTATCGCATACAAGTGATGATTTTGGATAATATATCTCTAAATAGGGAAATTCATTTTATGTGATTATTATCTTTTCTCAAATCACTTCGAATCAAATTAAGACCACACAAAACAACTCTATGGACCATTAAATTTTTTTAATTTTGTAGTACACATCACATGCATGTTTATTTCACATCCATAATGCTCTACATAGGTATTATTCTATATCCAACTAACACCTTATTAAAATTATACCCTAGTTAAATTATGACATAGTCAAATGACATTTCTTACTAGGTTAATTAAACATACCACCAATTTAAAATTAATTAAAACCACCTACGAAAATTAAACCAAATCAAGAGCCTAAGTGAAAAATCCATGGAGGTTATTGAAAATATATTAATTTAAAACTTGTTCCTCAAATTTGCATCATCTTGTGATATCACTAATGGGGTGGCATCCATAATCCATTAACGAAAAATTTGTTAGTATTAATCCCTCACATGCCTCATTAGTGCCCCATTCTTGAAAATATTAATAAGGATATTTATGGCTTTTCCCTCAAAAATTAATTTTATTCATGGCCACACATCTTGATCTCAATAATGATAGTTATGGTTGATTCTAAACATTTTTATAAAGATATAAATAAGATGGCAAAGACCACCATTTTAAAACTTCATTTGTGCAAACTTATTATGCAATAATTACAATGAAAAGATTCACCTCTTTTGAAAAAATTGATAAATCTTGAGATCTTAAACCATTGCTTTCACTAGGAAATGAGGGATGAGCATGCTACTCTTAATTGATAAAGACTTAGAGTACAAAATGTAGGGAAATCATGCTTCTTGGATACTCGTAGAAGGAGGGACACTATTTGGCAGATTTGATGGTATATTTCGTTATTAAATAGCTCTTAGATTTCCTTATCAATACCCTTTGAGGGACTAGGATTATAATGTTGTTTACTTTATGCTTATTTTGGTTTTTTTTAATCTACTAACACATGGACTAACTTATTATGTAATCTTACCCTACAATAAAATGGTGTACTACTAAATAGTGTAAATCTTAGGGGCACATAAAGTAAAAGGATAAATAAATTAACAAGACATGAAAGGACCCAAGTATGAATAAGTATAAATACAAATCACTTATGTGTTGGAATAAGGAGTTAATATTCATAAATAATGATGTGAAAATATAGAAGTAACAGTTGGAAATGAACATAGATATAGTTGTCTAAACAATGACTATTCTTATGAAGTCAATAAGATATTCTATTGCATGATTTTTCATGTATACTAAGGAGGATATTATCTCTATAAACTACCATCTTGTCTTTTATAATAGGTTTTTTACCTAATTTTTTATAGTATTATTGTTGATTGATTATTACAAATAATGAGTTATGGTTTATTAGATTGTTATGTTTATGAAATTGTTGAAGTAATATTAAGCAACCATTGTTGGAGTTAAGGAATGTTTGTAATAATTATATATCATATATTTCAATATTATAGAGTATATATGAGACTTTCATTTCATTGATTTTTTTCATATATGTTTGGAGTTGTTTGGTTGTTTTATGATTTTGATGTTTATCACTAAAAATTAAAAAATGATTACAGAAAGAAGATTTATTGTTCAATAATGTAAATCAGTTATTCAAATCTATTTTAGTAGATAAAAAAATTAACTATACATTATTATAAATTAAGATAAAATATAAATAGATAATATGAAAATTAAATGAGCTATAATAGTCACACATGTTATGATTTTTTAAATTGTGAATGCAGATTTGGAATGTATAGGCATCTATTTGACTTTTATATAAAACTAAGAATTTGGATGCAAATGGATAATATCAACATTTATATCATTCATACCTTCGGTATGATTGATGCTGACCTATTTTGACAACTATTTGAATCCTCTTTTGTGATTCATGTCCAAACCTAGTTTTTGGATTATGTAGCTTTATGTCGCATTTGCCACTAGATACTATACATGCCTATACTGATGCACTACCAAATCAGTAGACTAACTAATTTATTATATCTTAAAAATATTTTATGTAGGTTTCCATAATATTTTTAATAAAATTAAAATAGAATAATTAATTGGTTCAATTAAAAATAAATGTGTTGCAATTACATATATCACATGCAAGAATTAGACCCTCCATAGTTCATGAGCAATGTGAGTGGATTATTGACCTCAAAAACTCTAACTTTTCTCCCTAAATGTGAGATGTAAACACATGAAAGTTTTCCTAATCAAATTTTGGTATAATATATGATGAAATTACTTGATTAGAGATATATCAATGTAGATTGTGCCTTGACTTGAAAATGAGAGACTAGTAATATACTTATTTAAGATGGAGTACCTTATTGTGTGGAATCTTGTATCTTATGATTCTTGGGTTTTTTGTCTATTAAAATTCTCAAGATGATATGTTTATATCTAGGCTTCTCATTATTTTAATTAAAGACATGTTGGAATAGAAAATCTAACCAAATGAAAGTGCAACTATAAAAAAATATAACCAAACATATAAAGGATGTTACCATGGGTGGAAAATCCCATTAAAACATAGAGGATAAAATTGGTAGGCCCTTGAAACATATCTAAGACTGAATTAGTGGACCATCATTCCTTCCTAATATAGAATAATTAGAATTTACTTCTTGACCAAGAGGAAGAAACAAACAAAATAGAGAGAAAAGAGATACAAAATATCATGAGCATAAAACGAACATGACAAAATGAAAATTAGAATGACAAATAACCACATGATCACACAAAGGAGGTGAATAAATAAAAACAAATTACAATAAGTTTCCAATTAAAAATTCAAGATAGTGAACCATATATACAAAATAACATTAAAAACATTATAGTAACAAGGCTTATACCAAAATTATATATTTACATAATGGCATTTATTTGGTTTGTGTATGTGAGTGAAGCATGTGTACATCAAAGTTAAATTATACATGATTGAAGAATATACCTTGCCTTAAAATAGGGAGAGGATAAGGAAACTTTTATGTCATGCATGAACCCACACCTTTTCCATTTCAAAAAAATTAGCATACATGTTAATAATGGCTATTTTCCAATGGGTAATCAATGCACTACACACTCAATGAAGTTTTTTGAAATTTTGAAATTGAATATTGAATATCAAAATTGAAACTTTAATTTTAAAATAACATAGGAATGAATATACCTACTTTGTATTGAATCAAATGTTTTTCTAATGTGAAAAATTGCCCCCTATTTTTCTTATTTTAATTAAAAAAATTTATAACAAGTAGTACCACAACTTCTCTGAGAGTTTTTAAAACTCTCCTCATACTTCTTGATCAAGGAATTAGACAATGTTTTAAGTATATCGTCAAAATTATAATTCTCCATTTAGAGCTTCCTAATTTTATTTTTAATCTTTTCTCAATAATTATATGAATAACTCCCTCAAATTTTATTTTCTCAACTTTTTTCTCAATAGATTTTTCTCCATAGTGGTCTAAAATTTTATTTGAAATTATTTTATATATTCCCCTTCTCCACCCACCCACCTTTGAGATGACAGATTTCATAACCTATTATGTAATCACTCATATAAAAATAATAGATTTAAAAGAACCATGTGTAATAAACATAAAATAAATGTAACTGTTGTAAAATATCACAAGTTAATATCCTAAGTGGGATGTTTCAAAGGAAACTAGTCATGCTCTAGGTTTTGTGTCACATAAAAAATCCCATTGCACAATATAGTACTCTATTGATTATTAAATTATATAAAAATATCCTTGTATAAGGTCCAAATAGGTGTGACATGTCCTCCAATGAGAATGTGATAATGGTGAACATAATAAATATAGTAGGAGTGATGGATTAGTGTCCTTGTGAAAATCATGTGATATAATATCTAATCTCTATGTATAAGTAATGTAAATGTGTTAGGTACAAGTGTTCAATATGATCCATATATAAGAAATACATGTCAATATAAGGCCCGAAATATTCGATGTGGGTATCATACCCATATATGCAAATATAGGTATATATTTGATCAATAAAGCTAATAAGAGTCATGAATATGGTAAAGACATGTTTTTATTCACATAATATTGTAGGTTAATAACTCATAAGGACCGTTCACATATATTTACCCTATTAGTAATGTGTACCAATGTTTAAGATAAAATCATGTATGTAGAAGTATGACTATCATAATTTTCTAATATTTAAATTATTTATAGGGCATATATTCCCACTAATGTAGAAATACAAGGCATAGTGTGTCTCCATTATGTGATATGAGATTAATGATGCTCAAGTATAGATAACATGTAACATGCCCCTATAGGAATTAAGGTATGTATATAAATATATGATCATATAATTCATGTAGGTATGCATTTAAATGTATGCTCATATAATTGATCAAACTCAATGTAGTGTCATGAAAAAAGGCTGCACCACCCCTTCGTGTCATGATATGGATAAAATGATTGATGGTGAGAGGGGAACATAATATTATTGAAAAAATTCCCATATATAAAACATATATATAATAACTCCAAGGAGATATGGGGCAAGTGGTTCTCCCAATAGAAAAGTAAGAAATGTCTCAATTATATGATGTGCCCCTAAGGTGTAGTAATGAATTTTAGTGAAAATATTATTCATAATAGTAGAAACATGAATGATATGGAAAAAAACTAAAATATCAAAGTATAAATCTCAAGGTAAAATATGTAAGCTTACATGTAATGATGGCCTATAGATATCAATCCACACACACCAAATGTAAATTATAAATAGAGATGTATTATCTATGTAATGTGGTTTTGTATATTAAATGGTATGCTATAATTATTTCACTATATAAAACCTCTTTACTAGCATTCCCTTGTCACATCAATATGAACATTAATCATATAGAACCTATATATCCTATGTGTCACCTAGTTAAAGTATACCATGAAAATCATGTGTGGAAACCATGAATATTTAAAACTCTAAGATAGGTAAATAAGCATGACATGCATCATATGACCAAGATGAAGGAAATATTATTTTTATTTTTATGTTTTGTTATTTTTTTCATATTTTTCAATTTTTATAGTGAAATCACACAAGAAGATATGGAAAATAAAATATAATAATGGTGTGTCAATAAAGCACTAAATACAGGTGAGCATGACTAGTGTATAATTTCACTGAAAACATAATGTAATAGTCATTACTAGTCACACATGACACATAAAGTTTATAAAGGATAAAACAATATTCGAGGATAAAATAAATCATCAAATGAGATAGTCACCACAAATAAATTTTTAAATATCCAATAACACTTTAAAGAAGTAACAAACACACTCTAGATACATCTTATATAGTGAAACACTGAATAAGTAGTAATGATCTCAAATTGTAGATGATTAGATAGAGAAATTAATAAACATGTGTAAAGATAAAAGAAGAAAGGGTTTTGATATGAAATAAATAAAATATAATGTAAAATATGTGATTTAAAGTGGAAGTGCCAAAATATCTATGAAAAAAATCCCACATTATGCCTTGTGTAGTACCAATCCATATATTCAAGGTTATAAGGACACCTAAATTATGTATCATCATGATCAAATTATTCATTGCATTGTTATTTATGGTTGTTATTAAATTTTTATATTTGTGAACCAAACTTAGAAGTTAGTTTTTCCTTGTAAATAATACCATTTCATAGGGAATTTTTTTAGTCAACTATGATCTTATCTTGATTGACAAGTTCTTAAATTTTATCTCTCAAAGAAATGCAGCTATATATTTAATGGTATTTAATAATATTATAAGAATAGATAATCTTTAATTTTAATAATATATCCTTTACTTTGGTGGAACTTAATGAAAATAAAATAGTTCAATATAATTATTTTCCAATAAACATTTTTAGCATGTCACATTAATTCTTGAAAAATAATTTGGTTGACTTGAAATCGCTCTTGATGCACGGGCATCCTATAAGGACCCCAAACATGATTCATTTTTGTCTTTATGTAGTGTATAAAGAGTCTCAAAGGTGTTATAAGTACTGAGTATTCATAAGATGGAGTCTAGGTAGTCCTAAGATGCATAAAATTTGAATTTTGGTTTTTACCGTCAAAAACCTCTTTTGAAAATTTGAATCTTTCCAAGCCTTTGTAAGGATTCTTATATGTGTGTAAAGGTTTTTAGGTGTAAAAAAACATGTATAATTGGTTTTAATACTATATTAGGTCCATAAAATGATCTTTATTCTATTATCATGGTTTTAGAGACTTTATATTTTGTAAAAATCAGGAATGATGCAATGTAACGAAAAGACCACTACAAGGGAAAGAAACCAAGAATCAATTATGCATATTTATAGGGAATATAAGATGCATTTTTGGGTTTTTAATATATTTTTATATTCAAGTTATATGGTGAATGGATATGTAAATAAAACTTGTTAAGAAAAGAATGTCTAAGATATAAGACTTTTGTGTGTAATTGAGTTTGCGTAATAAAACAAAAGCAAAAGAAGTGCTTGGATAAACAAAGTGGTGAGCGGTTTTGTTGCATGTTTGTTGATATTTTTTAAGATCAAATTATATTCACTATTTTGATATAGGTAATGCTAATTGATTTGGAAGAAGTCATTTTTGAGGAGATAGACAAGTTTGTCAAATAGGGAATGCATTCACAAAGCTTTGTTCAATGAAAAGTCTAATTAACCAATATTTTAATCTCTTGAATTTTATGGAGAATGTAGATATGGAAAAAATTATTATAGTTAGATAAATTTATTTATAATATACAATGGGACAAGAGTTAGTGAGTTTCATCTTGGTCTGAACTTTACTCATTGAAAGCATATAGTCCACAAACACAAAATTTTGTACACTATCATAATTAGCATCGAGTCTTTTTTTGATTCAAAAGAGATTGGAATGAGTTTATAATTATAAAACTATATGGGGACAAACCTATTTTATGCTAAAATATTCATTTGATTTTGATGGATAGAGAAACCTTGTTTTACCCCTATTTCCTTTAAACAATATACAGTGTTAAGTGACTGAGTCATCTTGTTTGTGAACATTCTGAGGTTTTTAGAAACTTAATAATTGAAATTTAAAAAAAAATATTAAAACTATGCAAACCTAACCCAATAATTATGTTTCCTTGAAACCACTAGTTAGTCATTATATTCAGTTATTTTTAGTCTCAACCTATACAGTTGCCTCAAACCCTAACCTTTAGGGTTTTGACCATAAGAAGATATTCAGCCCTTAAAATTTTATAAAAAATTTTAATATAGTGTTTATTAGGGTATAATAAGTAAATATAGTGGTTTCATACATGTACCCTTTATATTCCATACTAAACTACCCTATAGGTAGTCAACTAGTCTAAGAGACGTAGTAAAAAGAGGCTCAAGAAAAAAGTTGAACTTAGGTGAAGATTTGAGGTCCAAAATTTATTGAAAAGTAGGATTAGAAAAAAGAGTGGTCAAATATACTTTTTTTTATGTCAAATTATCTATATAATGGTCAAACCATAGAGCTTTGTACATTTAGAGGGTTAAGTGGAGTGCCAAGTAAGCCTAAAGGTATAAGATTTTGCAAAGGAACCTAACCTAAGTTTTTGTCTAAGGTAATGGAATGGAAAAGGGTTGTAAAAAACTTAAT
Source organism: Torreya grandis (assembly GCA_037957365.1). Taxonomy (NCBI): domain Eukaryota; kingdom Viridiplantae; phylum Streptophyta; class Pinopsida; order Cupressales; family Taxaceae; genus Torreya; species Torreya grandis. Next base: position 1,324,550 of record JARHVA010004077.1, on the reverse strand, counting down.
TAGTTATCCTTGATGAGTGTGTTTACATAATAAAACATGATATTTTCCCTTAAATAGAGAGAAATTTGAGAAAAGTTAAAAGTGAGTGTGTTTCAAGAGTTTGAATAGTGTTGAATGAGTAGGATAAGGAGTTGTGAGGTGTTTGATAAACTATTAATAAATTTTAGTTGATAAATCCTTTTATAAAGATCCTGAATACTTGCAAGCATTGAGAAAGATCTTCATCATTTTTGTATTAGATCATAAGGTTAGTTAGAGGATAGATTGGGAATACTAAAGAGATACAATGGTAGTTGGGAGACCAAGACAACCTATTTTAGCTCAAATAATTTAGAATACTATGGAAAATATGGTAATAGAGATGAGGAATATGTAGGTAAGAATGGAATCTATGAAGATAGTGCAAAGGAGAAGGGTTATAGCTAAAGATGAAAGTGACAGATAAGAAGAAGCTCTTAGAGCAAAAGAGGAGGAAGAAAGAGACGATAGAATTTAATAAATATTGATCAAAGACATGATGAGAATGGCATAAAAATCAAAGCTAGTTGTGCCAATTTATGAAGGCAATCTCAATATGGACAAATTAGTGGATTGTATTGCAGCCACAGACAAATATCTTGAGTATGAAGAGGTGGATGACACCAATAAAGTCAAATTTATTGTGACAAGATTGAAAGGACATGATTCTTTATGGTGAGATGGAATCCAATAAGAGAGAAGGAAAAGAGGTAAAATAAATATCCAATCATGGAGTATGATGGTGATAAAGATGAAGGGCAAGTTCATGCCTAAGGACTACCACACTCACTTGTTTAAGAAATTAAAAAATATTAGACAAAAGGAGCATTCAATAAAAGAGTATATAGAATAATTTCATAGGTTGACTATTAGAAGAAACCATATGGAAGAGGATGATGAAAAGGTAGAAAATTACATAAATGGTCTTAAGTTTTCTATACAAGATGAGATCAACATTATGACTTTAAAAATAGTAGAAGAAGCTTATCAAGCAACCTTGAAAATTGAGGAAATTTTTTTAAGGAGGCACACACATCATATAAGAGGAAGAGTTAAACAAATGAGAGGAAGAGGAGAATATGAAAGCAAGAATGCATATGAGGAAGGTGAAATCAATGCAAGAAGACATGAGAAACAACCAAGACGTGGTTTTAGGGGCAGAAGGACATATTATAGAGGAGGAGATATATATAGAGGAAGAGGTTCTAGTGGATTCATAGGAAAGTGGTTCAAATGAAACAAGTATGCAGGGCATAGATATTGGGAGTGTCAAGAGGATCATCAAGAAATAACTCATAAAAGTGAGAACAGAAATCAAGTGATGCAGCCTGTAGAGAAAGAAAGTGTTGGATCTACTTCACATTTTGAAGAACTAGAAGAAGGAGAGTCACTCTTGATGAGGAGGACATTTATTAAGCCACCAAGGAGAAAGAACCTACTCAACGGAAGATATTGTTAAAAACATCATGTAAGTCCCATGATAAATGTTATAAGATGATCATAGGTTCAAGGAGAACATAAAATCTAGTTTCTAATGAAATTTTAAGTAAGCTTGGCCTTAAAATAGTACCATACCATCTACCTTACAAAGTTTCTCATATTCAAAAGGGTCATCATGTGCTTGTCAATGAACAATGTTTAGTGGATTTTCAGATTTATATTTATAAAGATAGATTAAATTTTTTATGTCATCCCAATGGATGTTTGTCATGTACTTCTTGGAAGGCCTTTGCATTTTGATAGGTCAACTAGTCATAATGGGGTGAAGAACACTTACTCATTTGAATATAATGGAAACAAGCACACATTGATGCCTTTGAAGAAAGATGATCATATTAATGGTGTCTTCTCTAGTGTATTGGTTACATGGCACAAGGAGTTGGTGCAGTAGGATGAAGATAAAAATTTGAATGAATAGCCTAAGGAGATTATGGCAGACCAAGGTGAGATAGTTTTACCTTTGCCAATTGAAATTTTTTCAAGTATGTAAATGAGTTATTTATAAGTTTATCCTAGTAATTGATAATGATTTCAAGTTGTGGATTCATAGAAGGAATGGTATGCAAACTCAAGTGCTTGAGAGAGAGAGAGTCTTGAACAACAAAGAGATGATAAAGAGTTGGGTGATATGCAACATACCCATGAGAGATAGTCAAATGACTCATAAGACAATCCTATAAGAGTGTCAAATCAATAAAATGAGATGTTGAAAAAGAACACACAGTCATTGTATATGTAGGAGATTGGTGGAAGTTATGATGGTGATGTACAATAGTAAACCAATCATTTATATAAGCATGTGGCATGCAAGGACCAAAAAGATGATAAAAATGAGGTGAAGCAGACAAAATAATAATAATAATAATAATAGATGAAGGAAAAATACTAAATATTTTAAATAGAAGTTAATAATGGAAATAAGGATATGGTGGATCAGTTTGCATGAATGTTGGAATGGAGTACACATTCAAGAAAAGTAGCATATAATAACAACTATGATTTTCTTTATAATTTTTTTGCGTGTACGAGTATACCATTAAATAAAATGTACCAAATAAGGCCTAATTGTGGGTCCAAAGAACATGTTAACCTATATAAGAAGCAAGTAGATATAATATACCACCTATAAAAAGGTTAATCTCACTCATACAAGAGCATACATCAAGTGCATCACCAAATACCTATGTCAAACATTTCTCAGCTTGGTAGTATGATGAAGGGGAAACCTAAAATGACCCTAAAGTTGATTCATTTTTGTGTTTAGGTATTCTATAAAGTGTCTCATAGGTGTTATAAGTCTTGAATAGTCATAAGGTGGAGTCTAGGTACTCTTGAGATGCATAGGGTTTGAATTTTGGTTTTTCCCACCAAAAACCTCTTTTGAAAATTTGAATCTTCCCAAGCCTTTGTAAGGATTTTTATATGTTTGTAAAGGTGGTAAGGTGTCAAAAAAAAATTTATAATGGGTTTCACGACTATATTAGTTCTATAAAATTATCTTTAATCTATTGTCATGGTTCTAGACACTTTATATTATGTAAACATCAAGAATGATGTAATGTAACTGAAAGACCACTACAACGGAAAGGAACCAAGAATCAGTTATGCATATTTGTAGGGAATATAGGAGTTATTTTTTATTTTTTAATATATTATTCCATTCTAGGTAGAGTTTAATGGAGATGGAAATAAAATTTTTTGAGAAACTAATGTCTGAAATATAAGACCTCTGTGTGTAATTGAGTTTGCATGACTGAACAAGAGCACAAAAAGTGCTTGGATAATCAAAGTGGTGAGTCATTTTGTTGAATGTTGGTTGATAATTTTTATGATAAAATTATATTATATATTTTTATATGGGTAACGATAATTGAGTTGGAAGAATTCACTTTTGAGGAGATAGACAAGTCTGTCAAACAGGGAATGCATTCACAAATCTTTGTTCAATGAAAAGTCTGAGTAATTTTCCTCTCTTGAATTATATGGATAATGTATATATTGAAACATGTATGAAATTTATATTAATATTATTTTAATATTTAGTTGGATAAGAGTTAGTGAGTTTCATGTTGGTCATAGTTTTACTCATTGAAAGCATACAGTCCACAATCATAGGATTGTGTACACTTTCATAATTATCATCGAGTCTTGTTTTGAGAGATTTAAATGAGATTATAATTATCACAAGATATTTATACGGACCTATTGTAGGATAAAATATTCTTTTTATGTGGATGGATAGAGAACTCCTATTTTACTCTTATTTATATAAATAATTTATAGTGTTAAGTGAATGAGTCATCTTATTCGTGAACATTCTAAGGATTGTGGACACTTTCTCATTGAAATAAAAAGTTATATTAATACTATATAGACCTAAACCAATCATTATATTTCCTTGAAACCACTTTTTGGTCATTATACATAATTATTTTTAGTCTTGGCCTATAAAGTTGCCTCAAACCCTGACCTTTAGGGTTTGGACCATAGGAAGAGATTAAACTCTTAAAAATTTATATAAATTTGTAATATAGTGTGTCTTAGGGTATATTAATTTAATAAAGTGGTTTCATACCTCTACCCTCTATATTTCATATTTTACTACCTTGTAGGTACTCAACTAGCATAAGAGACCTAGTAAGAAAGAGGCTAAAGAAGAAAGTTGAAATTAGGTGAAGAGTTGAGATCCAAAACTGATTAAAAATAAGTATTTGCCAAATTAGTGGTAAAATATACATTTTTTTGGTCAAAGTGTCTCCGAAATGGTCAAACCTTGGAGCTTTGTGCATTTAGAGGGCTAATTGGAGTGTCAAGTAAGCCTAGAGGTACAAGATTTTTCAAAGGAACCTAACCTAAGTTTTTGTGTGAGGTAATATAATGGAAAAGGGTTGTAAAAAACCTATTTATTTCTCCTTATAGATTATATGTATGGAATAGAATAAGATAATTTCCCCAAAACAGGGCTACAAGCCAAAACAAAGGCCAAAGAGAGAGAAATATAAGAAAATACAAAAGAGAGAGTGTTTAAGGAGTTTGAATAGTGTTAAATGATTAGGATAAGGATTCCTAATGTGTTTGATAAACTATTAGGAAATTTTAGTTGATAATTCCTTTGATAAAGATCGTAAATACTTACAAGTATTAAGAAAGATTTGCATCATAACTCATTTTCTATGTTTTTTCATACAAAAAATTCTCAAGACAATCATTTTAGCATGTGGAAGAGCTCAAACGGAGCTATGGGTCAAAAGTTATGGCCTCTGAAAGTTTGGCCTATTATTTTTGCATCAAGATGCAAGGAAACATGCACTAGACACAAGTATGCCTTTAGTACCAAAATCCAACTTTACTTTCACACCAAATTTTACCACAACTCAACTATCACAAGCTTCTGTGGTTAGTCATTGTCTTTCTCCTCCTCTAGTATGAATTACAACTATCTTAGTTACTCACCATGTGGTAATTAATGTAATAAGGTATTCTCCCACTCTTTCTAAATCCCCTACCATCACACTAAAATAATAGAGATCTCCTTTTACTTAGGTGTATCGCCAATAAGTTCTTATTTTGACACAAAAGATGACTACGTGTAGGAATATTTATCAAAAGAACACTTGGATGAGTATTTCGAAGAATGGGATTTATAGGAAAGATATGAAGATGACCGAAAAGGGTAAACTACATTTAATATTTATTAGAAGGTTCCTCCGTAGGGAAGATTTGACACTTCAAGACCTAGTCTTCCTCATGCTCAGAATATAAAACAAGTATAGGTTGGGAAGGGAGACTTAGTTCCTTCTGTGGATAAGGATGTAGACTTAAAAGGTGCAAAAATTAACATTTCAATGATCACATCATCTTCTCAAAATTTCCTTCTTATAATCACCTCACAAGATTCAACATAGGTAATTGCCTCCCTTATTTTATATGTTACACCAATTTCTCTGATTGTTACTCCTATTGCCACCACTTAGTAGGACTCCACCAATATTTCTAATGCCTATACTCTTGAAATTAATTAAAACTTGGACTATTTAGTCAATCCAATTAATAATCCATGATTAACCCCATGATTATCACCTAAATTCCCATTATAGAATTCTTTCAAGGACTAAAATAAGTTTCTATTACACAACCTAAGTTTTATACGCATGACTTGAGAACTAAATTGACTAACCCACACTTTAGAAATCTAGTGTCTCAAACAACTTTTTCCATAGTCCATTTACATGTATACCTTTCTACCTAGTTGGGGTTGTCAATAACACAAACTATTGAAACAAATTCACCAATAGTCTCAGTTTATGAGTCTCCCTACTTATCCAAATATTTTCTCAAGACTCCTCTAAAAACCATGTCTAAAGAGAATATGGTTGTCCCACATTTCGCTTAACCATTCATATCTCCTAGTTCTACTTCCTCATTATATCCATCTATTCTTATGTTCCCTCTAAAGAGTCCTTCATCCCATTCCATCCTCATGCCTTCCATAAAGCACCTTGCCCTTTACCACTTAGACCTCTTCTCAGGACATACAAGTGACTCTCACATGATACAACAAATGTAAGTTGAGAAATCAACCATAAAGGACATGGTTATAAATAAGGACCCAATTTAACTATATAATTTAATAAGACCTCAAATAAACCAAAAATATTGAGGAGAAAAATAGTAAAAATAGGAAGGAAGCCAACAAAATTTATAAAACAAGCAGAGCTCTTCTCAGTAATAAATAATAAGAAAGCTAGGCCTCTAGAGAATCTTGACTGATGCTCCAATGTCCACCACAACAGACTCATAATTACCCATGTGTCTAGTGTTTATTTCAAGTTTAGGAAGAGAATCTTGACTGATGGTTCGTAGTGCAACGATTTATTTATGTGGGCAGTCGACTTTTTGACAGATATATCTGCAATGGCTTCTTGGGCACTTAATGGACTCAAAAACCCAGAGCACAAATCAAGGCAATGAAGAAGAAATTACAGGGTCAAGTCGCGACATAAAGCTGGCGGTGAATGTATCCCTCGCCCTCACTACAAACCGTGCAGCCTGGGGCCATGCCCATTTGAACAGAATTTCCAGCGAGATAAAAAACAGGTATGTTCTAGGAAAAATCATTGGGCCTAAAAATTTCAAAGCAATAATGGCACAGAGATCTAGATATATATCTTGTTTGATATTAGATTTATATCTGAAACAGGCTCGAATAAATCAACGAGTTTGAGTGCATTAAGGAATAGCAACCATAGTCTGTTATTTTTGTGTTCTAATAGATTAGATCCTGCAAACTCATTTCAACCAAGGCTGGGTAATACGAGTACATGGAAGCTTCAAATGATGGTTCCAGGTGGGATATCAATGGACACCATGCTTGCTGAGGGAAACAACTGATTACATCACTTCTCTAACAACACAGGTAGACATCCTACAATCTCTACTCAATTCTGTAAATAGTAACTGGTACACACTTTGATTTTTGATTTCCATCACCGGAATATTCTTGCTTGTTTTTCCAACGCATCCGAAAGTGCCAGTTTTTACTGTCAACTTCTACACTTTGGTTGAAATACTGTAACTTTTTGTGTTGATGATGAATTGGACGGTCTCTTTCAACAATTTCAATTATTATAATATTTCATTATTATGGGACTACATTGTAAAACTTACCGATATAACCACCCAACCCTTCATCATTTTGTTTTTCTTGTTATGATATGATTGTATGTTCTTTAATAATTGCATGTTTTCTTGTAAGGATTTAAAAAATCTATTTTGAACTAAGGTCCATAGTTCTGCTAGTGACAAATTGCATGTCCTTTCGCCAAACCAAAACACTGGCCGTAGTTTTGAATTACGTTGTATTTTATATATATTACCTCTTCTTACCTATCTTAAGAAAACCGAGAAAATATTAAAATATAATTATCATTATATTGTTTATCAGCCTATTATTTAGGAAACCTAGTGCGTTCCATTTGTAATCAAATTTTATTTTAATTGGTATTAATAAATTGTTTTGAGTATAATGTGTTTTACGTATGATTGTTTATACGGTCAAAGACAAAAGACACGAGTAATACTGGTTGGTTCAAATATGACGAGTTATGCTCATCGATTATTTAAAACACCTTTCTAAAACTCAGCTTAACTTTGAGAGGAATATATGGTGCCAATTAAGATAATGATTATTTTAGATTATGTTAATAAGTCTAAAATCAATTAGAATTTTTTTTATGGTTAACTTTAAAGTGTTTATTTAGAAGTAGTTCTTGAGTATTTTAGTCTTAAATTATAGTATTTTTGGAGCACTTCAGTTTGGAAGTATTTATTTAAAATTAGTTTCAGAGTATTTCAGTTTTAGGATATAACATCTCTTAAATTACTTCAGTGTTATGTTGTTCGTTTAAAACTAGCTTCGAATCTTTCAATATCAAAATACTTACACAAGGAACTCTAAAAAATGTTATGGACTTCATTTTCAAACAAGTTTACAGTATTTTAAATGTATTATAGTAACAAAAGTGTGTCAAGTGCTCTTACTTTTCTTATTTTTAAAGGTTGAGGTAGTTTGGAAGAGTTTCCAAGTAATTTTGAAAAACTTTCTTTTTAAAATATCAAATTTTGGAGTCTTGTTGGGACTTCTTAATCTTTGTTGTGATTTTTAGAAATATCTAAACTTCAAATTTGTTTGAGGTTTATTGGTCTTCTTTGTAATTTTGAATTTTTTTCATTAAACTATTTAAACTTACAGATTTTATTCATGCTACCTTAACTTCCAGAAATATTATTAAAATTGAAGTTTAAAAAAAATATATTTAACATATTTTTTAATGACGAAAAATTAAAAATAATATTTTATTTAATATTTTTTTAGTGACTAATAATTAATATATAATAATATTTTATATAACATACTTTTTTTTTCGATATATGCACTTAATTTATTTTTGTCAATTATAATGTAACTATTTTTACTACGTCTCATTAAAATTTTGAATAAATAAAATATCCTTCAATTTAAAATTAAAACCCGTCCTTTAAATTTAATCACTGCACTCTTTCATCACACAATATCGTCAACAAACGTTTGAACTTTGATTTTCCTTTGAGAGGCGGTGGCCTTTTTCGAGCTTTGATATTCATTTATCTTCTTCATGCGAAGAGGGGATTGGAGAAATGAGTAGAAGGATCCCTTTTTTTCCGGGTATATTTATAACTACTTCTTGTAATGTGTGTCGGCGGCAGACCTTTGTAATTTGAGGGTTTTATCGTCTGGGGTGGTGCCTTACTTCCTATGAATTGAACAAGGACGTTGACGATTGCGATGCGTGTTTTGCCGGACACGGTACATGATCAAACTCTGCAATTGTGTGGGGGTGCAGCACGGACAACGCCCATGACCTGACCTGCGTAACAGTCTCCCTCTTCACCTACACATAAATACCGCCCTGCCCCGCGAGTCGGGACCCTCTCCCTCAGGACCTTAACGAATTTTAAGCCTTTCTTACCCCACCGCACACGTCATATCACAAAGAATTGTAACACGCTTTCTTTTAACACTAAGTAACCATCGTAGGTCGTTTGGAAAGGCCAAAACGTGTCGTGGCCCTCGTCGGTGTTTTCGCTTTAAACGCAGCGTAACGGGATTGGGATCATGGGTTAAAGTGTTTCACGTGCAGTTTTATAGTGTTGTTTTATATATAATGTTGATCTTTTTATTTTTAATTGATCTTAATTTTTATATATATTATTTTATTATGTTTATAAATTTAGTTGAATATTGAAATATAGTGTTATTTTTTTTTTATTTATGTTTTTCTTTCACTTTATGTAATTTTTTGTTTTTGTTATAATTTGAGTATTTAATTAAATATTGATATCTTATTTATTCATTTACTTGTGGTTTTATCAAGTATTTTTCTCACTATGCAATTCTTCTTCTCTTACTATCCTTGACCACCCTGTCAGTCTTCATGCTTTGTATTTTTTAAATAATATAATGCTCCGATCTTAAATAATTATTATCTTGTTCTATCAAGAAAGTACCTATTTCAACAAGAATAATTTTATACGGGATTAAGTCCTTGATTCTGAATCTCTTTTTAATTGGATGCTTTTCATTTTTTTTCGTTTTACTTCCATTTCAAATTCGTTGTTCCACTAGCCCACAACTCACAACCATATGATATCACAGGTGTGACAAGTAACACAAATCAAAGCTTGGTGGTCTTCCAATCCCATAATTTAACATTCTTACATTACTCTGGAAATGCATAGAAAACTCTCCAGCAACATTTTATTCTTTTCATCCTATACGTAGATCCCATCTAAATTTGTTATGAAAGTCGAGATTGAAATACTTAAATTGTGACACCACTCTAAAATACCCTTCTAGAAACTGATAAGCAGTAGGTTGCTCCTTCCTCTACACTAAGAAAAATATAATTTTAGATTTCTCAATGTTTACATGCATCCTTACTTTACAAAAGAGCTCTATAACTCATATATGATTTCTTAAATCTTAAGTTGTTTTAGCTATTAAGATTAAGTCGTTAACATAAAGCAAAAGTTTCACCACATAATTTGCCAAATAAATTTTTACCTTCCAAATTTATTTATCCAATTCTTCGACTTATCAATATAAACTTAAATAAATTTAAAGATAAAAAATAAACTTATTTGACTCATATATTATTCCCGAAACATTCAGATAACTCTTCTTACATTTTTATTTTAACTTTGATTTGCTCATACATCTTAAAACTACTACCCTATAATACATTAGACCCTCTAACTCTTCCATTCTACTCCATGTTTTATTCTTTGAAAATGTGTGAAATACTTTTTCAAAATTCACGAAACAAGAATATACATCCGTTTTTTAATGCATAACACATTAATCAATAATAAAATGATTGGACCTAAAACTACTTACCGTTTTACCCCCTTTATATTTTCCTTTGTTCAACTAGTAATTTTGCCGATAAACAAGTGGCAGGTTCCATTGTGGTTACTATCGACTCGGGAAGGATGCTGTAATTTGAAACGAGATAAGGGGCCACGGACCAGGTGCCCACCTGCAGATATCCTAATATATTTAGGACACTTACTCCGCCCAAGCTGGTAATTCATATGAGATAAACAGAAAAACACTAATATTTGCTGCTGGCATGTGAAGGGACTGTCGAACACGAGGAATTTGTTTCTTAAATGAACTCCTCCTTGAAGGGAGCATTTTTTCTGTTACGTGGTATTAAACATGCAAGTAGAAAAAGACCCTGCACCTGCACCTGCAGCCTCCTCGTCAAACTATTTTTTTCCAATTCTGAGGGGTCGTTTTCCATGTTGGTCGTTCCTCAGAACTAAGCGGTGGGTACTTTGATTAGTTAAGGAATCCACCGTCAATTAGTTGGTCTACTAGGACTTGATCCCTTCCCAATAATACTTTGTAGAAACCAGCGTGTCCTTTTTATCGAACGCAGTAGCTTCTTGCTTATCGAACAAGGAAGAAAAGCAGATTGAAATGCCTGAGCCTGCGCCTGCTGTGCCTGCAGTCTGAGGCTTTAGATTCTATTCACTAAATTCTCCTTTAGATACCAACAGTTTCAAGTTACCCCAAGTTCATATGATTGGATTCATGGTAACCGACAATCTCTCTCTTTCCATTAGCTTCTGCCTTCCATGGCCCTGTGTCTCCAAGAATGCTTTATCTTCTGTGTGGTAACGCAAATTGCACTTTTAACAACTATAGTCTCTGGACAGTTGAATATTTGGAGGGCTTTTTTTTATGATTTCTGGAATTGTTTTCACTGGAATGATCATAATGATTGCTCAAAACTGTGTTACTCACATCCTTCCTCAGTTGAGAGACGGGAGAACGGGAAGGCCAAGGGGATTTGGAGAATCAACATCAACATGAACCACATCATGCACAGTCAGCACTTGCAGGTTTCAGCCTACTTTTCATCCAACATTGCTCCCATATTCTTCTCGTCGTTCTCTATGTTGTCTTCTCCGCACTTGTTTCAACTGCGACTTATTCACTTCGCCCCATCTGCAAGCTCTGATGTAGGAAAGCAGTTTGTTTCTCTTAAATAATTGCATTGCGTTGATTTAATTGAATAAAAAATAAGACACCAAATGCATGGGAAATAAAATATAATTTATTATTACAAATTTTGTTTTATTGTAGCGGGTAGGATGCTTTCCATTTTCATAAGCATGCTTCATTTTCTATTCTATTGTACCGCTTTTGGTACTGATCTCGTTAACGATTTACTTTTATTGGTGTTGCATGCAGATGTTCGTCCACGCCGTTCACATGTATGCATGATTTATTGTATTGGGTGATAGAAAAATAAATCTTTCCTTATACTAAGCATTTCTCAGCCGTCGTTCTTTTACGAAGCACAAGATAAATATTCCAGCCCTGAAATGCGCCCTTTCGTGTGCTTCCAAAGAACGCAAAACCTTCGGCTAAGACAAAGAACGCAGAGCGCAGAGCGCAGACAGTGGCAGGCAGTGGCAGCGGATTGAAAGCAGTGGCAGGCACTAATAACTGCAATCGAGCGCTACACAACGAGGCACGACGGACAATTTATAGGTACGAAGTCCATATAAAACCTCTAAAAAATGTCTCCGTAGTACGAACAGCAGTCGCACGCAGGGAAGCCACTTCATTACTCCAAAGACCGTCACGCCACGCAGTCATTCCAGATCAGTCAGTCCAGCGCAGAAAACAAATGCCAAACCCTGTTCAACCTTTTAAACTGCACTTGACAGTCACCGTGATTTTTGGTGTGCGTTTCATTGAAAACTGATTCCACATGTAATGTCGGTGAAAAATACCGCTCAAACATTTCCCATTTACTGCAGTAGCGGCTAATTCTGCCGCTTGGACATCAAAAAATGTGATTTTCTTGCTTTATACTTTGTCATCATTTTTTGCTACTCCTATACGCAAAAAATATGCAACGGCGGTGAATTTAGCTGCTTAAGTTCTTCTCTTTTTTTTTTTGAAAAAAAAAAAAACGGGGTTGAAAACTACAATAGAATCTCAAACAAAGAAAATTGCAACCCAATTTGCAAAAATAAGAACTATTGGCAGGTTGTGGTGGGGTCCTTCTTACGGAAAGCTAAGCTTCAAAACAGGGGTGGGGCCGTATGATAGAGATCAGTGGCTATAACATTGACCTGGCAGACTCGGGAACCTAATGGAAGATAGGGAGAGGTTCGAAACTTTAAATAGCTCCATGCAGATAGAAATTCCAACCTCACCGGGAGGTAACGTAGGAATTGAGGAAATAATAATATAGATTTGGGGAAGTAGAGACATCTAGAGCCCTGTGATGGAGAAGTTAACCCTGAGGGGGTGTATTATAGTGTTTAATCTCTCATCACAATTCCCTATTGATCCCCCCGAAAACCTCTTTTATTCCAGCCTTTTTGCTCAGGTAGGAGCAACTAGGGATGTTTGGGCTTACAAGGTAGGGCACCCTCATGCAAACACTTCCAGAACAAGAGAACAATGCATCTATGTATAAGTGAAGTAATACAATGGGATATTAAGGCGCAAAAAAAATAGAATCCAAAAACTTGCAAGAAAGAGAAATTTCACAACCATCTATCCTAAAAGTGCAATCAAGGCCTTGGGAAGCATAATAGGAAATCAACAAACATGAGAAGAGCAAACTAAACAAGATAAAGGAAAAGGGAAGGAGAACCCAGTGTCTTGATTAGGAGAAGACACCAAAAAAACTGTAGACATAAGCCAACCAGCAGGGTCTAAAGTTAGGACTGAAGGTAGTCATAATCACAATGATACCTATAGTCCTAATACAACACCACTAATGTGGTCATTACAATTGTATGTCAGTGAGCTAATGATCTTGAAAAAAAGACTCATGTCCCTTAAGAAAAGAAGCCAAGTCGAGGATAACAAGTGGAATGAAGTAATAGAAGCTAAGAGGATACTAATTAGGGAAAATGAGATGCTTAAAGAGCAGGTAAATAAGCTTCAACATTCCATGGAAATAGGTGAGATAGAGCTGAGAGAAATAAGGCAGCTACTAGACCAAAGGAAAATAGAAGAGGAATATGAGATACAAGCGGTGGAAGGAAGCAAGGACTGTCACTTAAAAGAGATCCAATCAGTGATGGCTAGCATGGAGATAAGAGAAAAACAGCTAAGATAACAAATAGATGATGCTAAATCTTGGTCTCAAGTGGTGAAAGGAACTTCAAACATGCAAAGAGAACTCATAGAAAAACAGGGCATAAACTAATTAAGGGAAGAGACGGACATAAATAATAGGGTTGTTAATATCAGTATAAAAGGACTAAAAGACTATGGTGAGAAGGAAATCACGAAGGAGTTGGCAAGAGACTTTCTTAACGATCAAATTCAATGGACAAGAGTCATACGACAAACAAATAGGATAGGAAGATGGATAGGAAGAGGCAAAAATAGACATGTGAGAGTCACCTTGAAGAACATAGAGGATAAAAACAAGATACTAAGGAATAAAAAATTTCTGAAAGGCATGCAAATTTACATTGATGAGGACCTTACTATAATACAACAAGAAGAAAGGAGAAAAGAGTGGGAGAAAGTAAAGGTGGCAAGGGATGCAAGAAGATGGGCTTGGCTACAAAATGACAAAGCTCAAATAGGTGACAGAGCGTCACATAAGAAATAGGAATTCGGGCCCCCCAGGAGTATCTAATAGTGGTAAGTTGGAACTATAGAGGATATCAATAGAGAAGAGGCCCTGGATCGGGGCCCATAGCAGAGGGAAAGGATGTCATCATCCTTATTGAGACTCATGAACATAATGGGTGTAGGATTCCATATTTTGAAGGGTATTAAAAGACGTCAGTGTGGAATGAAAGAACTGATAGTGGCAAGGGACATGGTGGAGTGGCAATCTTAATTGAAGAGGAATGGGACAGCTTCGTAAAAGTGGAGAAAGAAGATCCAAACAAGCAGTTCATATGGCTTAAAATTATAGAAGATTAATTCACAACAAGGATGGAAGCATGCTTCTTTGCTCCAAAGGGGTCAAAATTTTATAAGAAAAGGAATCTAGACCATGAAGATACATTTGCACCTCTAAAAAAATACATTTCTATTTTTAGTAACATGGGATAAATAGTAATAATTGGAGACTTCAATGCAAGAAATGCAAACAATAAATCTCTCAGTTTAAAAAGCAAAAACATAGAGAAAGATAACCCCCTATGGTTAAGGGAAGAGAACGACCAACTTTGGGACAGGGTCTCACAAGATAGCAAAGGTGCAGTCTCACACTTTGGGGTTGAACTCTTAGGGCTTTGTAACTCTTACAACATGGTCATCTGCAATGGTATGAGAGCATGGCTAGAATCAAGAAAAATCACATGAAAAATGTACAATGGCCAAAGTGTAGTAGATTATGTCATTTGTTCATAGAGCTAGACCTCGAAGTTGATGGAGGTTATGATTGGGGACAATGTATTAGAGCTGAAATTAGATCATAATACAATTCATATTAAATTTCACATTCTCAGAAGGAAACAATAGGAAAAACAAGTGCACTTTGGCCAAAAGAAGGATACTCCTCAAGGTAAAATCCTTCTAAATCATGAGAATCAGGAAATCTTTAGAGCCGCAATAAAACAATTGTTCAGAGATCACGAAGAAAAAATAGCTAACATAAAGAATCAATTTCTTAGAGAGAACATGATGATTCCCCTAATGCACAAGGCCTTAAATGGTTGTAAGATAGCTAGACCCAAGAGAGGAACAAGAAATACTTTCCTGGCAAACCCATGGTTCGACGAGGAATGCAAGATAGCAAAAAGGAATTTGTGAAAGAGAGCTAACGACAAAGAGCATAAAGAGTATGTAAAGATGCTATGGAATAGGAAAGAAAGTATGTAAATATCAAAAGAATAGAGCTGACTGCCCTAAAAAAAATAGCCCTAAAAGCTTTTGAAAAGAGCTACATCAAAAGAAGAAACAAATAGAAAACAATATCATCGGAAACCAATGGCTTGAGTATGCGAAGTTGCTAAATGAGAGGGACCAAGATAAATATAGACCCCTAATAATTGATGTGAATACAAAACTTTTCAACACTGAAGACATCATTCAAGGCATAAAACAATTAGCAATTGGGAAAGCTTAGGGTATTGATGGGTTGCAAGTGGAGTACTTAAAGTGGGGTGCTAAAGTACAAGCACCTCGTATCAAACACATCTTTAATAGGCTCATCCAAGATGGCTTCCCGAAAGAGTGGATGACTAGTGTGGTTATCCCTATCTTCAAAAGTGGGGATACCAATAACCCGTCAAATTATCGTACTATCATGATTAATCCCCTTCTTGGTAAACTCTTCAGAAGCATGATAGAGTGCAAAATTAGCAAGTGAGTAGAAAAATAAGTAAAATGAGCTAAGGGCCAAGCTAGATTTAGACCGAAGCACTCTACTATTGATCATGGAGCTACAATTAGGTTCTTGATTGAAAAAATATGGAACACTTAGGGAGACAAAGCCTTTTACTATTTTGTTGACTTCAAAGAAGCCTTTGACACGGTCCCCCATGACAAACTTTTGAATAGGATGAAGGAGCTGGGGGTTCTGAATGAGCTTAGAGCTACTGTCCATAGATTATATGAGCAAGTAAAGGCTAAAATCAGAACTAGTGATGGAATGTCAGAGTGTTTTGACAACGATATAGGCATCAAGCAGGGCTGCCCACTTTCACCAACTTTATTCAGACTGTACAATGATAAATTAGAAGAATGGTTAAATAAAGATAGTGGGGATGCGATTCAACTAGCTAAGTATGTTATAAAACTAATTCTTTATTTGGATGACCTCATTTTAATTGCCAGAACAACCAGCAGCTTGAGGCAAAATTTGAGAACACTTGACACTTTTTTTCAAGAGGTTGGAATGCAAGTGAACACAAGCAAAACCAAAGTAATGATCTTCTCTCTGAAAATAAAAAAGAAACAATATACCTTTACCTTTGAAGGCAGCCCGTTAGAGATAGTCAAGGAGTACAAGTTCCTCGGGCTTGATTTTCACCACAAGCTTAGCTGGGAAATGTGTAGAGCAAAAGAATCCAAGGAGGATGGAAAGCATTTTACTCTCTTCAAAATAGATGCAGGATTGCAGAGTTATGGGATTAGAAGACCAAGAGAACACTCTTCAGTTTGTTGGTTATCTTGATGATCCTCTATGGGTGTAAAATTTGGGGCAGTAGTATGTCAGATCAAAAATGGAAATAGATAGAGAGAATCCAAAAACACTTCATCATAAGTAGTCTCAAAGTCAAGAATTTAGTGCATTATAAGATCCTACTTGCTGAAACGGGGTCCTTCCCTCTAGAGGCATCAACGATGATACGGTTACTAAGCTACCTCAAAAAGATTCAAAGCATGAAGAAGCGCAGGTGGCCTAAACTAATTATGGAGGAAGAGCTAACTAAAAAAAAGAACACTTGGAGGAAGCAAAATGACAAATGGGTAAAGAGGTGGGATATTAGCATGCAGGGGTACCCAAATACTAATTAAGAAATTAAAAAATATGCGAGAAGAAAATTCAAGTGCATCATGTGGACAAAATAAATGGGCTGTAAAATAGAATACTACCTCAAAGAATTCAACCCCACATGTGATTTTGAAGAAAAAACCTATTTAGGAGTAGACATTAAGTGGAAAGCAAAAAAATTGATTGCCCAACTTAGGATGAGCTCTCATCATCTTAGGTGTGAAACGGGTAGATGTTTAACTCCTAAAGAGGATTAGGAGGAGAGAATATGCCTCTTTTGCAATAAAGGCATGGTGGAGATGGAATGACACTTCCTCTTAGAGTGTGAAGCATACAAAGACATCAAATATAGTTATGTTGAAACTTTGAAAATCGCCAACCTGGACACCCTATTTGAAGTGACAACGCTAGGTAATATAGCAAACCTCGTGATCAAACTTCACAGTAGAAGGGAAGATCTCAAAAACGAAGTTCAAGCAACTTAGGGAGCGTTTTGTGGCTGAGGTCCCATAGGCTGTTGCGGTCTCGTAGATGTTATTAAAATTCTTCATTCATTCATTATAATTAAAAGAGAGATTAGGGATACTGATCCAAACTAGTGTTGACATCATCTTCTTTTTTTTCTTCCTTTTTTTCTTTTCAAATTTTTTTGGGGGAAGGGCGCCGGTTGAGGAGGATGTGTTTAGTCTATTTTAAGAGAATAGAGATTGTATTGCATAACATTTCATTTTTATCAAGTAAATTGTATAAATATGTGACAATAGTATATATATATATATATATTAAATTAATATATTTTTTTAGCAAAATAATATATGAGAAGACGACCTCTTTTTCATATATCTAATTTTAGTTAGATAGATGGAAAGTTTTATATGTATAGATGAAAGGCAATCAAGAGTTGTATGAATAATTTAAGTGATTGAAATTTTAGTAATTTATAAAAGTAATTTTTATTTTGTTCTCCGACTTATAATTACATTCAATTATTTATTATTTATTAATGGAAGAAATAAAATATAAAAAAATAATTTTAATATAAACTATTGTTTTCCATTTCCTTGCAACTCCTTCCAAATACACTATCATTTATACCTATAAAATGTTGTGCATCCCAATACTATTCAATTTTCCCGCCATTGATTACAATATACAATCCATGTTGACAACGAAAAACCACAAAACTAAATACACAATCCGGTGAATCAATATAAATTATTTTATGTCACAAACACACTTTTGAAGGCCACGGTTAAAAACGAAAAAAAATTGAATCAAAGTACATTTAAGTTTTTCGAAGTCCTCCCTTTGGTCACATGCTAGGTATTAAAAGTTAAGGACTCTATTTTATAAAAGGTTTTTTTTTTTTTTTGTTTTGTTTTTTTTTTCTTTTAAGTAAGGTGTGAAAAATAAAATTTTGGGGAGGTTTTATAAGGTGAGAGGATTAAGTATAGTTTTTAAAGGGTGTCTCAATGTTTTTGGTTGTCTTAGGTCCTCATTTACTTAATTTGATCTTTTAATGTCGTGAAGATTTCATATTTGTTTGGACTCATACAAAATCAATATCATAAATTATGCATAATGGAAAAGGGTTATAAAAAGAATTTTAATTTATTATTTTCATGTGTTAGTAAAGAATAAAAATAGAATATTTATTCTTATCAATACTATTGAAAAATATAATATTCAATTGAAAAAAAAAACTTGTACACATATATTCATATATATCATCAAAATATATTTAAGAAATATGACATACATTTTGTGATTTATATGAAAAAATAAAACATAAAAATTATCTAATACTATAATTATATAATAAAAAATTGTCAAAATAGAGGAAATAAATATGACAATTATAGTGTATAAATATTTACATTTTGTATAGGGCATATGTTTCTATTAATGTAGTAATACTAGCATTTTCCCCAAAGGTGCAGAGAAAGCTAGAGGAATTGTATAGTTTTATTTCGTGATTATATCTAGTATGTATTAATATATAATATATATAAATATTATATTATATAATATATAAATCGTGTGAATTACAATGACTCCATAATTATTGATTTATTCACACAATATTTGTTGACTTCTTTTTTCCTAACACATCACCAACTTCTCTATTCTTAATTGTTACGATACCCACCCTACAACATTGATAATAAAAAACACTAGTAAGAAAAATTTATTAAGTATGTACATTATAGAAGAAATAAGCATTCAAATTATGTAAATCTATCTAATAAGAATTACCAATCATAACAATTACCAAAATTTTAATTCTAAACTAAGATGTACCCATAATCATGGTGTAGCGTGAATCATGACAATGGGTGGATGTTCAGTTATCACTCATATTTACCGTAAAGGTATCAATATCTCACCCATTTATTATAATATAAATAAATTATGTCCTACCACAAGTGACCTATCCTCGTCATATTAACCATTAAAAATCATGTTTTCTCATGGTCATCACCTACTAGGTAAAATACCCTTTTACTTTCTTGTAAGTGGGTATGATTGTGACCTAACACGCTGAAAATTTTATTATTTTGAGGTCTGAATTTTGTTACATGCCTAATGGTCATAGCCCAGTGTGGTCACATGCTATCAATGAGCACATGACAAGTCAAACATAACTACTTTCCCCTTATCTAAATACTCATAAATTTGATGATTGAGAGGGAGATTTCCAGAATTTAAAGAAATACTATCATTGTCCTTTCAATAGAGAAAATATAAAACAGGCCTAGGATGCAAATTATAAAAAAAATAAAAGATCACTTAATTTACCTTTCAACACCAGTGAGAACCCTTGGGTTTCCATGTCACTAGGGTTCGAAAACTCACAAAAGGGTTCTTTCTTTTCTCATTTAAGGAGCCATCTCAAGTCTAAGCCCTCGTCACTAATTCTAACTATTAGTTCTTTAGGAACACTCTTATGATTTTGTCCCCATGGACCCAATCTATATTAATCACATGTTCACATAATCATAAAAATCTTGGTTAAGGGTAGTCTAGTAATAGCCTAGGTGAAGGATGTGTTTCACTATGATAAGGTTACTAAAGTGTCCACCATAGATACCATAATGTGTTTCCTTGGTAGCATGAAAGGCTTCGTGATTATGTAGGAAATGAAAGAGGAGGCCATCAAAACCATGTTTATAAAGGATTCCTCCCATAATGGTGTAATATGAGGTACTCTAGATAAATTCTCTTTGAGCATTCTTAGAAAAGCTAGAAAGAATGATGGCAAGGTTGAGGTAGTTGAAGGTCTACTGATACCAAAGGTCAGGTTAGGTCTCTTCCACATTGAAAATGGTGGGAGAATCTAGTTTGACATAGGAAGGCTAGGTAAGTGTATGGATAATGATAGATAGGTTAGAGTCAGAGGGTGTAGATGAGATTTGAGAGGTGAGGGAAGCCATGGTATCAATAAAATTATTATTAGATCATGGGGTTCACTAGATGTAGTAGTTTTCAAATGATGTTAAGTGTTCATCAACTAGTTATTTTTAATGTTGCAAAACATCATTCTTACACTAGTAAGATCCATTGATTTTATTGACCAAAAGCTGGGATTCACCAAAGATGTTGATTACTTTGACTCCCAGGGCCAATGTGGTCTGAAGGCCTATGACTAGGGATTCATACTCAACCATATTATTAGTTAGGGCTCACATATCTTATAAAATTTACAGAAATAGTATAAAAACTTTTTTTTTATTTTCTCAATATATATTGTTCATTTTCCAACCTATCTCCACTTATATGATTATGGCCATATAAAATTTTTACTTGATAATCAAAAATATCTAAAAGTGTTTTCCACATTTCGAACTCGAGACCTTTACCGTCATGATCAAACAATTCCAGCACTATCTGCAACAAACTTAATAAGAACCAATGATGACCATTGAATACAAATTATAACTGTTGCGCATCATATTATCTTTAACATCACACTAATCTAAAACATCTGAATGTAAACGCACAAAAACATTATACTGTGCAGATGAAAAAATAGAACCTGTCATTCAAACACAAGGTAAAAATCTATGACAAATGCAAATATAATCTTAACATCATCGATCAATAGGAAAGAAAAGGATTAGGTTAGGATCCCTCCTCTATGGTGCTCAATGATTGTATTGGATTCATATCATTCTCAATGTCACCAAACTTAGCTTTTGGTTTAATTGATGTACCAGCTTGATGGATTAGATAGTTTGATTAGTTAGGATGGTGTTAAGAAGTCATAATACATTATTTTTTTCCCAATCATATCTAAGTAAATGTTTTATTTTAATATATTATACTATATTATATACTTTTATTTTATTGTTATAAATTTTTTATTGTAATATATTATAATATATTGTATGTTTCTTCATATATTATGTTATAATATGTGTTTTATTATATATTTTAATATATTATATTATATTATTTTATATATTTTAAAATATTCTTCAAATTTTATAGTAATATTGTACTATTTATTTATATTTATATAATAAATATTTCTGGTTGAGATGGGATGATGATTATATAATTATTTTATAATTAAAATTTTATGTTATATTATATATTTTATTTTTTCCCCATTTTTTATTATTTTATTACATTTTATTATATTAGATATTTTAACATATTATACATTTCTATACTATATTAAAATATATAATCTCATATATATATATTCAAATAAAATTATATTTAAAATATTTATATATTAAAAAAAATAATATAATATAAATATATTTAATCATATAATAATATTTTATTATATTATTATATAATTTTTGATTTTCTAAATAATAATATAAAAAATATATCTATGTTGATATGAAGATCTGATAATTTGACAATATATCGTAGTTTACCAAGTTGTATTTAATGACCTCAATTACCACATATTATTGAAAATACCATAGATTAAATAACTATATATAGTACCATATAATATTAACGAATGTTTAAAATTAATTCATAAAGTATAAAATTATTCAAGCACGTTGGACCCCAAAAAAAGTTAAATATTGAATAACGATGCAACCTAATGATAACAATGTTTTTCATATGCAACAACTAAAATCAATTAAAACACAAATTTTATTCTTCACTCCAACGACATCATCACCGAATTATAGTCATTATGGATTTGGGTTTACATATTTATGAATTTAATACTCGCTGCTTTTTTAATCTTTTTCAGATCACTGCCTTTACCCCATCTGATATCGTTTAATCCCTGTAACAAGCAATGATATTTGAGGTGAAATAATATTGATTGTAAAATAAGTGCGCCGTTCTTAAAAATAACTCTCCAAAGAAAAAGTGTCAAATTTACATGCGACAACATTAACGCATGGTGGTTTTCATTGCCGCCTTGTGGACACGCATGCCGTAACTGTTGGATAAAATAGGGCAGCGTTTCTACCGATTTCCACTACCTATAATGTCAATTTGACCTCCGCCCAGATCCTCATTCTCCTGTGGAGGCAATGTGTTTTTCACCAGGTCCAAGGTTAGAATCTCTTCCCACTCCTCCAGCTCCCTCAGATTCTTCGTTCAACAGATACGTTCCAGCAACACAGTTCAAAATCTATGATATTGTTGTTTCTCTATTGTATTGTGTAGAGTTGATGACAATAATGAGAGGATAAAAGTTCCATTCAGAGGACAATTTCCTATGGATAAAGACCTGAAAAAGGAGTGTACACACATTTCTTTTTGAATTTTTTTGAAAATGTAGGGTTTTAATAGTTGAAAATGCAGAATGGGAAGCACCTGTTTCATCCTCCTCACAAGGGCTTTTCAACAAACAATTTTCCTCCATATTTTCTGATATATTTTTTTTTGGTCGAAATTGTGCCATCATTACAGAGCTTGTGTTTATTTTTTGGTTTTTATAAAAATTTTAACATCCAACAGAAATCCTCCATGGCATGGCGTGAGGTTGTTTGTGGTAAGTAAAATCTATGAGCTATCTGCATTATTTTCTTTTAAAAAACATGGGATGACTTGTCTCTGCATCGTATTCTTTTTCTTCTTCAATAATTTAGGCCCAAATTTAGGGCTTTGCGCAATGGATAGAATTAAAATCAGAAATGTCATCCTACTTCTTGTGTTGCTTTTAGCCTTTCAAAAACCTATTTGCCATGGGAGGAAGTTGAGGACTCACAGGTCTTCTTTAGTTTCTCACTTTCAACATGATTGGAAAGATCAGTCTTTTTGATTCATTTACTAAACATTTTCTTTCGATTTATATTCAGATGAATTTTAATATTTTCCCTGTCAATCAAAACAAGGAAAAAGAAAGAAAATCTACGACTGTATCTATATACACATTACATATATTTATGATCTTTAATTGGATGAAATAAAGATTGTGTAGATTTATGTTTTTTTTCTGGCTAATCAAACCTATCATTAATTTGTTTATGCTTTGATCATATTCCCAAATAAATTATAAAATGAGCAGCAAACACCCAAGATTCTTTCAACTAAAATGAGCAGCAAACACCCAACATTCTTTCAACTAATCCCTTGATTGAGTTGTAATGATGCAGATTCATGAGGGACAACGTGCCAATTAGAGTGTTTAGACTGTTATCCCGCCCTCGAAATTCAAGAACACGTGCCAGCAGTTGAATTGATTCAAACAATATATTCTTTATAATACGTGTCAGCAAATGAAATAGTCTAAACAACATATTTCTTTTTTCTCTTGTGAGACGAATCTAACGGATTCACCCACTGTGTAAGCTTTCAACTTAACAAGGCATAGTGGGGCTCGATAAAGCGATATGGGAGCAATGACGCTCAAGTATAAATAGTGTACAACATGCCTCTATAAGCATGAATGTATGAATATAAATGTATGCTCAACTTAATGTGCTGTTACGAAAAAAATGTCGCAATGCCCTACACTGTCAAGATATGGATAAAAGGATTAATGGTGTGAGGGGAATATGATGTCTAAACAAATTACCCATGTAAAAAACATGTATATAATAAATATAAGGAAATATGGAGGTAATGGTTCCCCTAATAGAAAATTAATACATGTCTCAAATATACCAAGTGCTTTTATGGTGTAGTAATGAATCATCATGAAAATATTAATCATAATACCAGAAACATGAATGATATAGTAGAAAGATAAAATATATAAATATAAATTATAAGATGTAAATATACATGTAACATTGGCTTGTAGATATCCATTAATAATAATAATAATAATAATAATAATAATAATAATAATAATAATAATAATAATAATAATAATAATAATAATAATAATAATAATAAAAATGATGTAGAGTAGTTTTCTCTAATAAATGGTAATTTAGAATGATTTTACTATATAAAACTTTTGTAGTAGGATAAGTGTAGGCAATTGGTAGATAAAAAGAGGTTTATTTATTGACATTTTTTTTAAAAAAAAAGTTAAAAAATCTCAATTTATATATATTATTTAAGATGGCTATATTCAAAATTTGAAAACAGTTTTAAAACATGAATTGTGGTATTTCGGGTCTAATTTTTAAAATACATAAAATTTTTCATTAAAGTATAAATATGTCAAACATTTAAAATTTGAAAAGGAATTCCTATTTTTGTAGGAAAATAAAGTGTCGATATGGTGCAACTTCTTATATAAAAATTTAGTATTTTTTAAATTTTTTTTTATGGAAACTTAGATAAGATAATCTATTTCTTAACCTATGTTTTATTTTAAAAAATTAATGAATATATATATATATATATATATATATATATATATATATATATATATATATATATATATATATATATATATATATATATATATATATATATATATAATTAATTTTACAAGTAAATAAATATTCAAAATTGATAAAAAATGGATAGATGATCGTATGACCTCCATAATTACCTCAAAAATTTGAAAAATAGTTTTTTTCTAATACATAAAGATTTAGGCCTAATTTATGACCATATAATTTTTTTCACATTTGGATCAATGAAAAAATAGACATATACAAGCATGTATATTTTCATCATGTAGTGGCCTAAAAAGGCCATAGTTAGAAATGAACATCGAAATGTTACAATTCATTAAAAAAACTAAATTTTGATAATTTATGATGTAATTAAGGTGTCAATCGACCCAAATATCACAAATAAATAAATAAATAAAATAGTCCATTAATTAAATTATGAAGTAAATTGGGTCCAATTTGAGCCTAGGTTCAACCTAACTACAAGAGGAGGATAAGATTTGAGGCTAAATTAGTCACGAATTGATCTAATTAATCAATTTATGTAATTATAGATGTGATTTGGGTAAAATTGATTCTCTTAAAGCTAAATTATGGCTTAACTAATTGTATAATATAAGATGTAACATATGGCTTAATGGACCCTTTAATTGTATCATAAATGCAAATACAAAGGTAATTGGGGATAATATGAATCCATAAAAGCTAAATTAATTTATAATATATGATTTTTGGCTATAAATTAGCTCCTGTTTCCTCACATATCAAGCCAATTAGTTAATTATTACAATTGGTGAGGTAATTTGGATGAAATCTAATCTTGTCAACCTTGTTTTGACCATATAGAATGTAATTTAGGGGTCAATCGACCCCAATATCATAAAAAATTGAATTAAATAGTCTAAATATTTAATCATGAAGAAATATATGGCCAATTTGAACCCATTCAACCTAACTAAAAGAGTAGAACATGATTTGGTGCTAAATTAGCTCCAACTATGCCATGAATTGATCCAATTAGAAATTTTTATAATTAGAGACATTATTTGGCCCTTATTGAGGCCCTTGAAACTATATTACGGCTTAGGGTTTAGGTTTTAGGGCTTAGAATTACAATTAGATGATATAATTTGGATAAAATTGTTCCCTACGAACTTAATTTTTACTATATAAGATGATGTTTGGGGGTAAATTGACCATGATATCATAAAAATTACTCAAATAGTCCATAAATTCAATCACAAAGTAAATTAGGGATAATTTGAGCCATAAAATAACTACAGAAGAACATGATATGATTTGGGGCTAAATTGGTCATAAATTGATCCAAGTAGTCAATTACTACAATTTAAAACATGATTTGGGACAAAACCGATCAAATTAGTCAATCGGTGTAATTAGAGATGTGATTTGGGGATAATTTAGTCATGAATTGATCCAATTAATAAATTGGTACAATGAAAGACATGATTTGGCCAAATTGAGCCCTATGAACCTAAATTATGGCTCAATTAATTGTATATGATCCAAAATATGGTTGAATCGATCCTATAATGAAATCATAAATGTAAATACATAGTTATTTGTATAGGATTTCATGACATAATAATATTTATTGGTTTAGATTACATGGCATAATCATATAGGATAATAATATAACATAGGATTTCATCACGTAATATAATCATATATAATAAAATTTAATATAAGATGATATAGATATCATAATAATAACACATACATATTATAATGCATACATTTTATGGTGTGTGTGTGATATTAGCAATATAGACAAAATAGCTTAATCAATATTTTTTAGGGTATTTTGATAATTCTAACCCTGCTTACATTTTCTATATCATTTTATGCTTTTCATGGCTAAGAAAAAGGAATAAATTTTTTTGTTGGCACCCCACCATCAAAATTATTTAAATTATTATTTACTCATTCAAGGAAGAGAGAGAAATTAAAGAAAAAAATACTAGATCAATTACAAGAGTTGAGAAAAAAAAGGTATGAATCCAAATATTTTATTCAAGACAAGGTATAAATACTATCCCTAATAGACCAAATGTCATAGTTAATCATGAAATTAACAATGATGAGTTGAATACTACTGACAAATTTTTACCTAATAGTCCAAACTATGTTACAAGTACACATTCAAAGTATAAAGTTTTTTATTTTGTTGATGATGAATATATGCATGTTTATTTACCCCCTAACAATGATTAAAATTTCATGAAAACACATAATGATGAAATTAATAATGAATAAAATGTCATGGAAACATTAAACAATGAAGGTAGCAATGAATAAACAAGTAGTGAACATAATTATTTTGAAGCAACCTCTCAAAAACTTCCACCATTAACAACAACTCTAAAGATTGTGCATAAAAAATAAAATTACTTAATTAAAGTTGATGAAAATATTCGGAAACCAATGCATAAATATAAATTTGACCACCATTACAAAAGACTAACTAAAAAAATTGGGATAATTTCTTCACAAAATTAAATTTTGATAGTAAAAAATGTCAATTGTTTATTTCATCGATAAAATTGATTAAGACGATACCTATGATGTATAATTTAGGACTAAGAACATCTAACATGGATGGTGAAAATAATGAAATTATTGAAAATATACATGATGCATATCATATTGTTGGTATGAAATCATACAAAAAATATCATAATATTATCTAATGTAAAATTACAACTTGTGTAGTAAGTGGTCAAACATGGAAAAAATATTAATTTGAAAATATAGTCAAGAAATGAACATAGATAGAAAAATGTTGAAAAAAATGATTGGAATATGTCAAAGATTTAATGATGTTAATACCAATGATCTTTGAGAATTTTTTGGCAGAATTCCACAAAAGGATAAGGTTATAGCCAATGCTTTCAAATATTTGCTTCAACAATTTTTCAAAGATAATACAAGATTTTTTCTCAATACAAGAGATGTAGTGAAAATAAGAGTTGGTTGTCTCAACCATGAACCACATCCAAAAAATTTATTTAATATGACTCAAAAAATGTTTTACTTTAAGCTTTTGTAAAAAGTGTCCACAAATTTGTATTATTTGAATATGTTTTGAGATGGCCATACCTTTTTATGTAAAAATAAATCACACATACACCATTTGTTTTTATAAGCAACATGTTCAAGTTTCAATGCACTATGATGTTTTTCACCATATATATTATACTTTGCATACTAATAACATTTTTTCAAAGTGTGGCTTACAAGTTTTATGAAAATTAGCTACAAATTTTATTCTAACTATTTTTTTGAATGACTAGATGGATAGTTATTTTATAATAAAGCATATTTGGATGAAAATTACAACATTTTTGGTGGATTGCCAAAGTAAAAAAAATTATCCATGAGGAGATTATAAGTTCAATTATATAGGGATTAGTTGGTTTAATAAAATACAAATCTATGAATTATCAATTAAAAGATGCTAAAGAATCTAAAAGGTGTGAGCTTATTAAAAAAAACAATACATGTTTTAAAATTTATGGTCAAAGTTAGGGAGAATTTTTTTTTTATGACTATTCTAGACACTCACACATGGATAGATGGTTGGATGAACATTTTAAGCAAAGTAAGGACACATTCCTACTTGCTTATATTGTTTCAGTAGTTGACTTTACTAATAATTACACATTCAAACCACAAATGGATATTGAGTCATAATATTACAAGTAAGTATATGTTACCATATTCATACATGTAGTATTCATACATGCACTTGATAATACAAATTAAGAGCAAAAAAATTAAGGGAGTAAGATTTATATGTTAGTGATTACCAATCACATTGTACAAAGTATGTCCAAGGTTTTTTTGATATGCTATACAAAAATTTGACTTAAAAGAACATTACATTCAATCAGCATTACATTTGTTCAAATAATTGCCCATTGTAATTCAAAATAAAAACATGTTTTACTAGTTGAGAATGATACACATTACCAATGATGTAGAACACATTTGGAGTTTTATAGAGCCTAGCCTTGGAAAAAGGGAGAATGATGATATTGGAGCATGTGTAAAAAGATACGTTTCAATATAGGAGTCAAATTTTGAAGATGGTATTGTTATGATAACCGTTGTTAAATGATATAATGATAAATTTAGCCATAGTGCTAAATAAAATTCTACTATTCATAGATATTTTCGTTGATGGAGGAAGAACACTTGATAAATTATGAGGATTGTGTGACTTAATGAGATCAATTGAGCTTCACTCATTTCATAGCTCAAATGTAGGTTCTTGGACAATTAATATGAGACATTTGGCATATTTTTGTTCTACATGCATGGACTCTATTTGGAATAAGTGTAAGTCACAAGAGTGGATGTATGAATGGATCTACACATTTTCAATTCCAATCAACACATATCATGTTCCACCTACATTACAAATTAAAGATAACATATCATCACATCAATTTGACCATCTCTCCGATCTATTGCAAACAAGTAGAAGATTAACCATTATGTAGTATTTATTCTCCTTATCTATTTTGACAATGTCATTAAAATTTGTTTTTTTATGACACGAGTCATTTTTTCACAATTATTCCTAAAGAGGATAATGAAGAGGGAACATAATACTATTTACATTGCTGTGTAGAGGATTTTTATTTTACTTCACTAGTTATATATGGAGACAACATAACCTATCCATAGGGTCTATGGTAATCACTAGAACTTGGCTTTGATGATATCCTATCAAAAATGTATATGTATGGTTGTTTGA
Source organism: Torreya grandis (assembly GCA_037957365.1). Taxonomy (NCBI): domain Eukaryota; kingdom Viridiplantae; phylum Streptophyta; class Pinopsida; order Cupressales; family Taxaceae; genus Torreya; species Torreya grandis. The sequence continues at coordinate 1,294,929 of JARHVA010004077.1, read as the reverse complement.
AAACTTTGGATCACATAGGATGATACTAAACTATTATTTTTTTTTAAAACAAATATTCAATTGATAAAATATCATGAGCAGCCATTAAATATGGATCAATGGAAATTTTTTGAGTTAGATCATGAAGCTATTTTTTCTACTATCAAGATTCAAACTCATAGTGGTTTATTTGATTTAAATTGTGAGCTATGTTGATTTCTCAAATGTATATGTATTTAATTTTTTTAAATTTATTTTATTTTATAGGTAGTACATATAAATTTAATTTTAATTACTTATTGATATTTTTTTTTAAGTTAGTGGTCTGAATAAGCTTTCACCTTCATGCGGTTAGCACTGTTAGTAAAAAAAATCATATTCTTGAAGCTAAGAAAAGCTTAATATAATTAATAAATTATTATAAAAGGTATTATTTAGGATATAATGGGTAGTGGGTCTCTTGATCAAGCATTATTAGAGGCCAAAAACCAATTCTTAGACATTATCTGCCACCCCAGATGTCCTGGCAGTGCAAGTTTTGATCCACAAAGCATTGGAGGTAGAGATACAAACATACCCCTTTAACATTGACAACATTTAGTATCAATGTTCCCACACTCATAAACAATAGTGAAAACATGCATCTCAATGTATTTTGAGATCATGGTCATGTGAGCATGTGTCATTTTCTAATATGGATATTTTCAAAGAGATGGACTTGCACCTAGAGGTCCCTAGGGTAGAAATTTCAGCTGGAAGATAATAAAATGTCTCTTCACTACAAATAAGTTACATTTTAGTACCTATTAATACATGTGCCATAGATTCGTGTCTAAGGTTACATCAACATGCTCTGGGTTAAAATTATATATATTTTATAAGCACATTAGGGTCTTTTGATTTTTACAAATAGCTTATGTTTTATATTTTATATACACTTGAAGTTAGGCCAAAAAACTAATAATTTTATTATATCAGAAAGGGTTTTATTAATGTTAGAATGTCTAGTGGGTCTCTCAACCAGGTGTTATGGAAACCTAATAACATATTAATAGATGTTATCCACAACCCCAAACATTTTGGTAGTTCCAGTTTTGATCCACCAAGCACCAGAGGTGGAGATATTGAATTGTTAATTGAACTTTGACAACATTTATTATCAGTGTTTCTATTAGGAATTTAGCTTTTACATTAGTGTGAGTTTGGTTAATTATTGAAAGCTAAATGGTAATAGGTAGTTTGTTAATTAGATTTGGTTAGTTAAAATATCGTTATGTAATAATATTATGATATTAGTTTAGCATATTATATTGTTATACAAGTTAGTGCGTTGAGATTTTATAGGGATTTGGGTAACCCTTATTATAATAAATATTATCCTATATATTTTTATTATGTTTGTATCGAATTAGTCAGTGAAGAGAGTGGAATATAATATGTTATTGAAAATTTTTTTGTGTATTTTTGGCTCTATAATCTGTGTCTGAATTAAATATCTCATAGGCTCTTCTAATTTATAATAGTGAGCATTGGTTTGGAATTTGTTATGCAGTTCAGATAAGAGTCTATAAAGGAGATAATGTGCATCTTTATGTGTATTATCAAAAAATTATTACAAGTCTGATGAACTAGAAATAATCTTCTTGCTCCATTCATTTGCAATCATTTTTTCTAGTTGTACTAACATTGGATTCTTTGCTACCTAATGTTCCACAAGTGAATATGTATAAAATCTTGTGAATTAGATCAGAAAACCTGATATATTCATTTTCTGCCACATTTTTCTTAGTATCGTATTTGTTGGTGTATGCCTACCATAGTAATATCTTTGTGTCTTCTATTTTATTGTTGACTTGATATAAGGGTCTTCTAATAGCAATAATCCTATAAATATTAATGACATTGTATGTTCTTAAAAGAACCCTCTATCATATTTGATCATGTAATGTAATTGTATATCTCCTTGGTGCTATCATTCATATACTACACTAAGTGTTAGTATTGAAAAGCTTGACTATGATTTTTTTATTCTATGTGTATTCACCAAATCCTGTTCCATAGATTCAATGGTGTCATAAAAAAAACTTGTTGCACTTCAAATTTCATGCACTTGTTCACATGTGCATTTGATAGAATAGTTTAGGTTTTAGTTCTTGTTAAGTCATAGATGTCTAACTCTCTTCCATTGAAAACTTTACCATGTAGCTTTCCTTAAACACAATCTCAGTGAATACATTTAATGACAGGAAATAGTGTTTAATGTTCACGATGATTACAAGTTATTAGTTTTTTAAATATTTTAAAAATTCATATTAAGGAGTCTTCATAGATATATAATTCAATTTATAAGGAGAAGTCAAAGTTGTGTAAATATTTAGGTATGTCATAAATAAACTTAGTGGTTATTTATTAAGTTTTTTAGTTGGTTGAAGGTTTAAATAGATAATAGTAAGTCCTTTTTATGTTTTAGTCTTTTAGTTTTATAAATCTTTAAAGTTTCTCTTATTAAATATGGTTACTAAAACTATGAATGTCAAAAGAGTCACTATTTCTGTTTCATTAATATATTGTCAAAATAATCTTTAAGTTAATTTTAAAATTTGTTGTCTTTTATCAAAAGTCATAATAATTCAAGAGTCATTTTTTTCATTAAGTCATATTTTCAGAACTCCTATAGAGTCAAAAATTATTTAAATAAATTTTCCTTACAAACACATTTTTACTTATACATGACGTCCACATTATGGGATGGATCTCCCTCAAAAAAATTAAATCTGGGCTTCTTTGACACATGTGCTGAGTGAGCAATGACATATAGGAGGATAGAGGATACATAGAGGTTATAGGAAAATTGGTGTCCTCTCATCTATCATCAACAACAAGGCCACACCAATGATGTGATGACATTTGTGTGGGGTGTTTTTGATTTACACTATGTTTTCTAGAATAAGAACAAAAGAATATACATTTCAAAGATTTGTAATTTGTGTGAAATTTCAAATATGATTCCCTAATGTTATAACATTGTGAAAGGATAAATGCACCGATGTAAGTTAGTTCATGGATCATGAAAGGGTTTGTGGTAGATTCAAAAAACTATAGGAGGTGAATAGTGTTTTGACAATAGTTAGGAGATCAGCTAATACAAAGAATCCATTACTACCTCTTTATGGAGATGAACCTTAGTGATAGGTCTATTGCAGTCACATAATATAAATGTGAGATGCCTTCCTTTGTATATGATGGTCATGTGTAGCAAGATTATGTTAGTAGTATGCAGACCAAAGAGTATACAGTGGCATACATTTCTATTTATTTTGTTTATATCAAGGTTTGTGATAAACTTGTAAAATCATGGGAGGAGTGAGGCTTTCTTTATATCAAAGTCATGAGCCATATAGTTTGGTATTCTACAATGTGTGAACATACTATAGATAAGAGTGTGAATGTTTTTACACCATGTGAAAAATATCTAGGGGAATGTGAGGAATTTAGATTTTAAATTAGTGTTAGTTTAGGTATTTACCAGGAGGTAAATGGTAATAGGTATTGTGTTAATTATATTTGTTTAATTGGAATAGTTTTATCTTACAATATTATGATATTAGTTCAGCATATTATATTATTATATGGGTTAGTGGGTTGAGAGTTTATAGGGATTTGGGTATTCGTTATTATAGAAAATATTATCCTATATATTTTTATTATGTCCATATTGAATTAATCAGTGAACAAAATAGAATATAATATGTTAAAAGAATTTATATGTATCTTTGGCTTTGTAATCTATGTATAAATTAAATCTCTCATAGGCTCTTTCAATTTACAACAGTTTCCACACTCCTGAACAATAATGAAAACATGTATTCATGTGGATTTTAGGGTCATGGTCATGGGATGATGTGTAATTTTCCTATTTAGACATGTTTGAAATAATGGACCATCACTTCGAGGTGTTGGAGTAAAAATGTCAGTTTAAAGATGAAAACTTATATGTTCACTACAAACAAGTTACATTTTCAGGACTTGTTATTGCAACATGTGCTATGGACTCATATCCAAGGTTACATAGACTTGATATAGGGTGAAATTAAATATATTTTACATGCACATGGGGGTTCAATTTATTAGTCTAAATGACTTACGATTTATTTTTTATGCACATCTAATTTTAGGCCAAAAACCTATAATTTTCTTGTATTGGTAATGGTGTTCTTGATGCCAAAATGCATAGTGGGTATCTTAGATGGCCATGATGGGAGGAAAAAAACATGTTACTATATGTTAAGTTCCACCTTTGATGTGTTGATATTTCTAATTTCAAGCCAAGAAGCACTGAAGTGGAGATATCAAACTACCCCTTCAAGTTTGATGATATTTGTTGTCAATGTTTACACACTCCTATAAATTATTGAAAACATGTATCTAAGTTTATTTTGTAGCCATTTCATGGAAGTACATGCCAATTTACTATCTAAACATGTTTGAAGTTATAGAATTGTACCTACAAGTACTGGACATGTTGAAATGTTAGTTGAAGGATAATAAGTTATCTCTTCAATGCAAAAATGTTACATTTCAAGACTTGTTATTGAAGTGCATGTCATGGTTTCATATAAAAGGTTCCATAAATATGATCTAGGGTGAAATTAGAGAGATTATATTTTCACATGAGGGTTCTTTCCATTTATGCCAACAACTTATGGTTTTTGTTTTATGCATGTCTAAAGTCAAGCTAAAAAACTAGAATTTTATTTTATTAGGAAGGGTATTATTGAGGAAAGAATAGGTGGTGGGTCTCTCAACTAGGGGTGATGAGAGTAAAATAACTTGGTAATATACATTATCCACACCTCTTACATGATGGTATTGTTATTTTCAAGCCATGAAATATCAAACATGGAGAACACAAACTACCTCCTCAACTTTGACAACATTTATTGTTAGTGTTTCCATACTATTGAATAGTAGTGAAAACATGTATTTGAGTGAATTTGGAGGCCCTGGTCATGATACAACATTTAATTTTCCTAGTTAAATGTGTTTGACGTGATGGACTTTAGACTAGGAGGTCCTGGTTATACTATTTTTTTAACAAATGTTAAAAATTAAAAAAAATTAGTCTCTAGGTCATAATTGGTAAAATAAAGTCAAAATAAGTCAAAAATTCATTAAAAATTAAGAAAAATAATTTTTTTTTCTATGTCTTTAGACTTATCAGAATTTCAAGGGTGTTAAACCTAATTTAGATCTAAAAAATCCCATATGTGCTCAATACCTTATGAAACTTGAAGTGTGCTCACCAACTGAAACATGCTCAACACTTTTTATAACTTGTAGTGAGCTCAATACCTTATATAAATAGATATGTTCTCATCAACATATGAATCTTGATCTATGCTTAGCACCACTTATAACCTAAGTTGTGTTAAGCACCACAAAAAACCTGAGTTGTGCTTAGCACCATACAAAACCTTAGTCATTCTCATGACCCTGTAAAACCTTTTATGGTATTTACACCCAATGGAATCCTTAAAATTATTATTACCATCTTGAATATAAGTTGTTTCCTATAAACCTTGGATATTGATCAACATACTAAAAATCTCTTTAGACTCCACATCTTGTCTAAGGACACTATGTTTTATGCCTCCACACAAGATCAATTGAAGTATTGGTTTTATTCTAATAAATAGTTTTTTTGCATAATATGTCATCATTTGGGACCCAAATCAAAGGAACATTGAAGAAAAATCCTCTAAAGAATAATCCAAAATAAAATGAAAAGTATTTTCAAAACCATGTATAAGTTAGATGGTAAATGTTGCAAATTTTATTAGATAGTGGTATCATAAATAACTCATTCTCCAAAACCATGATTGATAAATTGGGATTAAATAAAGTAGCACACATAAACCCATACAAAGCTTCATGGTTGAAAAAGAATCAATATCAGTTGGTCAGTGAGTAATGTCTAATGAAATTCAATATAGGTGCATACTAGGATGAGGTATGATGTGATATAATGTCCATGGATGCATTCCATGTAATTTTTGGAAGGAATTCAAAATTTTATAGGAATGTAGTGAATGATGGCTAAAAAAATACTTATCACTTGGAGAAGGATTGGAGGATATATACCCTATGACCCTAAAAGGAAGATGAAGAAAGAGGAAAAAACATTATTTTTACAAGAATGTTGATAGTGTTAGATAGACATTTCTTAAGAGAAGAACATATAGAGTCATGATATGTGCCATACCAAAGATGACATAGAAGATAATTTCAAAATAAAAGATTCACTCTCATGTGAAGTAAATGATCTCCTAGATGAGTTATTCAACATAGTAATAAGTGATTTTTAGAAATGCTACCACTAGTGAGGAGCTTTAGTCATCATATGATTTTTATTCCATGAGATATTTTTAAAAACAAGGGTGTACATAGGATGATGACAATAAAAATTTAACAAGTACAAAGGGAAGTATGTGAATTACTAAAGAAAGCACCGACAAGGAAAATATTGACCCTATGCATAATATCTATAATACTTACACCAAATAAAGATGAAGAATAGTGCATGTGAAAAAAATCATTAGTAATTAATAATATCATTATTAGGTAAAATTTTCAATTACGTTGCATGGATGATATGATGGATTATTTGAATGGTGTAAATTACATTATCAACATTAACTTAAATAGCATGTATCACTAGATCAAGATCCAAAAAGTAGATAAATCGAAGACTTCATTCAAGATGAAGGAAGGGGTGTATGAGTGGTAAGTTATGTTACTTACGAGAATCAATACACCAAGTAAATTCATGAGGCTAAGGAATGAGGTGGTGAATCCATTCTTAGGGAACTATGTCATCATGTACCTATATGATATTGTTGTGTTTAATGAAATAAAGGAAGAGCAAGTGGCACATTAAGGAATGTCTTATAAAAATTTTATGAAGAAAAGTTGTTGATCAATTCAAAAAGTGTATCTTTATGAAATAAGATATCATATACTTGGGTTTCATAATATCCAATTAAGAGCTAAAAATGGGCTGTAAAAAAGAGTGTGTAAGTATGGAGAGGGCATCCCAAAGAAATGATTTTGAAATAGGAAGATTTCATGCTATCAAAATATTATATAGTAAGTTCATCAAAAACATTAGTGGGATGTGTGGAACAATGAGAAAGACTTTGAAAAAAGATCACAAGGTGTTTTCCTAGACGGTGAAGGTAGACCATAGTTTTCAATAGTTGAAGAGGAAAGTGAAAGAGCATGCAATGTTGGCATTACCAAAATTCAATAAGGTATTCCAAGTTAATTATGTTTTGATTAGAATAATTATTCACATAGTATTAATCCAAGAGGGTAGTTGTAAAACTTAATTAGTGAGAATCTGAATGACACAAAGTAAAGATATTCAATCTACAATCACTAATATTATTAAATTTTGAAAGTGATAAAGAAGTGGAAGAATTGCTTATTATTTAAGGATTTTGTGTTGTAAAAATATCATGAATCACAATAATTTATTAAAATTCAAGGGAAGTTAGACCAGAGACAGGAACTGGGTAGAATATTTTTAGAGCTATACATTCATAGTAAAGCACTAACATGAAAGGAGAATAAGGTCATTAATGTTCTTAGTAGAGAAACATTGGTGATCAATGAGATGAGGATCAAAGTATTTGGGTTTGATTTGATAAAGGACTTATATCCATAATATGGAGATTTTGGAGATGTGAGGAGAGCCTGCATAGAGTTGACAAGCATGAATCATACACCATGTCTAGGTTATATGATTCAAGAAAGAATAATTTTTATAGGAGTATAGTTATGTATAGATATATTGTTGATTCATAAAAATATAATCAAAGATAAGTATAATAGAGGAGTGGGAGGACATTTTAGTATAAATAAAATGCTGGCATCACTAGTTGAGTGTTATCATTCTATGAATATGGGCTCAAATAGCTACATATTTATATTTGGATGTTGAGTTTCCTAGTCGGCAAAAGGGATAAGCCAAAATATTAGTTTTTACCAACCCATAACCATTTCATAAATACTATGGGATGATATCAACATGGATCTTGTATATAGATCACTAAGAATGGATAGAGGCAATGCCTCCTTTTTTGTTTTGGTATATCAATTATCTAATATGGTGCATTTTATTACTTGTAAAAGGACCAATGATGTGATGAACATAGATAAATTTTTAATTTTTTCATAATTTTAAATTTTTATAGTGAAATCACATGAGAAGATATGGTAAATATAGTACAATAATGGTGTATAAATAAAGCACTAAATATAAGAAATCATGCCTAGTGTATAAGTTAGTTGAAAGCATAATGTAATAGTCATGAGTAGTTATACATGACACAAAAAAATTTGAAATTAAAAAAATAATATTAGAGGATAACCAAAATCATCAAATGAGATAGTCTCCATAAATAGAGTTTTAAATAGCCAATAACACTTCAAGAAAGTGAGAGACACATTATAGATATATCTTATTTAGTGCAACACTAAATAAGTAGTAGTAATATCAAGTTGTATATGATTACACATAAATTCATTAGCATGTGTAAAGATAAATAGAAGCAAGGGTTGTGACATGAAACAAATAAAATATAATGTCAAAACAAAAATGAAAATGTGTTTTAAAATGGAAATGCCAAAATATGTATACGAGTAAGCCCATATTACACCATGAGAAGTACTAATCCATATATTCAATATTATAATGGCAACCAAAATATATATCAACTTGATCAAAGTATTTAGTACATTGGTATTTATAATTTTTCTTAAATGTTTGTTTCTATAAAATAACTTTACAAGTTGTTTTTTCTTGTAAATAGTATCCTTTCATAGGGACATTTTGTTACCAAATGTGATCTTTTCTTTATTTATGATCAATTGAATTTTATCTCTCAAGGTAGTGCATCTATATATTTAATGGTCTCTAATAATATGATAGGAATAAAATAATCTTCCATTTTAATAATTTGGCCTTTACTTTGGCTGAACTTAATGAATATAAAATATTTCAATCAAATTATTTTCCAATAAACTTTTCATCCTGCCATATTGATTCTTGAAAATTATTTTGGTTGACTTGAGATAGCTCTAATTTTTTATGTTGTTGTATACACCTGAATTTTGTCAAGAAAACCCAAATATTAATTTTATATTTTTGTCTTTTATATTTCTAATCTCCAAGTTCAATTAAATTCCCATTCACGTGTTTTTTCTTATCCCTTTATATTTTATACTACTCTTTCATATTTATTTAAATTTTTTTTCTAAGCCTTAGCCTTCCGTGTCAGTTATTGTCTAAGCCATGGGGATACCTCCTCTTGGTTTAGTTTCATTATTCACTTTTATTGTCTTCAGAAAATAGTGTTGTAATTGGATAATAACACACCTTGATGTTTTATTATACCCATTTTATTATCCACTACATGTTTTAGAAGTATTTTTGATGTAATTCTATTTTGAGTCTCTTTTTTGACCATCTTACCCCTGTTTGATTTGGTCAATGCTTGAATAGTATTTTAAATTTGAAAAATGTTAGTATTATTTTTAAAGTGTTCCCTATGTCATTTTAAATCTATCACTTATATGTTTAACACTAGCATAATAAATAAATCATAAAATAATAATCTCAATCTCTGCATTTATCAATAGTTCATCCAAATCACATCTAGATTACATATTTTGACCAAGAATATGTCTTATGTGAAGAGAATTTAGATACACATTGTGTATGATCAATTCACACACAAATATTATAAGGAGAACTACATCATACTAGGGTATATATATTTGGATCTATGTTGGCAGTTCTTAGTGTAATAGGGTTGTGAGGCTAGCTAAGTGTAGATACTAAAACCTGATTTATTTATCATCTTAATGTTGTATACTTGTAAAATACCTATCATGGTAATGCCATTCATTTATATACCTTCCTAATATATAAAGGTGAGATTTCATTATCTATTTGTGCCTAATTGATTATATATTAGTCTAACCCTTGTTATTCTAATGATCCAAGCCTTCTATATTGTATAAAAAACTCTAAACATAACGTATATCCTTCACTACTAGTTTTGGACTTGTACATATTTTCTATATTCTTAGAGAATGCTATCCATAAAGGGACACCTGCATAAATAATGGTGTCTAGTTTCCTATCAAGTTTATAGTCCTTAAAAGTCATCGAATTTTCATAATAATTATATCCTTTGGGTTAGCCTATGTGTCTTAATTAAATATATTTTATAAAAGGGAATAGTATATATAAGAGACTATCCATATTTCTTTCCTCACCTAAAAATCACATACAACTCACAAGGTAACATACCAAGAAGAATTCAATGAAACATTCAAGTGAGAAAATTTGACCTATGTGTCTTTCTTTCAATATCAATCGTATAATCAATCATACTACAGGTTTGAAGCGGTAAAAGAGAACCCCATGTTAAATATTTTCTATGTTATAATCTAGGTTGCTGCATGCATCCACATATAGTATATTTCACTCTTATGCACATACTTTCCCACACATAGGGGAGAACTACATCAACATGAGGCCCTTTTCAAAGTAGTGGATATATCTGGTAGCACTCATTGACAATAAGGGGTCATTAGATCAAATTTACACCGTACACCCACTAACCCATTTTTCCAAAGCTCATTCCAAGGGTGAGTAAGGGAAAAACATAGGGTTTTGATCATTTGACAAAGAGTGACAACATGTACACATCATCTGATCACAACAAAGGAAAGGAGATAAAAAAACATAAATGTTGAACTGACAGATTCAAAAAAGAGTCTATATATTTCTATGGAAACTTGGTATAAAATCATGACACTAGTAGTGATAGAAGTGTCTAACTTTAGTATAAGTGTCTGGGTAGTAAAAATATTCAAAACATATAAAAATAAAACACATTTGTTTTTACAATCCTAAGATAATTCCAAATCACTATCATAGTCTAGAACAAGATGTGTGGTTTAATATACAATATCTTTACCCCTTAGTTGTATAATATTTTATTTTATATATTACATATGATTAAATAGGTAAATTAAAATTATTTTTCATACATTACTGAATTGTCAATATTTTCATATTTCTTTCCAAAAAAATTATTTGCTTAATATGTTTTTCTATTGAACACATTTAGCGTAAAACATTCTGGTAAACCTACGAACTATTTTTTTAAACAAAAAACTAGATTGCATTTAGGATTTATCATTCTTCTAAAATAAAATCTAATTCAGATTCCTGTATTTATTTTTTATATTTAACTTATTGCATCAGCATAGTTTAAGAAATGTTTATTCATATTTTTTTCCATAGGCATTTTAATTGTTTCTTTTGTGATTGTGTTCAAAGTTAAAACCCTTATTATGGATTCTATTTTTTAAAATAATAATAATCTCATACTTTAGATATATTTTTTAATATTCATAATGATCGATGTATTGCATAAGAAGATCTTATGGAAAATCAACAATTTTCCAAAACATATAACTTTTCTTACAACTATGAAAATGAAAATGTAGGTCTAAATGAAGATGTTGATAATAATATCATGTGTTCATATGGCTTAACATCATTATGAACCTTTTTAAAATGAATATGAAGATCCTAGTTTTATTTATTCTACGTTCATTGATGAAAGGACCAATTTTTTTAAAATTATCAACTTTATTAGTGCATCACATAATGATGATACGTTAAAATATGAAATAATTTAGCAGTCATCATGCTGAAAATATAAATTTATCACACATAACACATTATGAATATAAAGTAACAATTTAATGTATTTCTTCTCTTTATAATGATGAACATGTTGAAAAGGATTAAGTACTTCCTTCTTTCCAAACGATTGCCAATGTTAAGAATATTTTTTCTTATTTAGATCATTCAAATAAAATTTGTAAAATTATGTTTATTTCTCTAAATTTTAATGATCAAAATACACATACTACTTCTTCCCCTATCTCACTTGGTTGCACAGATGTAGCTATAAATAAAATTTGTCATAAACCTCTCATTATAAATTCCTTGTTTGAAGATACACCTACATTTTTCAAATATAATTTATACATCTCTTTCCAAAATTGCACAATATAAACTAAAGAAAAATAAAAACTCTATTCCATGACAAATTTGACAATGTTTCATAAGTGTATCTTTGTCATAGGATCATGATAAACCAAAAATAGAAATACATTATCTCTACCTCTTTTATTTGTGTTAAAAGATGAACATGAAAATTACATGTTTCATTCTTATAGAAGAGTAGAAAATACTTCTCTCTCCCCATCTTTTATATTTTACACTAAAAAGCATGTTCTAATTATAAATTAAAATAATGAAAGTACATATGGTATCCCTCTTACATGTAATAATAATTTAAGTACTCAAATTATTTAAAATAATTATTTTAGTGAACTTTGTGATATTCAAATTGATATATTGATCTCCTTGGATCATAATGAAAAATGGATGACTATTTACTAAATGTTTCCAAAAAATGTGACAATCCTACCCTAAAATTCAAGGATGGTGGTAAAGAGCCTATTATTCCTATGTTTTATATAGATGGTAAACAACAACCTATACGTAGCTCTTTAACCTCTTTAACAGTTCCTCCTAGTGGCATTATATTTATGATGACTACTATACAAGATGTTCAATGTAAAATGAATATTATTAAGTTGCAAGTGTTATCCCATGAGGCTCCCTTCAATAATGATACCTTAAAAGACCAACACTTGAAAAGTGAGGACTTTTAACATCCTTCTCATATTAAATTTGTTAGTCATATATTACCTTCATTTGATGTTAAAGAAAACCTTGAAAATAACTCAAAATAATATACACACTCAATTGACCATTGGGCTAAATATGAATGGTTACTATTTATAAGATTAACTTGAGAAGCTTTAGATTAGTTCTATATCCTTCGAAATGGGTCTTTTCCAAATTTAAAAAATATTGAGGTCATTTTAATAAATTATTTCCATAATCATAAATTACAAAAATTACCATTAGAATGTTTGAAAGTCTTAAATAAAAATGAGGATGAATCTATTATAGACAGTGTTATTAGATTCAATGATATTTTTTATTCCTTGGACTAAAACCCTTTGTATTTGTAAGTGAAATTAATATTTATTAGGGTTATTATTTTTACACTTAAATAAATATCATTTCACAAACCATTTTCTTCTTTCGATAGTATATATTAGGATGTGCATAAATATGCATGTGCCTTTACAAATACCAATATTGAATGCCCTGTTTCTTCACCTAAAGGTAAACATGTTACAAATAATTACTACTAAATATAATAACAAAGAAAGAGGGATTATGAGCCATTTGAAATACATTTTTCAAAAACCTAAGAGCATACAAAGGAAAAATAGTAAAATTTCTACACAGAGAAAATAAATTCACATACAAAATAAGTCTTACAAATAAAAACTATAACTATACGAAGAAGCAAATACTTAATTTTTATTATAATATTGATATACCCCATTATATATTACATAAACTATTATATAAATGGTTTATTACATTTCCTCCAAGTTACTACCATTCACGACATGAAATTAAAAAGGCAAAAACATAATGTTCTTGCCCTTACCATGGTATTAATAGGCATAGTGATAATAATTTTTTTCACTTAGGAAAAATATTTCAAAACATAAATATTGAGGTACCATTACATTTTATAAAGACACATTGAGGTCTTTTTCCCTTACTTCTTCTAATAGACATTCTAAGAAGGTTTACATACCATTCTACACCTTTTTAGGAATATGTGGTCCTTAAAACTTCATAAAACTTAATGACTATATGAATTTATTATCCTATTATACCCTTTAATAATATTTATCTTTCCTACATTAATCCTACCAAGGAACCATGCACTGTTTGAGATCTTGTTGTAGTGACACATGAAGAAGGCATTGAGACAAATATAATATATCCTACATGAATATCTACATAATAGATTTGGGTAACAAAACCAACATGTAAAAATGCATTTAATACTCCTATAGATACACCAATTCTTGTTTGATAACTAAAATCTAAAAATCTATTAGTAATTGATAATTATAGTAGAGATGTCTTATTATGAACTAGATTCCAATATGTATGGTGATTGCCTTAGTTATCACTAAATCAAAGTAAATTAATAACTACCAATATTTTACCACATAGAAAAATATCATATTTCAAATGTATTACATGAACAAAATTTATTTATTTTAAACATTATGCAAAGGTCTGTGTAGTACCTTCCATGGTGCATGGTGTATTAAAAACATTCATACCAATAGGGTAGTCATTTTTAAAAAAATTACATATGAGCATCCACTTGAACAAGAGAGTATTATTAAAAGATAACTAATTATAAAACATACTAAGATTAATCATCCACAAAATGTTAATAAAAATGTAATCCCCTTTCCTTAGTATCCCATACTTTATAGGCCTTTGCATTAGATATACAAAATGGATTCCATGGGATCCTCATCTACTACTACATGACATAGTCAATTACCTAGAGTATTTTAAAATGTTGTAATTATTTATAATAAAAATAAACCATATATGACTCAACTATGGGTTCCATGAAACCGTGTTCCTCATATTTTTTCTTCATGACCACAGAGTCCTATTATACATGCACAACATACCATAGATTCTATAGATCCATATATGACACTTGTACATGCTCTTTGGAAATATCATCATTTTGATGTAGCATATTCCATGTTGGGAGATACCTATGGGAATCCATTGGATGAGATCATAGGTTAGCATTTTATTTTCAAATATTTTAAAAATAAAATACAAAAATACAAAAATACAAAACCCTTTTAAAAAATTTAAAAATCCAAAAAAAATTATCACTTACATATCTTATTGGCTCCTACGCATATATGTCATTTGTTTCATGTTAGTAGATAGAATATAATTCCTTTCTATATACACATATGTTTCACACATCTTTGATATAGGCATATCTAGGCACATGATATATGAACCTATAGATGTTGGGCCTTCCTGCTCCTCACATCATAAGTACGTTAGGGAAATATGTTTTATTTGATCATGATACACAAAGATTATATTATTATATGATCACTTTCCATTATCATGTTTTAGATTATTTACTAATGCTTACATATTCCTATATCCATGTTCATATCTTTCACATGCACTTGATACGCTATGTTACATAAAAAAATTCTCACACATATGCAAGGAATAGTCTAACATGCTTATGTTGGTTATTCATGACTCATATATTTATATTTTCACTTCCTTGAGTTTATTTCATTGCTTTGCATTGTCTTGTTTGTGTAACATGTTAATATGTTCCTTGGTTCCCTTATTTATTGTTTGTATATTTTAATATTTCATTATATACTATGTGGACATTTGACATGTCATGTCCTTTTGATTTTGAAACATTTGGACATGCTCCTTGTATAGGGTCTCCTTATAGCATTATTTCAATTTAAATTTAATGTTGTTGTGGGTGTTCTTGATTTTTTACTAGTCTTGAGCTTTTACTTTCTAGATGTTTTTATAATCTATATCATGCATATTAGGACTTGATGTGATTGAATTTTACATGATTCAATGTAATATGTACCTAGACATGTTACTCCTATTTATTAAATTATACATACACAAATTATACATTTATCTTATCCTTTTGAGGTAAGCTAATGACCAGATTCTACTTACCCTCACCTTAAAATGGGTGAGGGAGGAGGGGGAATGGGGGACCAATGGGGGAATTCCATAGTGAAAAGGCCTCCCATTTTAATTAGTTTCAAATTATAGTTGGGGAATGTTATAAAAATAGGTTCTCTACATTTACACCATTTCTTAGATTATATAGATTTAATGGGGTCGTGTCATACAAACATGCCACTCACATTTACATTGATTTCAAATTCACCATATTTCATAGTTATACATGATTCAAATACATATTTGTGGTAGCATTTTATACATTGATACTATTATTATACCTATATTTTAGATATATATATATATATATACACATATATATATATATACACATATATATATATATATATATATATATATATATATATATATATATATATACATATATATATATACATATATATACATATATATATATATGTATATGTATAGATATATGTATATATATAGATATGTATATATATATATATATATGTATATATATATATATGTGTGTGTGTATATATATATATATGTATATATATATATATATATGTATATATATATATATGTATATATATATGTATATATATATATGTATATATATATATATATGTATATATATATATATATATATATATATATATATATATATATATATATATATATATATATATATATATATATATGAGGTTCATATGCCATGAAAAGGGCATCTAAAATTATAAATCCAAATCAATTTATGTACTTAAAAATATTGTTATAGACTTTTATTGAGTTACTATATTATAGTATTTGGATCATATAGTGTGAGGTGATTAAATCACACACATTCACCAAGTTATGCACATTTTTGGGTAGCATGATTGATATGAAAGAAGATCAATAGCCATGTTGATAATTACATTTAAGTCAAGATTAGGGTCATGTTGTCCTCAAATGTGTGTGTGTGTGTGTGTGTGTGTGTAAATCCATTAGCATATTTATATTTGTCCTTATCTCAGCTTCAATTCTTAATAATTTGACATCCTTTCAAATCAATTTTCTAAAAGCCAAGATGGTTGAATCAACACATAAGTGCACTCTTAACATTTCTCTTTCTATTTTCAATCATTTTAATTTATTTAATATTTAATATTTTAGACATTTATTATATAATGTGACATGCTCTTGGCTATAGTCAATCACTAGAAAATCACTCAAGGTGGGCTCAAGAAAAGATAATCTATTATCTACACACCTATGTACACATTTATTTTAATAAAATCTATTAATTTCATCATTATGCATTAATATATTTAAATATGGGGAAATTGTAAATATAAAAATTTCATTTATCTATAATCTTAGTCTTTTACACTTGCAAAATACCTATCATGGTTGTACCCTTTAGTTCTAGACCTTAACACTACTGAAAGGCTTACATTCACTATTTCTTTCTGCCTAATTGGTCATATCTTATTCCAACCGTTATTAATATATTAACCCAAGACTTTTATATTATGAAAAAATATCTAAAACTTATGTATATCATTCACTTCCAATTTATGACCTATACATGTTTTCAAGCTCTCTAAATATAATAAGCCACAAAGGGACATCTGCATCAATAAAGTTTTCCAGTTTCCTACAAAGTTTCCAATGCCAAAAATTCATCTAATTTTTAAAAAAATACATATTTTATGTTGGCCTATGTGTCTTAATTTGAGATATTTTTTGAAAGGGATTAATACATATACAAGACTATGCTTTTTTATTTCCTCCTCACCCAAAAATTACTTAAAATTCATAAGGAAACACAATAAAGATGAATTCAATCAAGCACTCAAGTGATAAAATATTCTTAATTTATCCCTATTTCCATATCAATCATAGAATCACTTATACTAAAGATCTAAAGCACCAAAATAGAAACCCATGATCCATATTTTCCAAGTTGCAATTTATTTTACTACATGTGTCCACATATAGTATATTTCAACTTTATGCACACATTTTAACACACATAGGGGATAAATAAATCAATATGAGGCTCTCTTCTAAGTAGTGGATATGTAGGCAATGTGCATTGATAAAGGGATCTTTTTGGTTAGATTGACACTGTGATCTCACTAACCTATTTTTCCCAAAACTCATTCAAAGGGTGAAAATATAATACTTTTATAATTTTAGAAATATTTATAACATGTGTGAATGATATAAATACATAAAATTAAAGGAGACATAAACCCATAAAAACCCAACTAATAGATTCAAAAAAGAGTCTATATTTTTTTTATGTAAATTTGGTATCAACTTAGGATACTAGTAGTGACAAAAGTGTCTAAGTTAGATGAAAGTATTTGGGGGGTAAAAATAGTCAAAAAAATATAAATAATAGAATTTAATTATTTTTTAGTCATGAGATGATTTTAGATCACTATAATAATCCTGAATAGGATGCATAATAAGATACACTCTGTTTACCCTTTGGTTGTATAGTATTTTACTATATTGATTACACATGATTAAATAGGTAAATTCCATTATTTTTCATAAATTATTGAATTATAGATATTTTCATATTTAATTCAAATATTTTTATTTCCTTAGTGTGTTTGCCTAACAAATTCATTTAGCATAAAACACTCAATTATTACAACATTGCCACGTTTTCTCCCTTTCAAATTTGATCTTAGTTTTATTATTGTGTGTAATCCATCAATAGATTTTTTAATAAGAAATGTGAAAACATATTTTTAATCTCATGATCTTATATGTTTTCTAAAATTAAGTGTAGCTACATGCGAATCCACAATAAATCTTAGTCTGTAGTTTTTCCATAGGACAAACCTGGACAAGTGTGTCCTAATTGGATAGTAGCACACCTCTCTATTTTTGAGTCCCATGCAATTTTCATAGGACTAAATGATATTAAAAAAATCAAATATAAAAATTCCTTAGATACACTTAGGGTAAAAAATAGTCAGATACAAATTTGTGAGGTTTAAATAGATAAGTTACTCATCTCTTTTTATATTCTCTTTCAAAACTCAACTTGCTTAATATCATTTATTTGCAAGTAAAATGCATGGATTAACTTATATTTAATCATAAATTTTACTCTACATAGATTTTTTTTAGGTTAGGTTAATACTCCTTTAATCATAAAAGCAATAATAAATATTAGTGAACTCATTTTATTAATAGAATATAGCCAAACCCTAGATTACAACCCTATGGTTTGTCATTTAAATTTTATCGTCTTAGGGTTTATAATGGAAATTTAATATCCCTCTTATGTTGGAATATGTGTTATTATTGACTTTGATTTATAATATTATTTTAATTTAGTTTCTATAAAATTTAAAATGACTACAAAGGAGCCTATTCCTCCCCATTCGTTTGATTAATTCAGAGGCATTCCTTATAACTATGATAAATAATAGAAAAATTGTAAATATTGTACACTCTATCCCAATGATGAACATGAATTTGTGTATAATTATTATGATGAATTTTATTTTAATGATGGTTATGATGAATAACATGCAAATGATGATAATTTTTTTAATAAAATTAGTATAGATGTATTCTCTTCTAATAATTATTTTTTATTTCTATTCCAATTCAAGAAAAGCAAATTGAATACTTAATTCCATTATAAACTCACATATGTGATGTATAACATGATAATTCTCATATTTTTTAAAAATATTTGTGACATCTCTTTTTAGAACCATGAAAAATTTCCACATGTGTAGAACATCCAATAACATAATGTACATAATATAACATATGACTCACTATCTCTATCAGATGCATATCTAGTCTATTAGTAAAATATATTTATCCATGATCCATGGACCAAGACCCCATAAAATAATATACTAACAACATCATATAGGTAACCAACAATTGTACTATCCTCCAAAAATCATCTAGAGTAATTATCATCTTGCCCTTAACCAACTAAAATGTACACTTGTCTACATCACATTGCTATAAGTTAATATGGTAATCAAGTGTGAATAATATATAATAATATCTATAAAAATCAAATATACATGGCCATCCCTCACAAAAATTTACCTCTCATAATTATAAAGAGGTATCCTTAATAGAGTCTCCATCATTTGACCCCATCAGAACTCCTTACAATGCACATCCTCCTAAAAAGGCCAGTATAGACATTAGAAAATAGAAGTTAGTTCATATAAGATAAATAAATTAAAAAAATAGATATAAAAAGGTTTTCTCATGGATAATTTATTTTGGATACACCATTCCCTTGAGGATAATAATGTTAGATAATATGATCATCACTTAGATAATAGTGTAACATGTTTGGACAAGAATGCTAAAACCAAGACATGGCTGAGGTAAAATTAAAAACACCCTCCAAAATCAACAAAATTATGAAAATTTGACTTAAATTAATTTTTGTATTAAATAATAAGATGTCTTTACATTATTTGTTATGGTAACATCCTCCTCAGCATGAATTAGGTATTCCATCTCCTCAAACTAGATACATGAAATTGACCTTCTTTGAAGCATATTGGAAAAGTTAGAGCTATAGTTTACAAATTTAGAAATAAAATAATGAATCCAAACTCTTCAATTTCTAAATCATATAGCTATTTTTAACTATGACATACTCCTAAGCTCTTGGTCCCACACTATCAAATCCAAACTACCTATAATTTAAAGTGTGATATCTTTCAATCCATAGCTCTGAGTTTAGAACCATTTCTGTCATGTAAAATATAATCATGAAACCTTCTATATCATATAGGTCTCTCTTCTATACCAACCTTGCTATCACCCTAAAGACACATACTTCATTTTTCCTTAGTAATTCTTATATTTCTATGTGAACTCATATGAGTAATAATTCAAGTTCAATCTATTATCAATAATAAACATTCTGTTATAAGCATATTGTAATAAAAAAACATAACTAATAACTCTAGTTATATTGGTTGTCACTTTTGGCTTCAACTAATTACACCAACTCCATCCCTCTCACCAAAATGGTGCCATACATAGGCACTATTTATACTAACATAGATACAAAGGATAATTTGCATAGTACACATTTAGTATAAACCATACTTTAACTAAGATCATATTTTTATTAACTCAATACACCATTATTTGAGATTCACTATGTCTCAATATATGGATTTTAGCTTAGAATATCATAGTTTACATAAATTATATGTAATATGACATAGTGATTCAATAATTTTTGACATAGTTACTCATATTCATTCAATTTATCTTAGATTTAGATCCAATTTTTAGATTTAGATAGGATAAGGGTTCCAATTTTATATACGGTAACATATTATAAATTAGTTTTCATGCAAATATTTTACATAATTTTTTATAGATGATCTACCAAAATAGGTTATGTTCATGGTATATGCTCCCACATTTTATGTAGTTTGGTTCAATTTTCACATGTTATTATAATGGGGGCATGCACACACTATAATTCTACATAAACATAACTTTATTAATCATAATTTAGATTTCTTACATAAAGTATGTGACTCAACTTTGCTCAATTATTATATTGGGGGCATGTTTCAATGTAATCATATCATAATTTTATCACCATATTATATATAGGGAATGAAAAATAATTCCATTACCTATGTTATTACACTAGACACAATTACTAATTATATGTACATTTGTTTTACACCATTTTTGGACTAGTTTTACACTAGAATAAATCTTATAGCCATCTATAATGGTTGTTTTAGAATTTGTTTACACTAATACCAGATATATTTTAGTTGTGTGGGGATGAATCTAAATATAATTTGAATTCTAGGCACATCTCTACCCATAAAAGAGTGGGGCAATGATGGATTGGTTGCTAATAACACAATGGTTTACTCAAATTTATTACATAAAACCCAAATCATGGGTTCATCTTCATAGGCATAATTAGAAGTCTTGTTCAATTCTATGGATAATATAAGTGAAATATTAGAGATCATATTCTTTCTACATGGATTGATAATATCAAACTTATGGCACCTCCATTATCAAATAATCATGTCCTACCTAGGTAAGTACATGTATGACTTTCTTCATTGTTACTATAGTAATTTCATTTTATTGCATTACTAAAGTAATGGGTGGGTGATAGGGGGGAGTGGTAAATGTATCACCAAAATCTACTCATGAAAACAAAAGTATTATGTATTTTATGGAATTTTTTATTTCAAATATCCTATTTTTGAATTAAATATCATTCACGCATGTTGTCTTAGTCATATGTATTTTATATCACTCTTTCATAGTAATTTCACTTATTTCCTAAGTCTCATGATTCCATGTCAATCTTTATCTGAGTCACAAGGATCTCTAATATTTCTCTAATTTTATTCTTTAGTGTTTTTGTATGTATAAAATACTACCTTGATGGGATTATATCATACCATATTGTTGTCCTATTCCCCTGCTATTATTGGCCACCCAATTTAGATCTCTTTTTAATGCAAATTTATTTGGTCACTTTTTTAACTATTTTACCATTTTTTGAGTTGATCAATGCATGAATAGGTTTTTCAAACTAGAAATTTTGATTATTATATTTAAAGGGTTACCTAAAGAAATTTTCATATATCACTTATCAATTTAGAACTAGCACAATAAATAAAATCATAATATAGTAAGATCAATCTCTACATATAACTAAATTTCATACATATCACATATATATTACATGCTTTGGATAAGAAGAGAGCCAAGGTGAAGATAATTCATATTCACACACATTAGAGGGATAAATGAAATACCCTGAGGTCTCTATAATTGGTAATATGTAGGTAATGCACAGTGTGATGGGGTTTTGAGCCCAGATCAACCATTCCCACTTTATCACTCCCTCCCTTTTATATTTATTTGACTATTGTGTGTAGGAATTCACTATGGTTTTAAATAAGGAAATAAAAAACAAGTAGAATCTCAAGATATAAAATCCATATCATGTTGAAGTGCATCTATAGTTGAACTAACACATAAATTTTAATTTTTAGTTTTATCATGGGAGGAACTTAGACAAGAACACTTTATTTCGACATTAGTTAAAAAATATATTGTCCAAATCCATCACTATATTTTTAGGAAAAAATAAGATTAAATAATTCAAATATGATAGTGTCACAATCACACTTAGGGTCAAAAATAATAACATACAACTCTGTGACTCCTGGAAAAATAACATGCCCATATATTTTCATATTCTCTATCAAAATTTTAGTTGGTTGATATCATTTTGCTGAAGTAAAATTCAAGGTTTAATGTTTATTTTAATGACCTAGTTTATTACACTTGGTTGTTTTGTTTGGTTAGGTTAATATTCCATTAGTCAAAAGTCAATAAAACCATTGATCCTTTATTAACTAAATTATTAGACATGTTCATTATAGGAACATGAGTACTATCAATGTTTGAAACTCCAATAGGTGAGTTATGGACCTTAGGCCAAATTAATCCTTATTATGCAAGTTTTCTAGGAATTAAAACATAGTATTAGACATCGAAAAGCTACATGATTTTATATAGAGGAATATTTAATAAAAATATGTTCAAGTTTCATTTTAACATAAATCAATCATGTTAAATATATTTCCATGTGTATGTTTATATAATACCCATACTTTTTATTTGTATATATATCAATGACACACCTGTACAACAACCCAATATACCAACTTATTGAAACTCTAATATTATTAATGATTAACATTAAGATAACATTAATAAGTTCTAACTATAAATTTTTCTCAAGGATTTTATTTATTTTAAGTTGGTGTCTCACACATGAGATGCAATCTCTAAGTAACAACTAATATAATAAGAAAAATACCAATTAAATCGTGCAACCCAAAAAACTCTTGATCTAAATCAGAAAGGATAATTTAGATAAAATGATTATGAATCCATCTAAAATTCTATGCCTCAACCTTTCAAGTGGCCCTCTATACATCATTGTACTATCGATTTCACTTACATAAATGTTTATCCTATATCCTGACACTAATGGTGTCACTTATTCAAATCCTAATACTCACATAAAGAAAGGCATCATCTTAGGAATCCTCATCCTATATGATCATTTTTAATTATATTTATGTATGGGAATCATAATGGGAATACTCAACCACATTAATACCTTTCTCTATGATAATTTAATTCTTCTATATGGAAGATCTACCTTGATCTCCAAAAATAATGACCACTTTTCTCAAAATACTAGTGATATAAACCCCCTATTTTTTTCACAATCACTGATGATTGATTAAAAAACCAATGCATTACCTTATACCCTATCAAATGAGAGATGAGAAGATAGGAAACAAAAAACATCACTACATAACTAGTTTACTCATCATAATAGATATCATATAAATCAACATCAATATTTGAAGAGAAAAAATTTAAAAACCTATCATATATCCAATAATGATAATATATAAATACCTAATATGAGAGATAGTAGTGAGATTATGATGAATGGGTATTATGGATTTGTTAACTTGATTAATCATTAGTGACCTATAAACCTTAAAAATCAAGTTTGTCTCCTACAACCCTAGAAAGAAAAAAAATATTACATTTATAGTTTCATTACAAAAACAACCAATTTTAAATACAAAATAAATAGAAGGTTTCAAATTTTATCAAAAAATCCACCTATTATGTATATTAAACTCCTTATTTCTCCACTTTCTAATACATTTTCCCAAAAACCCATGAGGGAATAATACAAACCAATAAATTAATTTTTCTAATGGACTTAAAATGTGTAAGGATCTCTGGTCTTTCTCTAATTTCATTCTTCAGTTATCTTATATTAAAAAAATAGTGCCCTTATTATATTATAGCACACCTTGTTGTTTTCTTATTATGTCATTATTATTCACCATCCAATTTATATCTTTTTAATTCAAGTTTATTTAATGTCTCTTTTTATGACTATTTTAACCTTTTTAGAGTCGATCGGTACACAAATAGGTTTTTAAAACTCAAAATTTGGAGTCTTATATTTCAAGGGTTCCTTAAGATATTTTAAATAAATCACTTATCAATTTAGAATCGTCATAATAAATAATATCATTATACATTAAGCTCAATCTCTACATTTATCTAAATTTCACATATGGCACATCTAGATTGCATGATTTGTCTAAGATAAGAGCCAATGTGAAGATAATTTATATTCAAATGCACACTATAGGGATATATAAATCCACTTGAGGTAATTATCATTGGGACTATGTAGGCAATGGTCAATGTGATGGGGGTTCTAAGGCAAGCTCATCCATTCCAACTTTCACAATGTCCCTTGTTAATCTTCATTTGATTCTTGCTTGTAAGAATTCACAAGGGGTTTTTAATAAGGAAGGTGAAAACACAATTTAAATATCATGATATAAAATACATGTCATGTTGAAGTGAATTTATAGGTGAACTAACACATTAATTTTATTTTTTAATTTTCTCTTAGGATGAACTTGAATAAGAGAACTCTATTTGGACATTAGTTCAAAACTATATTGTCCAAATCGCTCACTATATTTTTATGAAAAATGACATTAATTTCAAATATGATAGTGTCATAATCACATTCAGATTAAAAAATAATAACATATAACTTTGTGAGTCCTAGACAGATAAAATGATCATATCTTTTCCTATTCTCTATCAAAACTCTAGTTGCTTGATATCATTTTTCTTGAGTAAAATTCATGGTTGAATGTTTATTTAATCATCCATTTTAATATAATCAATCAATTTGTTTGGTTAGGTTAATATTGTACTAATAAAAAGTCAATAAAACCATTGCTTCTTTCTTTAATCCATTATTAGATGTGTTCATTATAGGCACATTAACACAATAAATTTTTGAAACTCCAATACATGAGGTATGGACCTTAGGCCAAATTAATCATTATTGTTTAAGTTTTATAAGAATTAAAACATAATATTAGACATGGAAAATCTACATGATTTTATATATAATAATATTTCATAAAAAATATGTTCAAGTTTTATTTGAACATAAATCAATCAAGTTATTTATATTTCCATATTTATGTTTATATAATAGCACTACTTGTTATTTTTATATATATCAACCACATACCTACACAATAAACTATTTTACCAAATTATTGACATTCTAATATTACTAATTACTAACATTAATATAGCATAAATAATTTTTAACTATAAAATATTTTCAAAAGTTTATTTATTTCAAGCTGGTGTCTCACACATGATATGCATTCCCTAAGTAACCACTAACATAATAATAAAAATATTATTTAGGTCGTGTAAAAAAAATAACCCTTGATATAAA
The DNA here is from genome assembly GCA_037957365.1 of Torreya grandis. NCBI lineage: Eukaryota > Viridiplantae > Streptophyta > Pinopsida > Cupressales > Taxaceae > Torreya > Torreya grandis. The sequence continues at coordinate 1,268,788 of JARHVA010004077.1, read as the reverse complement.
TGGGAGAATATCATTTAGATAAAATTATTATCAATGCATCCAAAATTATATGCCACAAAATTTCATCTACCCATGTATAGATCATGGTACTGATCAATCAGTGTCACTTACATAAATGTAGATCCTAGATCCTAACATAAATTATGTCACATATTCAAATACTAATACTCACATAAATAAGGGCATCATCTGGGGAATACTCATGCCATAAGATCTTTTTTACCTATATTTAAGTATGAGCATCATAATGGAAATAATCAACCAGATTGATCCCTATCTTGATGAGAATTTAGTTCTTCTATATGAAAACTCTACCTTGATCCCCAAAAATACTGACCAGTTTACTAAAAATACTAGTGATATAAACCCCATATTTTTTTTTATCATCACTGATGACTAATAATAAGAAAATAATTATCTTACACCCTATCAGATGAGAGGTGAGAATTTAGGCAACAAAAAACATCGCTAGATAACTAGTTTACTCCTCATCATTGATGTCAAATAAATCAAAATGAAAATTTAAAGGGAAAAAATAAAAAACCTATCATATATCCAATAATTATACTATATAAAAACATGATCTCAAAGATAGTAGTGAACTTATGATGAATGGGTCTTATGTCTTTATTAACCTGATTGATAATTAGTGACCTGTAAACCTTAAAACACAAGATTCTCTCCTATAAACCTAAAAGGGTTTAAATGTTACATTTACAATTTTGTTATAAACACAACCCATTTTAAATATTAAATAAATATAGGGTGTCAAATTTTATGAAAAAATCCACCTATTATATATGTTAAACTCCTTATTTCTCCACTTTCAAATACATTTTTCTCTTAAAACACAAGGGAAGAATCCAAATTAACTTTTCCAATGGACTTAGAATGTGAAAAATATAGATATCTTATAATTACATTCCTATTTCCTTAAGAAAAAATGCTGAAAAATCTTGTGTATAGGTTATAACACTAAAATTTAAAAAGAAATTAAAAAAAAATGTTTACTTAGTGGATTTATAACATCCGACCTCCTATTCTCAATATGTTTTAAGAAGATTGCCTTTTCAAACTTCTATTAACTATCACTAGAGAAATAAAGTTTCAAACATAAACTTGACTAAACATGCTAATTATGGAAGCTGTACTACATGCTTGAGTATTGAACCTAAGTCATACATAATTTTAAATCTTTACTATTTTCATTTTACCAACTTTCCTATATCATCATTTTAAATATGCATTAAAAATACTATTGATACACCATATTTCTAGACCACAAAAATTTATTAAAAAAGATTCTTTTAATTTTTATTTGTTAATTTAGCTAGTAATAACATTTATTGGCTTCATATTGTAGTAGGAAAAATAATTTGTTATGATAGATTCCATTAGATAATAATGTTTATTTATCTAACTAGATTGCCTTGCATCAAATGCAGTCCATGTTAGATATAAAACATAAATATTATTAATTTTTTTTCATAAATTTCACTTCTAGTAGTGCTTTATTTTCTCCAATAACAAACCCAACAATATTTTAAATAATTTTTCTACCACTAAGTAGGATTTTTGAATAGTTTTCAATTCCATAATCAAAAATTGCATGCCCCAAAAACAAACTATCATGACCCATAATTTTTATTTTATGCCCAAGAAGTGTTTATAGTCCTCCATCAATAAATTTTAATGTTCCAAACAAGTTTTAATAGACCCAAGTAGAGGAATCACTCCCTAGGATAGAAAATTATGCCTATAAAAAAATTAAATCCAATGCCTCCTTGAACTCACATGGATCTTTGACACATCCTAATTATACAAAACAATAAATAATATAAAACATCGATTTTTTTTAAATTTTAATGATTTCAACAACTTCTCAATCATGTTCCTTGATTTTAAAACTATATTAGAAACAATTATTTTTTAGGCTCCTTCAATTAGAGATAAAGCAAATAAATCATTCCAAAATTTGATTTTTGTAAATTATAATTTAGGAAAATAAATTTAAGATAGATTAAATTTTTTAAATAAAACTAACTCAAGAAGAAAAACTAACACTTAATAAGTGAACCTCCTAAATGAAGTCTTCATGGTTCTTATTTGACCTCATCACATATCCGTGACCATTAACTCTAATACCAAAGTTATAAAATATAACAAAAGAAAATATTTATGGAAAATCTACATGAGTTTATTTAAAATAATATTTCATAGAAATTAAGGTGTTGGAGATTCATTCACTTAAAATAGTCATGTTACATATCTTTCCATATGTAAATTTATATAAAACCCAAACCCATTATTTACATGGGACTCAACTACATATCTATATAACTACCTTTTATGCAAACTTATTAACACTCTAACATTATTTATTACTAACATTAACATAAAATTAATAATGTTGAACTATAAATTATTATTTAGGACTTTATTTATTCTAAGTGGATGTCTCACACATGAGATGCTTGTCCTATGATTAACTACTAAACTACTAAGAAAATATTTTTGGATTACATCTCCCAACAAAGGTTCAGTATCATTATTTCCAAGACAAGTAAATGATTCACAAATTGTCCCAAATATATTCAATTTGATATGTTTTTTAATACTATTGATTAAAATTTTTACCTTTCAAGATTACATGGTTGATAAATACAGGAACACTTGTAAAAATGAAATCTAAAGATTTAATCACATGTGATCTCCTTTTGATATCACTTAAGGTTTTGAATTATCTCATGTTTTATTAGGTCCATTTTTTGAAATGCATTGATCTTGGAATGCCTCTTTTAAACATAGAAATGAATGTATGGACCCACTAGTTAGATTATAGAACTAATATAAAGCCTCTCCAATCAATGAACTATGAAAACAATTAAGCAAGATTAAATCATTATCCTTCAATTTTCCTATAGATATAAGTAATGCATAAAGTGACACTTTAATATCCCCATAACCATTATATATTTTTAATCTTAAAAAAATAAAGTTATGTGGAAGATGTATGGCAATTATACTTTTCACTATAGTATGGGGAATCAAAAAATTATTGCCAGTCCTAGCATTGTAACTCTCTTGATAAAGATAAACATTATGCACTTGTATTTGTATGTTACCTATAATATGCATCATAGGCACTATCTCATGTGTAGTAATTGTGGTTCTATTAAAATATTCAATCAAATGTTTAATATTAAAATTAATAATATCGATAAAAACATTATATATCAAGTGTATATGATCAAAACACCCAATACAATGTATACACAACATAGGAACACAAGTACAAACCCTAGGGTTGTCAACAAGATAAACAAAATCAATTTTTACTTATTTTTCACATGTATTATTTCATCAACAAGACTAGGGTTTGCAAAAACATTGTTTAATAATTTGTAACATACATTGACTAATCCTTTCATCATTTTAAACCTTTAAATTTTTACATTTTAGTATCATATATATATATATATATATATATATATATATATATATATATATATATATATATATATATATATATATATATATATATATATGTATGTATGTATGTATGTATGTATGTATGTATGTATGTATGTATGTATGTATAATGCACATTCATCAATTTTGATAATGTAAACCCTCATTAAAGCCAAGAAAAACCACTCATAAATTAAATGAAGCCCTGAGGGATAGATATAACATAAATTAAAGTTTTTTGTGAATGAACAACAACAAAATCTAATGATAAAAAGGGTGAAAACTATAGGTTAAATGAAAAAAATGTTAGGTTGACTAACATGTTTTATATTTTTAGTGTTTATGAATGAAAACAAGAAGCAATATTATTAGAGGAAGATTTGTTATTCATAAATTTAAAATATTGATTCTAATTTATTATAGTTTCTAAACAACTATAGACATACATAAGTGTAAATTTAAAATCATGCAATGGACAATTTCAAAGGTAAATTATCTTGAGAAGTCACTCCCATTACGATTTATGAAATTATGAATGTGGATCTAGACTTTGAAATCATGTAGTAATTGTATACAACATTTTAGCATTTAACTATGGCACCATACCATTTATCCCTTGAGTGATATCAAATATAACCTATATTAATTTTTATATTCATACTTCTATGTTGTTTATGTCCTACACTATTTCATAGATTATGTTATTATTTGTGCCATTTTTCCATTGATGGCATGCCTTCCTAAATGTACACTTTTATGAATTAGTGGACAAAGTTATGTGATTTAATTTTGAATTTATTAAACCTATATTTTCACAATAGGTTGGTGAAAAATAGAATGGAAGAAGTAAATGAATGTAAGAAACCATAAACATGAATTAATTATGTATCTAACATGTCATAATCAGAACCCTAGTAGTTCATGGGTAGTGTGAATGGAGGACTAAAAGAAGCATTTATTGCTTCTCTCCCTATATTTGAGATAAAACTACATACACATTTTCCTAGTATATTTTTATAATAATATATTATCCAATCCATTGAGTACAAATAAATAAACATACCTTATGCCAAGACTAGAAATAAACTCCTTTAGGAGGGATCATATTATTATGTGGAATATTTTATCTTTTTATTTCACATTTTATTATTTTTTAATTCTCATATATTATTTTTATATATAGCATTATCATGGGTTTAATTAAACACATATTTGAATGCAAAATATTGTAAAATAAAAGGCAAACCACCATCAAACAAATTCAAACATTGAAAAAATATGACCATAGGTAGAAGGACCAACAAAAATAAAGATAAAAATATTAGAAAGCATGTTAATCATGCCCAAGGTATAATAGGTGGACCACCATTCCTAACCTATAAGTTTTCTTAAATAGGATTTTAAGTATAGGACTTGAAATAGTATCACATGATTTTATATGAAAATATTCCACCAATAAGAGTTACTATCAGATGTGTGGAAGTCAAAGGTTTAGAAATAAGGTTGGGAAAAGTCATGGATGTGTTACATGTTATGTAGATGTGTCTATATGTTGTTGAAGAAGATAGAAGATGAGATTTCATCCCAAGAGAACATGACAATGATGATGAAGTTTAAGGACAAGACACATAGGGAAAAGATGTCACTGAAGATGAATGAGGTATTGAGGATAAAATTTACACTAGTGAGTAGAGGATCTTGAGAATTATCGCATGATTTTAAATATTTCGAATACGAACATACCCTATTTTTTTGAATCCTAAATCTAGAGGATCTTGTCTATTTATTGAATGACATGGAAAAATATTTAAAATATGAAATATCATTGATCCATAACATGTCAATTTGGCACAAAAAAATTTGAAAGTACATGAAACACTATGGTGGAGGGAATTTTAGAGTGAGTGGTGCGAAAAAGGAACAACTATGATAACAAGATATGACAGGATAGTTACTAAGATGAGAGGGAAACTGTTACTTGGATAATAACATATGGAGATATTGAAAAGACTTCAAAAGCTTAAGTAAAAGGAGATGTAAGTTAAAGAGTACACCAAATATTTCTCTAATATAAATATCAAGTCTATCCATAATGATGTAGGTAAGGATAAGATCATTATATCTAAATGGATTTCACTTAAATATCCAAGAAGCATTAAGTGTGGGCCGAATCTAAATAGTCAAATAAGCTTATCAATTTTCACATGAGGTGAAGGATAATTTATCATGAATACAATAGAGTAATGTGCAAGATAGGGTAAAGGTTCATTTGAGGAAGAAGATGAAGTATTGGAAGGAAATAGTTAAGTCAAGGTAAAAATTCATGATACATATCGATGCATATATGAAAGAAAAAATTATGACACATAAGTTTGAAACAAATAACATACAAGGAGAAAGTAGATTTTATCAACCTTGAGGATATGGTAGATATGTCAAGGAAGGTGAATAATATTCACAATTATATGTTTTAGATGTGGACAACTTGGGCATCGAGCCTTCAAATGCCAATAAGCATAAAGTAAAGATAGTAGAAGGAAAAATATTCTTACAAACATCATTCATGTAACAAAAGAGTTATTTAGATCGATTGAACATTCAAAAGAACCTAAATGTGTAGAATCACTAATGTTAAAGTGAGTGCTTCTGAATCTATCAAGAGAATACAAGGAACCAATGAAAAATAAAAGTATTTTAAGAACCATTTGAAAATTGAGTGGTGAATGTTGAAAGAATGATACTATATAGTGGTATCATAAATAATTTTGTCTCCAAAAATGTGGTTGATAAATTTATATTTAAGATAATAGTAAACCCAAAACCATAAAAGGTTTCATTATTACAAAAGAGTCAATAAATATTGGACAATGAGTAATGTCTAGTGAAATTATAGTTAGGTTCATACCAATATGAGTTACGGTGTGATGTAATGTCTATGGATGTATGTCATGTAAATATGAGAAAGTATTAAAATTTTCAAAGGATGGTAATGCAAGATGGTTGAGTAAATAATTATCATTTGGAGAAGGGTGGGAATAAATATATCCTAATCCACTTAAAGGATAAAGAATAAAGAGGAGAAACATTATTTGCATAAGAGTTTTGATGGTGTTAGGTAGAGAGTTCATGAGATAAGAATAGAAAGAGGCATGTTATGTGACATATCAAAGCTAGTGCAAGAAGATAGCATATAAGACAATGTGAAGATAAAAGACATACGTACACATGAAGTAAAGGGATACTATATAAGTTATCCAACATCGTATCAATTAGTTTTTAATAAAATCTACCCCTAACAATGAGCATTAGTCAGATATGAATCTAATCCAATAGAAAGTGAATAAGTATAAAGGAAAGTACATGGATTTTTTAATTAAGTGTTGATAAGGGAAAATATTGATCATATATTAAGTATTTATAGTTTCTAAACCAAATAAATATGGATAATAATGAAAGTAACTAGAGTTTTGATCCATTAATATTATTACAATTAGTACAAGTTTACATTTCTATGCATCGATGACATGATGAATTGCTTGAGTGGTGTTAAGTACTTTAGCAAGATTGACCTAATGAATGGGTATCACTAGATCAAGATCTATGATGGAGATAAATGGAAGTTTGAATTGAAGATGAATGAATCATTAGTATATGTTTTTTGGGATAACCAATGAGCTAAATACATTTGTGAGGCTGATGAATGAAGTGTTAAATCCATTCTTAGAACAAAGGAAAAACTTGTGGCTCATTTCAAGAATGTCTTACAAATATTTCATTAAGATTTTTTTTTATTAATCTAAAAACATGTATATTTATGAAATAAGATATTGTATAATTTTATTTCATTAGCTCTAATGAATGGGTAATAATGGATCCCTAAAAAGTGCATGCAATTATGGAGTGTCCATATCTAAGAAATGAATTTGAAGTACAAAGATTTGATGGCATCAAAAACATATATAGTAGGTTCATCATAGATTAGTGGAAAATGCATAGTAATTAGGGATACATTACAAGAATATTTAAAGTATTCTTTCTGGATGGAGGAGGTAGAGCTCAATTTTTAATAATTGAAGAAGAAAGTGAAGCATCTAGTTTGGATTTACCATAATTTGACAAGGTATTCTAATATAATTATGATTTGAGTGGAATAGTGATTAGTGAGGTATGGATATAAGAGCGTTTGCTTATAACTTACATTATTGAGAAGCTAAATTATGAAAAGTGAAAATTTTCATTCAATGATAAATAATTTTATGCAATCATTAATGTGTTGAAGAAGTGAGGGAATTACTTGTTGTTGAAGGAGTTTGTATTATAAACAATTCATAAAGCATTACATTTTATTAATAGTAAATGTAAGTTATAAAAAATAGACTTGAAGTGCTTATAATACATGTAGAGCTATACATTCATGTTGAGGTACTAAAGTGAAATGAAGAATAAGGTCATTGACACACTAAAAATAATAAAATTTATGGTAAATGAGATGAGGATTGAATTATTGGGTTTTGATTTGATAAATTATCTATACCTATAATATGAAGATTTTAGGAAAGTGAGGAAAGCCTACATGGATCCAAAAATCATGGATTAGACACGATGGTTGGATTATGTGATTTAGGAAGGAATGGTTTTCCAAGGAGTACATGTATGTATATTGAGATGGTTTATGCATGAAAATATAATAAAAAATAATTATAGTGGAACACTAGGAGGACATTTTGTTGGAATAAAATGCTAGCATAATTAGTTTAGAGTTATTATTAGCTAAATATGGGTGAGAACATGTGCTTATTTATACAAAGATGTCAAGTTTTCCAATTGAAAAAAGGTAAAATCTGAAATATGCTTTTACACCAAACTATAACCATTCCATAAATATCATGGGAGGATATCAACATGTATTTTTTACTTGGATTTTCATGAAAACATAGAGGCAATGACTCTATTTTTGTTGTGGTAGGTCAATTTTCCAAGATGGCATATTTCAATACTTATAAGAATACCTATGATGTGATGGACATCTACAAATTGTTATTTATAGAAGTGGTGAGATTACATGTATTAAAACATGGTGTTTCTTTAGACAGAGACACTTAATTTACAGGCCATTTTTAGTGTATAATATGGAGGAAATTAGAAACAAAGCTGGATTATAGCTCCACACGTCATCCATAAATTAATAGACAAATTGAAGATGTTAATTAAAAAATTTGAAATCTAATAAGATTTTTTGTGGGAGATAAAATAACTTAGTGTTACATGATGTTGGCACAAGTTGAATTTTCATATAACAATTCTCTTAACCAGATCCCAAGAAAAAACCTTTCACCATGTTATTTTTGTAGTTAGTCCCAAAAAGGTTGCCAAGTTAATAAGGATATATCAAATTCCTAGAAGAAGGACAACACTAAAATATTTTGTAGAATATACATGATAAATACATGAATAAGTGAATAAAGTAGCCTAAGGTATAACCATCACATAGATAAAAGACATGGGATAAAGGAATTTAAGGTAGGAGATATTGTATTGGCACATTTGTACAAGGAGAGTTTTCCATGGGGTACATACAATAATTTAAATCTAAAGAAGATAGTTCCATGTAGGGTGTTAGGTAAGTTTTCAAAAATAGTTTATAATATTGGGTTTCTATAAGGAATGGATATCTAAAATATAATGAATGCATTAGATTTTTATGATTTTTATGAGGCAAAATAATAAGGAGATGAAGAAGATAAGTAGGCACACAATTTTTTACTAGAGGACACAATTGCCTAGAAACAAAAGAGAAGAGATATATTTAATTTTGACTCCTAAGTCATGAAAAATATTCAAAAGAAGGAATATGTTTGTGGTGAAAAATGTCACACCAATGAATCGACCCTTTCATTTATCTTTAAGGTTAAGATGCAATCACAATAATTTAATCGTAAGGGTATAAGCAATGCTAATTGATTCTAAAGATACATAGAAGAATTTTTTTAGTGATCTAAGAAATAAAGATCAAGTCAAATATTAAACATTATATTATAATTATTCAAAAACAAAATATCACTTAACTATCAAATAAAAGAATCAGATTACAACTATGTAATCTAACATATTCGACAAGAAAAACATATAGAAGAGACAATTTATTGAAAGAAATATCTTTGATCCTTTTTAATTATATTTAATCAACTTATTTATAATATCTTGATATCTCTTTCAACTAAAAATAAGACAAAAGAAAAGGAAAATAAAATGAACCGAAGGACAAATAAAATGACTGAAAATGGAATCAAACATTGAGATGAAAATAAAGACTAACATATTAAGAACTCTAAGCTAATAAATTAAATCAAACAATCTAATTACTAAAGAACTAAATTATAAATTTCAAAATAAAATTAACGAGTAATAACCTAAGAAAAATAACTTAATCTAAAATAGCTTTGTTGGTATTTAAAACTATAAATTAAATTAAGACTAATTTAGGAACACACACATAAGATTAAAAATTAAAATATACTTATTCAATAAGAAAATTTACATCTATTTAATAATATTATCTTTAATTTATATTAAAGCTATGAAATTAAATCATAAAATATAACTAAAACTAAATACTTAATCTAATATAATGAAACAAACAAGAATACAAATAGTTCAAACAAAAAATGATTTATGAAGATATTAAATAAAATTGTAATCTTAATTAAATCTAAAATAAAGTTGAAATAATTAAAATATAAAATAAATATACAAATAAACCTAAAAGTAAATATAATAATGAAAAATGAAAACAATAATGAACTAAAGTGGAAAAAATTGAATTAAAACCAAGATAAAACATAAAAGTGAAAAATTTTAAGTATCTAATTTAAGTCTGAATGAAATAAATTAACTGTAGTAAGGTACAATCTAAGAAAGAAAATAAATGTAAGCATAAGTGAATGAGTCTTAAAACAAGAGTTATCTTAGCAGAAATATGTAGAAATTTTATTGAGAAATAATATGTAATAACAAACAGTCTTCAAAAATAAAATTATTTACAATCAAATGATCAATAAATGTCATGTAAAATAGTATAGTCATCGTTATTATGGTCAAGTAAAAGAGATTTTATACATATTACTGCATGTCTGCAGTCATCATAAGATATTTTTTCTGATGGACTTTAGATAATTAGTTTATAAATTAAACAAGAAACCTAGATATACCATCACTAAACAAGTGAGTTACTTCACTGTCATAGAGAATATTGCCCAATCAATCTAAAAATAATTATTTAAGATCAGAGATTGTTTACATAGAGAAATAATTAAGATGAAAATTTGAATAGCTTCAACGGTCTTTAATATCTAGAATATTTCTCTCTTTGTAATGTAGCTTTGATTTGTTTATGAAATAATCTCTTAGAATATAGTTAGAAATAAGTCATAACTAACTAAATTTTTAAAATCAAATTAAAATAATAGGTCGATGACAACTCTAACATGTGGGGGATCTCAACTCATTAGAATACATTTAAAAATAATCATTATACTATGCAAAAAAAACACAATAACTACTAATAATTAAATAAAATTTCAATACTTAAAAAAATACATAAGCATTTGCAAAAAGTTTCAATAAACATCTAATTTATTATTCTACAAAAAAATGAAAATACTATCACGTATATCCAAAACCATCAAAATCATATGCACACTAAAAATATCTACACATAACATCATGTCAAAGTAAAAGTATCCAACATGAACAAACACTTAATTATAATATGAACCATAAATTTAATCTATAAATGGAATTCCCCTATCACTTTGGTACTTTGTGTATTCCATAGGTGCAGTGAGAAGTTCAAAAAAATGAATAACCTCATAATCATCAACCTCTACCTTTATTTTTTTCATCATCTTAGTCACCATAGGTTGTGCTATATTTCAACTAGCATGTTTCATGATAGAAAAAGGATGTCTTCAATGAACAGGTGAGGGAATTCTAGTATTAAGTGGCACAAGTGAATGAAGATGTAATTTTATAGTTACTTCAAGTACATTTATAAGTTGTTTAGGTATGGAGTGTTATGCTAGTTGGATTGGATAACATTATATGTGTGATGAGAAGAGTCAATTGGTGTACCTCATCTATGAAGACCATATCTCCCATACGCTCTTCTTAAACCTCTATTAACATGAAATTTCAAAGAACTAGTAGGCATATAATCAAGAATAATATAAAATGTGGGATCAGAAACATCAAAATAAATAGACAAATGGATTCCATGATTAAATGTTGGAATAAAAATGTTAACATCCCTATGACCACAAAAATACTATCCTCAAGAACTACCCCAATAATGAATTCCCTCATTGTGTTGATCATGACCATGACCCCAAGCATTTCTACTAGAATTATATGAATTCAGGGTCCATCCTGACATCTTTGATCAAAACATATTGAAATAAGCTTCCTGAAAAACTTCACATAATAAACACTTTCTATATCTATAATTTAATCTATTTATCTCTAATATCAAATCATGATCTCATAAATATATTTCCATCAAATGATCAAAGTTGTAAACAAAACTGCGAAGCATAGTGACTTATATTTTCATCACTTCAACACATGGAATCTAAAATTTACATATGCTCAACTGAAATTCACACAAGTTCAAATTTTAACCTACAAAGAATCTAATCAAGCCCAATAAAATATTTAAACTTCAAAGACTGCATCTTTAAATATAACCGAATCTTAAAATTAAGTATATATGAATCAATGCGAACCATTATTTCATAAAAAAACTAAAAATTGCTAATTGACAAAATGAGATTTCCATGAAGATCAAGATGTGAAAAGAATCAAGCTTGGGTTAAACAAATATTAACCATTGTAATTTGTCAATACTCAGTACAACTTATATCACTTTCTCAAAACATTAACCCTTAAATATTCTAACATTATGCAATCCTAAAATTACCATATTCATCTATATATTCAAAAATCTAAATCTATCTTTATAAGATATCAAAATAAATCTCGACTAAATAAAAAATATATCTGACAACTTATCCAAAAACCAAAATGCCACATCTGAACTAGAAAATATCACACATACAAAGTAACTTTTATGAACATTCAACTGAGACTATCAATTATATAATAATACTTCCTTCACAAATTCATGGCAAAAATCTTTGAATTTGTTTTGCCTCTACCATCATCACAAACCCAAAACAAATCTATCCATGTCAATGTAATGACTAACTATGATTTTCCATTTTCAAAAGTAATCATTTTCAGCATAAGATAGCAAATAGGTATATTACATTATTTTTAGGTATTAGTTATAACAAATTCTATTTTCAATTTCTCTAGATTCCTCCATGCAGTCAGTTAACATATTTTTGGTAACTTGTTGTGTATATATTCTGCTGTGATTTCATGAATAAATCAATCGAGCTCAGTTTGATAATAGTTCTGGTATCAGAGCTTTGAATAGCCTGATCAGTGCAGTAGTCAACGTGAAGAGCTTACGATGCTAGAATCGAAAGAAGATGATGCGAAGAGGTGTAGCATAAAGGAAGTCCGGCATGGAAATTATTGAGAACAAGTGAAGCGAAGCCAGTAGCCAAAGAAGCTTGGCAGAAGAAGCAGATATTTACCAGGCATTAGGAGAAGTTGTAGTAAATGTTGATTCCGTGCTAGACCGCATCGTGACTGTTGTGATCAGCTGACTGCGACCTATGTAGCGGATGGTGCAGCGACACAAACCTACAAAGCCTGCGACCTATCAGTAAATGTAAAGGTAAGTAGTGGAGAAATCTGCTGGAAGAGTACCTTGAAGCCTGCGATGCCTGAATAAACTTATCAATGCCACTAAAAGTTCAATGTGGGAAGACTTTTCAAAATGCTAAGAGACATGAAGGAGCTCTTATCATTATATCTTACAATTTGGAGGTAATAAAAGGTAGCCAGAGGTGTGAAAAGTGCAGGTGATGTGGAAGCTAACTTTTCGGCCAAAGTAAGTCGAAGACCAAAGCCTTTCACATCCCTGCTCGAGCTGTGGAAAAATCGACACCTGAGTCGATGGCTAGGAAGTCTGAAATGTACCTCTTGAAGCTTGAGCTCGGTGTAATCGACTGACTGGTCTACGTAGAATAAGAGGTAAAGCTGACTGAGCAAAGTCCACATCAAGAAATATAAGACTAAGAAGTACTCCTTTGGTGACCAGACATTGTAGAACTCTCCCATTATTGAGGATTATTATAAGTCTGAGCTTGGCAAGCAAAGCAGAAGAAGGAAATTAGAAGCTTAGAGAATCATGACCTGTCATGGCAGAAGCTGATCAAACGAGAGGTAATCAAAGTGCAAAAGTGGTAGTGATACACGTCACATCAAAGCCTAGAACCGACCAAAGCCTGGAATCTGTGACACACAACAGAAATTATCAAAGGTTGAAGCCGAATTCCAAAGCAGAGAGAGACAATAAGGTACATCTTTCTAATACATAATGTCAAAGCAATAATATTAATTTTTAATTTATTAGCTTTTTGAATTTTTAAAAAAAGTATGAATAAAAGAAATAGAAGATGTCTGCACCAAAACTCCTTCTCTTTGATGCCAAATTTCTCAAAGGGCTGAAGTATGCTACCTAGAAAACAAAGATGCACATCATCTTTCAGTTTGAAGGACTATGGGGCATCATAATAGGGACTATGTAGGTTCGTACTGATCCTAATGTGCTCATGAAATTGGAAATGGCTGATTCTAAAGACTTAATGCTGCTTATGCTAAGCATCACTAATGACATGCAGTCATATGTCAGGGATGATGAGAGAACAAAGACAATATGGGATAGATTAGCAACCATCTATGAGGCAAAAAATAAGACTAAAATCCTCCATCTATAGTCGATACTTCATACTCTCTCTATGGATTCTGACGAGAAAGTCAACGAATTCTTACATCAAGTGGTTGTGCTGCAAATAGAGTTGTTAGCACTTGGTGAGATGATAGATGATCAACTCTTGATCCAGATCACCTTGAGAGCACTCCCTTCCCAATTTAGAGTGTTCATCATGACACAAAATGTCTCCAAACAAATAATGTCATTTGAAAAGCTCATGAACCTGTTGTAGCTCAAAGAAACCATCAACTCCGTCCAAGATGAGTTTAAAGACAAAGGTCTTATCTCAAAGTAGCAATGAGGTCAGAAATATCATAAGGTAACTTTGGAGAAGAAACCGTAGAAATAGTAGAAATAACTGTCTCGACATCAGAAATCACAAAATTTGAAGAGGTGATGTCACATCTATCAAACCAACACTCCCAACATAGACAACTACTATTATAATAGACTGAAATAATGGTCTTCTAGTAAAGAAAGCACATCAAGGTGCTATGATTATCAAAAATAAAAAATACATCCCCACTAGTGGAAGTAGAAGGGACATTTTGCAGCTTAACAAGCTGATGGATATGATGAGGAGACACTTGAAGAAGACAAGAACTTAGTGCTAGTCTCCTAGCCTTGCAGCCCATGAGGAACATCTAGTTGATAGACTCAGGTGCCACTAAACATATGTCAGGTGATAAGAACTTACTTAATTTGATGCTAGACCAACCCATTGAAGATTAGGTTAAGATCACCAATGATAAAGTGTATGTTGTAGAAGGAATAGACCAAGTTACCATTCCTTTTAGAACACAAAAATATACACTATCAAAGGTATTATATGTTCTTGGATTGACATCCAACCTTTTATCAGTCAATCAGCTTTTTAATAATCATCTGAAGGTGGAGTTTCTTAATGATAATGGCATTAAAACATGCCTGATCTCATGAAAAGGTACGGTTCTTGCTAGGGCATTTTTGAAAGATAAATTATTTGCTTTAGATGTTATTTCATATTTTCCAATAGCTCTATCTACCTCTATGGTAGAATCTGTTGCTCTCTATCACTACTATTATGGTCACCTATCTACTAAATTTTTATACCAATTATGTTCAAAAGGGATGATATATGGACTTCCCAAGTTATCCACTTCCTTTCCCATTTACCCTGGATGTCTTGCAGGTAAACAACATAGGGATCCCTTCAAGAAAAGCTCCTTTCACAATAAGAAAAGTTTGGAGGTTGTTCATACTGATCTAAATAGATCGTTAACTACTTCATTTTATAGATACAAGTACTTCCAAATGTTCATGGTTGACTAATCTCAAAAAACATAGGTGTTTTTATTGAAGAAGAAGAGTGAGGCCCTTCATCATTTCTATATTTTCTACCTGTAAGTTGTGAAGGAGACAAGACAAACTCTTCTTTACCTTTACTCAGATCAAGGGGGGGAATTCACATCAAAGAAGTTCTTGGCATTCCTAAACCAACAAAGCATCAAACATAATTTGACTACTCCTTACATGCCCTAGTATAATGGCATTATTGAGCAATGTAATCACATAATAATAAAAATGTCTTGTTGTATGTGATCAATAACAAAGATGGAAAAACAATATTGGGAAAAAGTAGACTAGATAATTATTTATCTTCTCAATAGGGAAACAATGAAGATTCTAAAGGACAAAATGCCAAAAAATGTATGGAGTGGTAAAATTCTATCAATTTATCATCTATGAGTGTTCAATTACACAACATATATTTATGTCTTAGCTCAAAATAAGAAGAAATGTGAGCCAAAAACACTCATGTGCATCCTATTGGGCTATAACACTATCTCAAAAGCATATCATATGAAGGATCTTGAGATGAATAAAATATAAAAAAGTAGAGATGTGGTTTGTGATGAGTCATCCTTTGACTTAGTGATGCGAAAAGAAGAATCAACACCAACCAACTCTCACCAATTACTCTTTGAGTCAGATGATGAGGAGACTTTTCACAAAGAAGATGAGTTGCAAGGGGAATTGTATGTTGATCTTTGAGAATTATAACATCCAACAGGTATTTATTCACATTAAAAAAGTAGTTATTCACATTAGTAATAGATTTCCCATCCAAAGAGGGTAAAAAGTATCATCAAATATTCCCATACTTCATCCGGAGTCAGATCAAGAAGTTAGACAAAAAATGAGGTAAATTTTGCACTAATGAATATATTAGTTGATAGCTTTGAACCTGATAATGTTTGAAAATAACTAAGTCAGCTATAGTGAAATAAATTAATGGGTGTTGAATATGACTCATTCATGCAGAATTGGACTTGGGAACTTTTTGATTTGCCTACAGGAAATAAACCCATAGGCTACAAATGGGTTTTCAAAAATAAATAGAAGGAAAATGGATCCATCAACAAGCACAAATCATGACTTGTATAAAGAGGATATTCTCAAAAAGAAGGCATTGACTATGAATAGACCTTTGCACCCACTATGAAGATCAAGACCATCAGAGTTGTTTGTAAACTAGGAGTAGAAAATGGATGGAAAATTTAGCAGATACATGTCAAGATTGCTTTCCAAAATGGTCATCTCAAATAAGAAGTATACATGACCCAAATGAAAGGATTTGTTGATGAAAATCATCCTAAAAAGGCATGCCATCACTTCAAATCACTAAATGGACTTAAATAAGCCCCTAGGGCATGGTACATAAAGATAGATGATCACCTTCTACAACATGGTTTTACCTATAGCCCCTCAGATCTAACTAGAACATAAAGAATGTAGGGATAGAAATAATCATTCTTTTTTTGTATGTAGATGATCTTGTGATCACTGACCGTTCATTAGATTAAGTTGATATTGTGAATAATGACATCAAAATATCCTTCAACATGACTGATTTGGGGCTACTCAATTATTGTCTTGGCTTGGAGATATGGCATAAATAGAATCCCATTTGTATCTCCCAAATAAAATTTACCAAGACACTCCTAGAAAAGTAAAGAAATTTAGATTATAAACCTATTTCAACACCAATAGAGAAAGGTTTACAACTCTCTCAATTCTAGGACTCACCTCAAGTGGATGCAATTCTCTGTAGACAACTTATTGGGAGTCTCATCTACTTGACTTGCACCAAAATAGATATATGTTTTGCTATGAGCTATCTCTCTAGATTTATGTAGGATCCAAAGAAATGTCATTGGGTTATAAAAAATCATGTTTTGAGATATTTTCAAGGAACACTTGAGTATGGTTTGGAATATAAGAATAATACTCAGTTCTTCTTTTAGGGATACACCGACTCAGACTATGCCAGATCTATTGATGATAAAAATTCAATGTTAAGATACATATTTCACCTAAAATTGAAACTGATCTTATGGATTAGTAAGAATCAAAATGTTTTTTCTCTCTCCTCCACTAAGGTTGAGTATCGTATCACACATGAAACTATGTGTGAGTTGATATGGTTATGTCGCATTCTGGGTGATATGGGAATTAGTGAAGAGAAGCCACCTTTACTTCATTGCAATAATTAGGGTGTATTTAAGCTTAAGATTAATCCTGTTTTTAATGAAATAATCAAGTACATTGAGGTTAAATGTCACTGCATCTAAGATCAAGTCTTAAACCACCATATCCAGCTCAAGTATTGCCTAACAGATGAATAGATAGCTGATATACTCACCATATCCCTTGGAAAGGTGAAATTTTAGCTGTTTAGGGGGTACATTTGTAAAAATAATGTAATTAGGGTGGGAATTTTAGTGTAAGATATAAAATAGGTATATTACATTATTTCTAGGTATTAGTTATAACAAATTATGTTTCTTGATTTCTCTTGATTCCTCCCTTCACGTAATCAGTTGCCATATTTTTGGTAACTTGTTGTGTACATATTCTACTATGATTTCAAGAATAAATAAATTAAGCTCAGTTTGATCATAATCATATTAAAATGGTGAATGATATGTGAAATGATTCTTCACACATAATACAAAGCCAAACACTTATTTTTTCCCCCAAATTTGACTTACACAATAAAAGAATAAATTGTATATACAAGAAATGCATAAAGACTTATGGCATTGAATGTCTTATGCATGCATTATTTTCCTAAATAATACTACTAGAATAAATGTCAAACTCCAAAAAATACATGAAATTCATCATTTTCCAAATGCCTAAATAATATTTCAGAAATAATTCAATTCGAACACATCTTCTCTCTATACCATTAAAAAGCTACTATATATATGCACTTTAAAGATCATTAACATGTATTTTTAAGAAAACCCATCATTACCTTAAATCAAACTTATGTGTACTATAAATATCATTAAGTATTTTTATGAAAACCCACCATTAATTTTACTAAAAAAAACTTATGCAGATAACTTACAACAAATAAGTCATTTCCATTACATCATTAAATCTTAGTAACAAACCAGCTAGAAAAAATCATTTCTTAGCAACAAGAATTTGCATACATAACTATAGAAATAAATTCATTTGACTAAGTACTTGAAATAATCAAATGTGTCCCAAAAAAAAAAACTAATAATCAAATGATCAAGGCTAAACCACATTAATTCAAAACCAAACTTTTGAAAATATTTTGGAAGTCTAAAATAAAATTATTAAAACACATTCCATGTGCATCTGATAAAACATGAAACCCAACTTCATGAAGAGTTACACAACCTCTAAATTTTAAAATAATATTCCTTGAACTACACAAAAAATTATCTTTCCAAATAAATGTAGACATCTAAAACATATATTCATTCTCATTTATTCAAATAAATTCAAAGAATATCTAAGACATACCTTGTAAAATATCTATGAAAATCTTCTCTAAATATCATTACATTTATTATTAAACACCTCAACACTATTTCTACCATATATCCACTTTTTCATTAAGATTACGATCAAATAATATCAAATAATAAAACTACCATAAATTAATATCCACAATGATGAGTTCAAATTTTATTATCTTACAAAGTTTTGCCATCATGCCAATCAACTTGTCTAAAATTAATATCATACTAACCTTATTTAGAAAACTATTTACCTAGTTATCAAATTGATCGTTAAAGCCACTTATCATGGCAATTACTTAAAAAATAACTCCAACCTTCCACCAATTACACAAAATTTAGAATAATTGAACTTTAGGTTTGGTAATTATTTATTCAATTATTACCATGTCTATTGTAAATCATAGTTCTAAATTCCCAACTATGCTCTATTTCAAAACATTTGACCATAGTTCATATTTATAACTACCAACTTAGAACTATATTCAACATTCTATCAACTCCAAAATCACCATGTCTTATGTGGACTAATCCAAAATTACCATGTTCAAATAATAGCTAAGACATACCTTATAAAATATCTATGAAAATATTTTTTAAATCCCATTGTATTTCTTTGTGGTAATGGGATTTTGGTGGCCTAATTATATTTTAATCCTTAATCATTGACTTATTTTGTAAACATCAGCAAATAATTAGTTATTTGATCATTAATATGGAAGATTGCTTGGTTGGTAGGAAAAAGTATTTGAGAAACTTCTAAGGTCTTTAAATAGGGGATTCAAGACTCATTCAACACCATTGGATCAAAAATGGAACTCTTCTAAAATCAACAATTGAAGGTAACTCGAATGAGAGAGAGAGAGAGAGAGAGGGACAAGGCTCAAAGATATTGCCTTGAAGATAGGTTTGAGAGTTGATCATTGTAATTTAGAGGTTTCTCGAAGCGACTCGATCACAAAGGATCCATCGTTCGTATTGAGATAAATTTTTATTTAATCTATTATGAAATAAGAATTCAAATAAGTGAAAGAGTATAAATTATTATATGTACCTCACTCAAAACTCATAACTATTGACTATTTTCCAATTTTTGCATGAAGCATTAAAAATAATACTTTTATATTTCTAGAGGACAAAATAGTTGAAAATGAGGTGGTGTATTCATTCTTAAAAATTACAATGAGTTATTCATAGAAGAGAAATTTTTTTGTTATACTTAGTATGAGAAAAGTAAAATTAGAATGGAAGGACAAGGTCATATAAAAGATAAAAATAATGAAATTTTTTAAAGTGAACTAGGCACCTTAAATTTTACATTTTGTTATTCTTCTAGATGTTTAAATTTTTTGGGTCTGTGCTTCACTCCCAAGAAATTACAATAGCTAATTTTTTTGTGACAACTTCCAATCCCAACATGGAAAGAGGGAGAGGTCGGTGTCTATAATGAGAATTTAAAATGTAGGGGATAGAATTTGAGAACATAGGTGGTCTCTTCACTACATTGTAATAGCTCAGTTGAGTACCATATATCTATAATGCCTAAGAGGTATTTAAATCCATGATTTCTAGCAATTGTATATTTTATTAAATCATGACATCAGTTGTTTAATTATGTTGACATGCATAAAATCCCCATCCATGATCAAAATTGATCATATCACTACCTATCTTAGGGATTCCAACCCATCAAAGAAGTGTAACTTAAAATATGGTCAGGAAAAAATTTAATGTTATAAATTATTTAAAAAATAAAAAGTGTTAATTTTATTAAAAATGACAAATTAAAAGGTTATAAAAAAAATACCCTTCATAATAAATTAAAATATACATATTTAAATTTGTATACCTGCATTATTATTTAATAGATGTTCTGAATACCACTACACATGTTGAATCCCACTTCATGACTTTTCAAAGCATGCTTATAGCAATAAAAGTAAATGAAGTAGTGAGCATGGTATATTTAGAGCATAGTTCAATTTTTGATCAATCATAGACATAATATTTTTGGCCATTCTTACTCATTTGTCTATTGTTTGTTTTGAGTTTAGAAGGAGAATCCTAACTGATGGTTCATAGTGCAATGATTAATTTAGGTGATGAGTGGAATTTTAGATAAATATATCTATAATGGCTTCTTGGGGGACTTAATGGAATAAATAAATCTAGATCACCAATCAATGAAATTAAGAATAAAATATAGGCTCAAGTTGTATTATAAAGTTGTCAATGGATTTATCCCTCATCATGACGTAAATTGCATGTCTTGGGGTTGTGCCCTCTTGAACATAATTTCTGACAATGAAAAAAATAGGCATACTCGAAGAAAAATAATTGGGAATGAAAACTTTAAATTAATAATGGAATATAGGTCTAGATACAAATTCTATTTGATATTATAGTTATGTTGAAGTAAGCCCAAATGAATCAACAAAAAAGTTCTAGTCCATTGAGGAATAACATCCATAGTCTATCACTATACATATTTTTTTGATTGAGAAGCACCTTTATATTAATAAAAAAATAGCATATCATATAATGATAATAATAAAAAAAATGGTTGGAGTAGTCACACCCCACAAGCAAAATCAAATTGATGGTTAATAATAAAACCCTCAAGAAATGTCAAAAAAGTGGTTACAAAATGACCACACCAAATAAATTGCATCACATCAAGTGTCAGTAAAGTATAGAAACAAAGGTATAAATAACATTAATGAGAACATTTAAGTAGTAGCATCAAACATGGATGCTATGGAACACAAAGGAGACAATGGACTTGAAGGCTTATCACCCCATCCTCCCATGGTAAGAAGATCCCTATTAACGGGTAATAGATCCCAACTAGTTCTTTGTTTCTCATCTAAAGTCTCATTATAATTTACTTTAGGGGAAATAGTTAAAGCCAAGCATGGGAATTTACCTTGGGGAGGCACACCATAGCCTCTATTATCACAATCTTAGGATGGGGGAGGAGATCCCTAGCCCAAACCATCACCACAAGAATGGAAGGAACCATAAATGCCACCACAATAAGGACAAGGCCAATGAGATGGTGACCTTCATGGAGAATAAATCATGTATTTAATACTGGACTCTTATTATCTTGGATCACATCTTCATCCCCAAGGGAGGGTGGGTGAAGGATGCCATGGGGGCTTTAGAGGTTCCAATCTAACTACACAAGGAAAATTTCTCCAATGATCAAGAAAATGCTAGAGGTGGTTGAGATTAGATGAAACTTGTCTACTTCGTTTTGAATTTGAAGAGTCACATTAGAGATAAAAGTATTTTTTTAGAAATTAAAAAATTATGCTCTATTTCTTCATGATTAAAGTAAAATCAATTTTGATCTTTCCATATTTGAAAAAAAATGTTAGCTCAAAATATTTACCAATAGAGAATAGATTTAACAAGTAACAAAGTTGAGTATCCTAAGAGAGCCATCTTCCACATGAAGAATTCAGGATGAAAACATTGAAAAAGGAAGTGAATCAAATGTCATGTAGACCGAGAATGTGCGAAAAACTCAAAAATATACTTAATAGTGTCTAGTTACTAATAAATTAGTTAAATTGAGTTAGGTACGCCAAGATGTTTGAGTTGGTCACCCACAGGTAGTCCTTGGTAAAGAAGGTACTATAAAAAATGATATTTTTTGGGCTCAATAGAAGTAGACTGTTAGGTTGTGGAGCTAAAAGCTTCACTGATGCAGGCATGGAGGAAGTTGCAGAAGTGTCAGAAGTGTTTGGCGTTGGTCTGGCCAACCGGCGTCGGCAGGGTAAGACAGGAAGGCAACCGACGTCGGTCATATATCGGCCGGCATCGGTGACCCCCAGGTGGACAGGGACTGATGTCGGTCGCCTGTGTGGTTCGACTGTGAGCTAATTATGGGTAGTTAGCTAACGAACCAAGTGTTTGCATGATGAGTGCTAATTTTAGACTCATAGCTGCGGATCTAATTATTGTAATTAGATGTCTAATTATTGTTTGGATGAGATCTATATAATAGACTCATGGTTGTATTGGAAAAAGTGTGCTAGGGAGTAAGAGAGCATAATTATAAGCTCCTTATGTGTGTGAGGTAGAGCAATGGTGCGTTCCTCCTAGTGCCTCAGTACCAGGTGTGTTGGTGCTGGATTGGAGAACCAGCTGGGTTCTTCAAGAGTGTAGGATCTTGGTCACAGTTGTATGGCCTATATAGGAGATCTACATGGTAAGTAAGATCATTGATCTGCAGGTGTATGTGTGTGCAAGGTCGAGGTTCACAGGTGAGCAGAACCGTTGTTTGATTTGTAGGTGTGCAAGGTCATATAGACAGCAACACAACAGGGAGCAGTATCAGGCAGGATCTACTTGGAGTACAGGTGTGTACTCGGATAGAGCAAGAGGAAGGCAAGGGAGTTCCTTCCATAAGTATGGTCTGTTGAATTGCAGGTTGTTGCAGATTCATGGGAGATCTACTTGAAGTACCTTGAGTACTTGTGGACCACCTGGAGTGCTTGTGGAGTGCGTGTAGCACTTGTGGTGTGCGTGGAGCACAGGAGGTGAACACCAACTCTGTATTTTGAGTTGGGTGTTGGGACCTGAGAGGGAGAGCTTTGGGGAGAAGAATTACTGTTCACTTGAGGTGTGGGAAACCTCTGTAAGGTGGTGGAGAAGAAGTGGCATCTTCTTTATTGTATTCTTTTCTGTATAAAGTGTTAATACAAGTTGTGTATTGTCTCTCATATCTTGTGTTATTCTTAATTCTAGTTACTTGGTGAATCTGGTTAATTTCCGCATATTAAGTTTCTTGGTTTGGTAATCAAATTGTGTGCTTCCAGTTCATCTCCCAACAAGTAGTATCAGAGCAAGGTTGTTGGCTCATAGCTTGATACCAACAAGTGGTATCAGAGCTAAGGTTGGAGGAAGCAGGTTTTATGTTTGGTTACAGGGCACTCTCAGGGGTTTTTGATCGAGTGGGAGTAGAGCAACAACAGATCAAGGTAAGCTAAGAATGGAGGAGTTGAAAAGCACAGATGGTCACTCATGGTCCTATGGAAAGAAAGAGCAGGTAAAAGATTATTGTTGGTTGGTAGCAGATCAGCATGAAGAAACTGAAGAAGCAGATGTTGCAGGTGTTATTGCACAGGATGTTCTTGGAGGTTTCTTGGATAAAGTTGAATCGTGGATAAAAGATTCAGTTGCCTCTTTCCATGCAGTTCCAGGTAGAGGAGCTGGTGAGCCTTGCCAAAGAATTGGCAAAGGGGAAGTGAAGCTGAAATTGCAGGCGGCCAACACACAGGTGTTGATGAAGGTCATGCAGGTCCCAGGTTTGGAGATATGGCTAATTTCTTCAGAAAGATTGTGTGATGAGAGATGCACAAGAACTCTCACAGCGGATGCACTTGAATTAGCTGGTGGTAAGAAAACAGGTATCCTTTATCCACTTGTTTATATTACTGATTCTTCTTTTGTTGCGGAGACGTGGCTTCGTAGGCTTGGTCACATGAGCAGGAAGGAGATGCATGTTCTTAAGCGGAAGATAGATATATTTGACAGGCTTAAGAACTGGAAAGCCTTGGTGTTTATGGAGGAGATGGCAGACAGAACCCAGTGGATGTGGCTGGATACTTTTGAGCAGGGCAGTTTGGACATGGGTTTTGATTCAAAAAAGCTCGTGGGTAAAAAGTCATCACTCACAGGCGAACATAAGTACCGATGTCGGTCAGGAGGAACCGGCGTCGAACAGACAGGTGCCGATGTCGGTCATGTGTAGACCGAAGCCGGCGATGTCAGGCAGGGTAAGACCGATGTCGGTCATGGGACCGACGTCGGCAGTATGTAAAACTGATGTCGGTTAGGAGGACCGACGTCGGCAGCAGGGACACCAGCGCTGGCAGGTTGGTAGTCAGGTACAGACGCATGGAACCGACGTCGGTCGAATGCAGACTGTGGAGTGACCGAGGTCGGTCACTGTAAATGGATTTTGGGTGGACAGCAAGCTGTCAAGGAGTCTCAAACACCCATACGGAGGACTGAAGGCGTAATTAGGCACTCAAATTCGTTGTTCCTCTTCTTTATACATGTTGCTGATTGTAGAGCAGGAAGGATCCAGGAAACAGGTGTGAGCTTGGCATGGATGAGGATGTGATTCCTTGGAGGAGAACCAGACAGGTGTGTCTTGGTAGGGTTGCCAGCAGGTATGAAAGCACAGAGATGAATGGATACCTTAGTAGAAGAATAGAGAGAACGGATACGTGAGACGGAAGATCAGGTATATGGTCTTGAGGCGCTGCAGGACAGTGGTACAGGTTTTGACAGGTGGAGAACGGAGCATGGCTTCAGTCAATGTCAGGGTAACTACTGTGGTTTTGTCTTACCAGGGGGATGATGAGTCATGACATCATTCTATTGCTATATGTGGATAGTATGCTAGCTAGCAGGTTCGTACATACAGCATTTTGCTGAGCTAAGGGTAAGATTAGTTCAGTGGCATGTCAGGAGGAGTTTGGAGCAGCAGAATTCTTTGACATGGGAGGCATGGAGATCACAGGTTGATTTTGTCTTGAGTGGGAGCTGATGTGAATCAGGTGTTGGCGAGGTTCACGATGCAGAGCTGGAGCACACTAAGGGCTGGACAGGTACAGTGTCCGAAATCACATGAGGTCTGGTATAGACCTGAGTATTCCCATGTAGTGGGAGCTGTCAGAGAGTTAGGAGCCAATTCGGGGAAGTGGATTCTCAGGTACTTGAGAGGGACCAGCAGCAGGGATTCGTGCTATGCAGGGTCAGGACTTCACTACAGGTGTTGTAGGTTCGGATGTGGCAGGTTACTCGGATGACAGGTGGTACACCACGGGATGTGTGGTGGGTTGTCTTCAGGTGGGAGCTTGAAGAGGGATACAAACCAGGAAACAGATTAGACAGAGTACAGGTATAGGTACAGTGCAGCTGTTTATCTCCAAGTGGGAGATTGTTAGGTTGTGGAGCTAAAAGCTTCACTGATGCAGGCATGGAGGAAGTTGCAGAAGTGTCAGAAGTGTTTAGCGTTGGTCTGGCCAACCGACGTCGGCAGGGTAAGACAGGAAGGCAACCGACGTCGGTCATATATCGGCCGGCGTCGGCGACCCCCAGGCGGACAGGGACCGACATCGGTCGCCTGTGTGGTTCAACTGCGAGCTAATTATGGGCAGTTAGCTAACGAACCAAGTGTTTGCATGATGAGTGCTAATTTTAGACTCATAGCTGCGGATCTAATTATTGTAATTAGATGTCTAATTATTGTTTGGATGAGATCTATATAATAGACTCATGGTTGTATTGGAAAAAGTGTGCTAGGGAGTAAGAGAGCATAATTATAAGCTCCTTATGTGTGTGAGGTAGAGCAATGGTGCGTTCCTCCTAGTGCCTCAGTACCAGGTGTGTTGGTGCTGGATTGGAGAACCAGCTGGGTTCTTCAAGAGTGTAGGATCTTGGTCACAGTTGTATGGCCTATATAGGAGATCTACATGGTAAGTAAGATCGTTGATCTACAGGTGTATGTGTGTGCAAGGTCGAGGTTCACAGGTGAGCAGAACCGTTGTTTGATTTGCAGGTGTGCAAGGTCATATAGACAGCAACACAACAAGGAGTAGTATCAGGCAGGATCTACTTGGAGTACAGGTGTGTACTCGGATAGAGTAAGAGGAAGGCAAGGGATTTCCTTCCATAAGTATGGTCTGTTGAATTGCAGGTTGTTGCAAATTCATGGGAGATCTACTTGAAGTACCTTGAGTACTTGTGGAGCACGTGGAGTGCTTGTGGAGTGCGTGTAGCACTTGTGGTGTGTGTGGAGCACAGGAGGTGAACACCAACTCTGTATTTTGAGTTGGGTGTTGGGACCTGAGAGGGAGAGCTTTGGGGAGAAGAATTACTGTTCACTTGAGGTGTGGGAAACCTCTGTAAGGTGGTGGAGAAGAAGTGGCATCTTCTTTATTGTATTCTTTTCTGTATAAAGTGTTAATACAAGTTGTGTATTGTCTCTCATATCTTGTGTTATTCTGAATTCTAGTTACTTGGTGAATCTGGTTAATTTCCGCATATTAAGTTGCTTGGTTTGGTAATCAAATTGTGTGCTTCCGGTTCATCTCCCAACATAGACCACACTGTGTGAAAATTTCAAGCCTAGATTATGTCATGGCAATGAATATTCCAACTAAAATTGAGCATATTAACTAGAATATGTTGAGGATAAAGTAAACAATATCCCATCCATGGAGAATATTAGGCGAAGGGGGTGGATGTAGGCCAATTCCAATCCTTCCACCAAGGTACAAGAGAATTAACTCCAATTTTATTCAAATATTCATCATGTATGGATCCTTGAATCTATGAAATATTGTCTACATCTAAATTTATTAAATGGCATTTATTTTGAAGTTATTTCCAAGTGAGACAAATCCTACTCTCTTTACAAAATAGATCAGTGATAACCTTCACACCTTTCCTGAAAAGGTTTATCCTTTTAACTGAATGGACAAAAGGAAAGAGAACATTGTGAAAATATAGGCAAGGTGACCACTAAAGGGATTGAGATTTAATGTAGATGCCATCTTTGAAACCTTCAACAACCTAGTTGAAGTGAGGCTTAATCTAATACCAAGCCTTCTATAAATTTTGAATCACAAAGGAACCCTTAATTTTGGCAAGTATTGGGGTGATAATTAACAAGTAAAGCCCTAGGCCTTACCAAGTTTGTCTAACATAATGGAGTCCATAAGTGATATAATAAAATAAAATAATATTCCATGCTTCATCACTAGAAAGGACTCTGATAATCCATTTAACCCCAAGAACAAGTCCTTGAATTTTAATATCAAGGAGAACCAGTCCCCCAACCTCCTTAGGGCAATAATAAATGTTCCAAGCACCTCTATGAAATCCCTTATGTCCGTTAAAATTATCACACATAAAATACCTTAAATAGTTACTAATTTTCTATACACATCATTAAAAGGGGCCAAGCAAGAGGAATAATAAACATGTGCAGTTGCCAAAACTTTTAAATAGATTTAAGACTTGCCAGCCAAAGAAAGAGGCTTAGTGATCCAAAAGGAAATCATTTTTTCAACTATCTACACCACATATGACCACAAGTCATAAGGAGAAGCCTGAAAGGCAAAATGAATGCTTAGAAAATTAAATTTAACTCTTGGTAGAATCCATTGCTAGTGATATTATTCAAGTTAAGGAGGAGTAGGGCCCAATGACTACATGTAACATTTGGTCTTCCTCCATTGATTTTAATAACTAGAATATAAAAAAATTATTTTAAAATATTTTATGGCATTATTAATGTATTCTTCTTCCTCATGGAGAGTGGGAAAGGAGTCATCTGTGAAATGATCATTTAAAAGTTTTCTATCAGACTGAGGGAGAGATATACCATTCACCAAACCCTTGGAAGTATAATTACCTAAAAGGTAGATAAATATTTATAATACAAGAAAATATAGGGAAGGGGATAAAGGATATACTTGCCTAATGGAATAATGCATCTCAGATTGAGAATATTGAGTGACATTAGTAGTAATATAAGCCCCTGTATCTTGGAAAAGCATATTA
>JARHVA010004077.1:1167500-1235000 GCA_037957365.1 Torreya grandis | reverse complement strand
CATAGTCAAATTCATCAACATTACCTCATGTAAGACCTTTAGGATGAATTTCCTCACCTACTTTGGGGCCATGGTTGTGATTGATTTCTCCATATTTATTTGCATCTATGGATGCATAAATGGAGGTGGAGTTCATTAAATAAAGGGCACCCCCTGACTACCTAAAGTGTGAATCATCAATAAAAATTATTTATTAATGAAAATAATGTAATATCCTAGCTAGATCCTTGCTGATTAGTAATGTGGTAGAGACCTAAAAGTTCATTAGTGAAGACCTAACCATAATATTGTTGCAGCATACATATTTTTCCACTTTACATATCTTGTGTTATAATAGAATGGATATTTCAAACTCGTATCAAGTAACATTGGGTAAAAGGTATACAAGGAAACATCAAGCATTGGTTCCAAGTAGGATATCAATTGACACATGGTGCTTGTTGAGGGAAATAATAGATTAAAAAATAAACACTAGGTTTCAAATTTAACAATTTGTGATTCTATAAATGAAATTTAACCCTATCATATAAATAAACTAACCTAGCCATATAAAAATCTTAAAAATAATTACACCTTAAAATTAGGATGCCCTCATATTAATCTCCTAATGATGAAATTAATGTTGTAACCTAAATCCAAGTTTATCTGGCTCTGGAGAAAATGACTAGGGATTTATAACTTGAAGTAGGTGACACATAGTTCCTTGAAGTAGCCCTTCTTATGCTAGTACTTAGAATGAGATAGGGAGAGGGGAAAAAAAAAGATAAATGTTGAATACATATCAGATGATAAACACCATGGTATCATAAAATAGAAATGTGGTGAAAGAGTCAATTAAAAATAATGTGCGCACATATCACATCTAAGAATCCAAGACTGATAGAGTGATAACATAATAATAGATCAATAAAAAGATTTGTCTAATAGCATGAAGGTAAATACATTAAAAGTGTAATGGAAGAAAAATAGGCACATGTAAATGAAAATCTAAGGTAAAATTTGTCCAAAAAGTGTTGTTAATTATTGTTGGCTACCCTATTAGTCATCCAAATGGCCATAAAAATAAAATTATGGCTAGGTTATAATTTTTTAGATATAAGTGGTGAGGGCATGTGTTTTTTTAAAAAGACATGATGTGGCTGAAAAAGGATGGAATTACATGTTTTTTAAATAGATTTCTCTCTCCGAGTTCCTTCCTAGATGTAATTTTTATTGATAGGTCGAATAGATGGCATCACGATTTAAAATATAATCATTGGGAGGAATCTAATAAAAGGAGTATTACAGTGGAACTCAATGTTTGTTTTCATATGAAGCTAATAGAATTTTGAAATCACTACCATTGTCTTAGTAATGTCAAAGTGTCCTACTATCTTAGTACAGTGTACCTCCTAGATGAGTCATTTGTAAAGAGTACCATCCAAAACATAGAAATGTCCATGCTTGTAAAGAATATTGTTAGACATGTTTCAATCATGAACCTGCCCACCTCATGCAATAATTTTCAATATAAGATATATTATCATAGCAATTAGGATATATATTACATTATTTTTAATTTTTTAGGTATAAATTGATTTTGTCTAATATAGATAATCCACTATAAAATAATGTAATGTAATGTTCATTTTACTTGTCGATGTGTGAATGAAAGTCAGATCATAGAAATAATAATTAAAGTATTTGATTTACTCATTCTATTGGATCATTGAAAGCATCATATAGTAAGAAGTGTGGAGGAAAATGCTACTAAGATCGGATTTTCTATAGATGTTGTCATACTTGGAAAGGGCATTGCCAAATTTTTGTCATCCCAAGGAAGGAATCTAGGATCACCTTGTCATAAATTATGCAGATGTAGGGTTCAAAGGGTGGCTAATGAGCCATTAGGAGCTAAATCCATTTGATTAGTAGTATAAGAAGCATGAAACTACATAAGAAAGTGTTGCAGTATCTTATTTTTGGTTGAACATATAGTTGTGGCAAATAGACTCGAGTCTATGGTGGATGATGAGATTGTCATTTGATATAATATCAAATGTTAGAAAAGGATAGTACACCTATTGGTATGGCCCTGTGAGCCATGGACAAGTTCTATTTATATATAGAGACCCAATCTTGGTGATCATGAGCCCTTCTATTTTAAAAAGCCATTAGATTCAAAATAAGTAGAGGGAGTAAATCTAGATCATTTTTTACAAAGAAGGATTCCACCTGTGTTGAAGGTTGAAAATTACCCAAGGAAGAAGAGGTCATTGTAGTAGCAAAACACCAAGAAAAAGGAGCTTGTAGAGTTGAGATGTTAGAAAGACCAACGCATATGTCTAGTATGAAGGACAATGCTAGAGTAATTGAAAGCCACGAAGGAGAATTGCATGCCATGGAAAATAATTGTGATGCTTAAGAGAACACCATTTTCTACTTTGCCTTGCTAGAATTCATTTGTGAATACAAACACCTTAATTTTGATAAGCTAATTTTCAAAATACTTTCAAATATTTCTTATCTAATGTGCACTACCAAGCAAGGAGAAAACAAGTAGAACTCAAAACTGGAAATGATGTAGACTATGAAGATGAGGCTGATATCCCCAAAAAACATCTTCATCTATTAACACATAATTATCAAGCTCATCTCCAAGCTCAATTTTCTTACTAGTGAGTAAAAAAATTTGTAATTCTCTTTAATAACAAATAAAAAAATTATTTTTCCTTACAATATTTGCTCCAAAATTACTTTTCTATAATGTCCAAATTCTCAAACAGCGAAACTATAATACTTAGAAAATAAAGATGCATATCATCCTTTAGTTTGAAGGATTATGGGGAATCATATAGGGACTATGCAAGTTCCTACTGGTCTTGATGCACTCATGAAATATGAAATGGCTAATGCTAAAGCCTTGATGTTGATCATGTTAAGCATCATTGATGATGTACAACCACATGTTAGGGATGTTGATATAGCAAATATAGCGTGGGATAAATTAGAAACCATCTATGAAATGAAAAACAAGACTAAGACCCTCCATCTATAGTCAAGACTTGACACACTCTATGGAGTTGGATGAAAAAGTCAATGAATTCTTACATGAGATAGCTAAGCTATGAACGTATTTTTTAGCACTCAGTGAGATGGTGGATGATAAAAACATGATCCACATCACCTTGAGGTCTCTCCTTCCCAACTTAGAGTGTTTATCATGATGTTCAATGTCTCTAAACAGATAGTGTCATTTGAAGAACTCATAAACCTATTGCAGTAAGAAGAAGCCATCAACTCAATCTATGATGAGTTATAAGGTAAAGCTCTTATCTCAAAGTAGCAATGAGGTCAGAAGTATCACAAGGCGACTCCATAAAAAAACCCATAGAAATAGTATAAAAAAATATCTTGACATCTAAAATCACAAAATTTGAAGAGGTAGTGTCACATCTATCGAACCAACAATCATGACATGGACAATTGCTGGTATAATGGATTGAAACAAGGTTTTTCCATTAAAGAAAGCACATCCTCAGGGGTAGAAGTAGAAGGGACATCTCATAGCTCAACAAGATCATGGGTTTGATGAAGAGGCACTGAATGAGATAAGAACTTAGTGCTAGTCTCCCAGACCTCATAACCCATGAAGAATATCTAGTTGATAGATTCAAATGCCACTAAACACATATCAATTAATAAAAATCTATTTAATTTGTTGGCAAACTAACCCAATGGATATTGGGCTAGGATAACTAATGATTAAGAGTATGTTGTAGAAGGAATAGTCCAAGTCACCATTCCTCTCAGAACATGAAAATGTACACTCCTAAAAGTATTATATGCTCCTAGATTGACATCCAACCTCTTATCAATCAGTTAGCTTTTGAATCGTCATCTGAAGGTGGAATTTCTTATTGATAATGGCATCAAATCCTAATTTATCTCACAAAAAGGTATGTTTCTTACTAGATCATTTTAAAAAGATAAATTATTTTCTTTAGATTTTGTTTCATCTTCTATAGTAGCTCTATCTACCTCTACATTAAAATCTACTACTTTTTAGCACTACCATTATGATCATTTATCTGCCTGATCTTTATACAAATAGAGTTCAAGGGGGATGGTACATGGAATTCTAGGTTATTCAGTTCCTTGTTCATTTGCCCTGAATGTCTTGTAGGTGAATAACATAATGATCCATTCAAAATAAGCTCCTTTTATGATAAGAAACATTTGGAGGTTGTTCATACCATTCTGAGCAGATTGTTATGTACTTCATTTATAGGATACAAGTAAATCCAAATGTTCATGGATGACTACTCTCAGAATACATGGGTGTTTATCTTGAATAAGAAAAGTGAGGCCCTTCATCATTTCCAGGTCTTCTATCAACAATTTGTGAAAGAGACCACAGAACCTCTTCTTCACCTTCACTCCAATAAAGGGGGGAATTCATACCAAAGAAGTTCTTGGCATTCCTGAACCAACAAGGCATCAAACATAATTTGACTTCTCCCTACATGCCCCAGTAGAATGGCATTGTTGAGTGACACAATCACATAATGTTGGAAGTGGGTCACTACATGTTGTTAATAGAAAAGCTATGAAAATGATATTAGGCAGAAGTAGTCCAAAAAGTTATTTATCTTCTCAATAGGGAATCAATGAAGGTTCTAAATGAAGAAATATCAGAAGAGGTATGGAGTGGTAAAAATATATTGATTTCTCATCTATGAGTGTTCCGTTACACAACATATATGCATGTCCTAGCTCAAAAGAAAAAAAACTCGAGTCAAAAACATTCATGTGCATCCTATTGGGATATAGAACAACCCCCAAGGCATGCCATCTCGAGGATCTTAAGACAAATAAAATCTATGAAAGTAGAGAAGTGGTTTGTGATGAGTCATCCTTTGACTCAATGATGTAGAAAGAAGAATTAACACCAACCACCTCTCACCATTTACTTTCTGAGTTAGATGATGAGAAGAGTTCTCAAAGAGAAGATGAGATACAAGAGGAGATGTATGTTTATCTTAGATAATTAGAAGATCTACCAAGTATTTCTTCACATCAATAATAGATTTCCCATCTGAAGTTGGTACAAAGCATCATTAAAGACCCCCATATACCATTTAGAGTTAGAATAAGGACTTAGATAAGAAATGAGGTAAATTTTTCACTCATAAGTATAGTAGTTGATAGCTCTAAACCTGATAATGTTTGAGAAGCACTGAGTCAACCTCAATGGAAGAAATCCATGGATGTTGAGTATGACTCACTCATGCAAAATTAGAGTTGTAAACCTATCAATATACTTGTAGAAAACAAACCCATATGTTATAAATGGGTTTACAAAACTAAATATAAGATAGATAGATCTATCGACAAGTACAAATCATGCCTTTTAGCAAAAGGATATAATAAAAAAGAAGGCATTGACTATGAAGAGACCTTTGTACCCACTGCGAAGATCAAGACCATCAGAGTTGTTTGTGCATTAGCAACATAGAACGGATGGACACTTTAATAGATAGACATTAAGAGTGCTTTCTTAATGGTGATCTCAAACAAGAAGTATACATGACCCAATCAGAAGGATTTGTTGATGAAAAGCATCCTAAAAAGGTATGTCATCTTATTAAATCATTGTATGTACTAAAACAAGCTCTTATGACATGGGACATCAAGATAGATGATCACCTTTTCCAACATGTTTTTACTCATAGCCCCTTGGATTCCAACTTGTACATAAATAAGGTAGCGATAGAAATCATCATTCTTTTTTATATGTCGATGATCTTTTGATCACTAGAAGTTTAAAAGATCAGGGTGATATTATGAATAATGACCTCAAAATATCCTTCTATATGACTAATTTGGGGCTACTTCATTATTGTCTTGACTTGGAGATATGATAGAAATAGAATCACATTTTTATTTCCTAGATAAAATATGCCAAGACACTCCTAGAAAAGTATAGAATATCATATTATAAACCTATTTCAACACCAATCAAGAAATGTTTATAAATTTATTGATTCTAAGACTCACCTCAAGTGGATGCAACTTTGTAGAGACAACTTGTTGGTTGTCTCATCTACTTGACCTGCACCATGCTAGATATATGTTTTGCTTTGAGCTATCTTTCTAGATTCATGTAGGAGC
Source organism: Torreya grandis (assembly GCA_037957365.1). NCBI lineage: Eukaryota > Viridiplantae > Streptophyta > Pinopsida > Cupressales > Taxaceae > Torreya > Torreya grandis. Next base: position 1,228,847 of record JARHVA010004077.1, on the reverse strand, counting down.
TAAAGAAATGTTACTAGGTTGCAGTAAAGCATGTTTTGATATATGTTTGAGGTACACTTGAGTATGGTCTAAAATATAAGAAGAATACTTGGTCCTTCTTGTAAGGATACACCGATTCAGACTACACCATATATGTTGATCATAGAAAGTCAATGCCAAGATACATATTTCACCTCGGATCTTGTCCAATCTTATGGATTACTAAGAATAAAATTGTTGTTGATCTCTCATCCACTGAGGTAGAGTATTATGTTGTATTTGGAGCTATGTGTGAGGTGATATGGTTACATCATATTTTGTTTGATATAGGCATTAGTGAATAGAAGCCACCTATCTTTCATTGTGATAATCAAGCTGTGTTGAAGCTTGTGAAGAATCCTATTTTCTATGAAATAACCAAGCACATTGAGGTTGAATGTCACTACATATGAGGGAAAGTCTTAAACAACCTCGCCCAACTCCAATATTATCCAATAGATGCACAAATCACTAATATACTGACCCAATCCCTTGGAAAGGTGAAATTTGAGTTGTTTAGGGGGTAGATTTGTAAAAATAATGTAATAAGGGGGGAATATCAACATAGGATTTATTATCATAGCATTTAGGATATATATTACATTATTTTTAGTTTTTTAGGTATAACTTGATTCTATCTAATATAAATAATCCATTGTTCTAGAATCCTCCCTTCATGATACATAGTTACATTATTTTTGGTAAATCATTGTGTATATATTCAGATCTGGTTTTATGAATAAAGCAATCAAGTTTGGTTTGATAACAATAGTAGTATAAGATTTGTTAAATTCACTTTTTTATGAGTAGATTGATAACTATTACAAACATTATGTTTGCATGTGTCAACAACTGTGATGAGCATTTGTATCAATAATTGGTTGAGGTAATCTATTGCCTTGATGCATTTCTCCCTTTGTTTGATCACAAGATGGATTTGTTGCAAGCAGGTCATCCCCTTCATGTAGTGTGCATTATCTAGCTTACTCTATCTATGTAAGAATTAAATCAAGTTATGATAAAAATGGATGATCTTATCCTTACATAAATTTTTACTAGTTTTATTACTTAACTTCTTGAACTATAGCATTCAAATATCCCTCTTAGGTGGAAAACTACTAAATCATGTCATTAAATGTCTTTGATTGTTAGGTGACTAGATGTCCATGCTGTGTGAGTATTACACAAAATGCATAGTCAAATACATTGGTATGGATTTTAAAGGGGTGGATAATGTCAAGTATTTCAAAAAACAATCTTTTATAGAGGTGTTACTTAAGATCCTTGAAATCATGCTGTTGGGTGCGTTGCCATTATAATGTTATTTTGGCATACATGATTTCGCTGAGATGTCATGATATATGTAAGAAACTAAGGACAAAGATGTATTAATTTGCAAGGCCAAGAAAACTCTTAAACTCGGTGAGATTATACATAATTGGCCAATCTTGGATTGCTTTTTCTGGAACTAGATGAATTCTTACATAGTCAATAATATAACTTAGCTACTAAATATTTGCAATATCAAATGTACAATTGACTAAGTTGTCTTACAACTTGTGTTTGGGCAATGTGTCTAAGAACTGTTTATACGTTACCTATAAAAAGAAGAAAAAAATTAAATATAAATATTTTCATTTTACACTATTTAAATCATATAATTCCACAACACATATGGACTGAATTGAAAAGTAAATTGATCTATGTGAACATAAGACCAACCATATCGAGAAACTCAATAAAGAGAATTTGGCTTGACTCCCTATAACACAAAATCTTTTAACAAAAAGTGGCGAGTTTCTATATTTTTAGTATTTTGGTAGTATACGCACATCGTTAATGTTTATATGTTTTAGGGATTTTGTTGCAACTCTAATGGCAACTTGATATCTTTTAGGGCTTTATTTGGATTCTTTTCCACTTTATGTAGAGGCAGTCAATGAAATTAATGAAACGTGACGAGGGTGACGTCCGCTTTTGAAAACGTGAGAGAATGCATTCGCCTCTAACAATGCAACATCGATTTCGCATTGACGTCGCTACGACCTCCCCAACATCGACTTCGTAATACGAAATCGATTTAGTTTCTGTGGAGTTTCTTCCTTTTTCCATGTGTTCAGGAGGTGGTGTCGAAATTTTGTAAGAAGAATTGCACCCAGCGCCGCATTTGAAAAACAATTCAATGTATTTTGATTGAATGTTTGTCAGGAGGATGGGAACCAGCGCCGCATTTGAGAAACAATTCAATGTACTATGATTGAAAAAATTATAAGTGTGGCGATTCGAGAAGTGAGCAATCGATCATTCCATCTCAATGCCCATATCAACTCTTTCTCTCTCTCTCTAAATATTGCATTCTTAGTTTCTTCGAGGAGCATAATATTTGCATTCTTAGTTTACATGGCCCCGTCTCTCCAAAAATGCTTTGTCTACTGTGTTGAAATGCAAATTGCACTTTTAGCGGTTATCCTCTCTGGACAGTTTGACATCATCTGCAACATTTGGTTGGTATTTTTAATGATTTCTGGCATTGTTTCCACGGGAATGATCATATTGCTTGCGCAGAGCTGTGCTACTCAATTCAAGTTGAGAAAGGGGAAAAGGTAAGGTGAAGGGGATGTGGAGAATCAACATGAACGTCATCATGAACAGCCAGCACTGTTAGGTTTCAGGCTATTCTTCATCCAACATTGCTCGAATATTCTTCTCGTCATTCTCTATCCTATCTTGTCCACACTTGTTTTAGGTGCAACTTATTCGCTTTCCCACATCTGCAAGCTCATCCGCATGACGTAGTAAACGAGTAAGTTTCTTTAAAATAATTGGATTGCGTTGATTAAATTGAATTAAAAAACAGGCACCAACGAAGTGCGGCATCAAACGTTTTTATAATTTATTTTATTCTTGCGTTCAGGTTGCTATTCTATTGTACTGCTTTCGTTTTATTTATGGAATGTAGATGTTCGTCCATGTCATTCCTATTGTATTCGGTGACGAAAACTTAGGAAGGGTGGTGATGCAAATTTCGTTTGTTTTATGTTCGTTTGTAAAGGCCATTACGTTCGTTTGTTTTTCATTTGTAAATGAAAAAAGGAAATGAAAATAATAATTTAAATATGAACTGCTGCTTGTCATTTCTCTTGCTTCTCCAAAATACACCGTCATTTATGCCTATAAAAGGCTTTACATCCCAACAGCGCTTAGTTTTCCTGCCACATCTTACTATATACAATTTGTGATGGCAATGAAATTCAAATTTTTGATGCAGCAGACAGTTTTGAAGGTCAAGGTTAAAAATTCAAATTTTCATTCAAACTCCTTTATTTATTTCTTGATGCAGCTTACACAGTTTTGAAGGTCAAGGTTAAATACTCAGTTTTTCAATCAAACTACTTTATTTATATATATATATATATATATACACACACACATATATTAAAGTTCTTCACATGATAGGTGCTTAAAGCTAAACATTTTATTTTGTAAAAGGTTTTGTTTTTGGTAAAAAGGGGTCGGAACTAAAGAACTTTTTGTGCATGGGTGTGGGCGTGAGTGTGGTGGGTAGGGGAGTTATAAGGTGAGAAGAATAAGTCATTTTTTTAGTAATTTTTTTGAAGGGTGTTTAAATGTCTTGTTGGATCTTGTTGGATCTTCATTTTCTTAATTTGTTCTTTTAATATTGTCAAAGATTTCACAAATACTCACCAACTCAAATAGGTTCATGTCACAAGCTACACATAATAGAAAAGGATTGTAAAAAAACATTAATTTTTAACTGTTTGAATGTGATAATAAAAACTAAAAATAGACATGTATTCCTATTAATACTACTAAAAACATCATATTTAATTTAAAAAATAAAAAATAACATGCAATTTTTCAATGTTCTTGTACATTAAAACCATATGTTCATATATAACATCAAAAAATATTGAAGAGGTATATTACACAGTTAATGATTTATATGACAAACAACTAATATATTAATATATTGATCTAATAATATAATTAAATTATAAAAATTATCAAAATAGAAGTGAGGGAAGATTTATCTAAATTCAAAAATACTCATTCATAAATTTAAAAAAAAAAAATAGTTTTGCTGCAATAGATGATAGAGCTATGATAAAAATAAGATTGAATAGTGTCCCTCATTATTTTATAAAGTTTATTAAAAATTACAATCAATAGATAAATTGAACATATAAAAATATAAAAGTTTTTGTGAGATGTGAATTCAACATGCTAACAACCCTTTAACGAATTACATAGGTAAAATTTGAGTCAAAAGAATCCTTTATTGTAAGTTATAACAATTCAAATTATACAGGTAGAGGTAGAAGCACATACAGAAATGTAGGAATATGTAAAGGTTTTCATTACTTTAGTTGAGGTGGTGGATGCACATATGATAATCATCATTCAAGTTATGATGGAGATATTCATTCTAGAGGAAGAGGTTAATGTAGGACCAAGAGAGAACATTTACTACATATGTGGAATTAGATATTATACTACTGAATGTTGCATACCTTTTAAGAATATTCTAAAAAGCAAGATTTCACTACCTATGAAAAATATGGTTAGTAATATGATGATGATAATTAAACTTTTTTAATAATAGGAATTATGAATCTACTTACATTGCAATAGATGAAGAAGTAGTTTCATGTGTATTAAATTATAGTAGAGAAATTAAATATTTAATAGATGTGTGGATTATGGATATGGGGAGAAATAATGCATATGACTTTTAAAAAGTATTTATTTTCTAGGTACCAAATGTCACATTTAAAATCCATCAAAATTACATAAAAGACTCTTTGTAAAGAAGTTGGCATTGTAGTTATAATGATAAACATTCTTAATGATACTAAAAGTTTGTTTCATGATGTAAAGTATATTATTTAAATGAATATTTTGGACACACTTTAAAGGTATGATATTTTCTAAATGTATCATAGTGTTTCTTAGAGACATTTTTAACATATCATTTTATATCTTGCTTATTTAAAAAATTAATTAATCCATTGTTTTGTGTTTCTAAACAAAATAAAGAACAAAAATACATATTTAAAAGTGTTAGTTCATATTTCTAGCTTTCATGGCCCTATCTCTTTAAAAATACTTTATAGTTTATGTGCAAATGTAAATTTTACTTATAAAAGATATTGTCTCTTTAAATTTCATAATTATTTACAACATTTGGTAGGATATTTTTATGATTTTTGACATTATTTCAATTGAAATGATCACATTTATTACACACAACTGTGTTAGTGAATTGAACCTCAATTAAAAAAGGAAGTGGATGGGAGTGGGGAGAATTAATTAAAATTCAACCTCAACCTTATCATGCACAATTAACACTGCTCAAGCTAGTTTTATTCCAACATTGCTCACCATTATCTATATTATATCGTCATGAGCTTTTTTAATTCCAACATATTCCATTGCACAACAATGCATGTGTTAATGCACATGGTACAATAAACATGTAATTGGGGTTGGATCACATGGATTGAATTGAAAAATAATTCTAAAAAAGGACACAAATTCAAATAATTTTATAATTAATTATTACTATAGAAATAAAAAACATGTTTGTAACTAATTTGTGTTATGCTATGTAAACGTTGAACTCAAGATTTCCTCCATTTTCATGTGTATTCTTCATTTTGTATTCTATTTTTATACTTTTGTTTTATTGATGGCATGCATATGCCTATCCAGGTTATTCCTATTTTACTATTGTTATGTTAGTGATACTACCATCTCTATTTATCGTTAACCATTTATACTAAATAATTTCTAGTGGGTGGCTCCACTTTATTTTACCTATGAATAATCACTTGTAGTGTGCCTAATGCATTATTTTATAGCCACCTAATTATTGTTATTAGGTATTACTTGACTATAATGAAGCTACTAAAAAACATAGGTTTGATGATGCCATTTCAAATTTAATAAAATGAGTTTTAATGTAAAGCAAATGAGAATTTAATTTAAATCAAATCAGGGTTATTTAAAGTATAAATATTTTTATTTTTTATGAGTATATGGATGAAAATTATAGATATTGAGTTTCAGATACAAGGAGTTTCATGGTAAGAAACTGATTTAAAAAGAAATTCTATAGAAAGCATTCATATTGATTATACCATTTAAGAGTTAATGAGGTTTAATATATAATAAATGAGAGTTTAATTTGGAGTAAATGAGGGTTATTTATGGTTGAAAAAAAATCTATTTTTAGTGAATAAGTAAATGTAAATCACCCATACAGAGTTCCAATTTTATGAAGATACATGGACTTGCATTGCTAAAAACCAATTTAAATAATTTTTACACATAAAGCTCCTATATTAACCATGTTTTTTAAGAAATGATAAAATGAGGTTTATTTTTACTCGTACCAAGTTATATAGGGGAGGGTGGAGGGGCGAGATTTGGGACTCTTATCATATTTGACCATGGTAAGACATAGGTTTCAGGATTGTTTCCGAGGAGTAGCGCCTTCAAAAGTTGTGAACCCTTTTAATAGACATATCCATATTTTATTAATGTTTTAAGATTATTATCAGATTACTATTTAAATATATAATTTAATTTTTATAATTTCAAAATAAAATTATATATTGTAGAGTATTCTATTGTGGTACTTCCTTTAATATTTCATTACTATACAATTTTTATTGAAGATTTTTTTTAAGAGTGAGAACAAATTTAAATGAATTTGGTTTCGAGGAGGATGGTGTAATAGTTTGGCCAACTATCCCTCCATACAAAATGTGTGTGTATAATTTATTTATCTAATTTTATAAGATCAAAAAGAAAGAATATTTCATTGTGGTGCTTCTTTTAATATTTTATTACCACACAATTTTTATTGAAGAATTTTAATTTAAGAGTGACAAAAAATTTAAATGAATTTAGTCATGAGAAGGATGGTGTCATAGTTTGGCCAACCATCCCTCCATATAAAGAGTATGAGTGTGTATTTCAGGTTTCATTTTAAGAGGTTCTACTGAAAAACCTATTGGAAATATTTCATGAATCTAGAGAAATTTGATTCATTGGCATGGCAAATCTTCTATGGGTGATGGCAAATTCTTAGTCGATATTTTTTCCCATACATATTATAGTAGGATGGATGACGTGAATGACCAAAGAAAACAACTGATCTGAGCACCTGAGATTAATACTTGATATGAATGACTTAATTTAATAGCTTAACTAAATGGTTTAACCGAACGACCAAACGAATGATAGAACCAAACGACCCAGACGAATGACTGAACCAAAATATCGAATTGAATGATGTAAATAAATAAAAGAGATGACTGATAAAACTAAATGGTCAAGCTTAATGGTGGAGTCAAACAATGGAATCAAATGATGAAACTAAATAGCTAAACCAAATGATTGATCCATATGGCTGAACTGAATGATGAAGCTAAACAATGGAACTAAATGATAGAGTTGAATTGAAGAGCTGAATGATAGAGTAGAACAATAGAGCTAAAAGGTAGAATTGAATGATAGAGATGAATGACTAGATCAAATGGTAGGACTGAATGGTGGAGTTGAATGTCTGAAATAGATGGTTAAGAAGAACATCCAGCTCAGATAATGGAACCGAATAGCTATAACATGTGCATCTGGTCTGCTATATGGTTTCCCAATTGCCTCCCCTATTTTATAAATACTCCCCTCTACCTTCATTATTAATATTTTTTAGAACTAATTTCTTGTCCCCCTTGGTAGCCATAGAGAGAAAATACATCTTCAAGAACCTACTATGCCTAGAAATATTGAGGTTAGTGTAACAACCAGATGCATACAATGACTAGATTTAAGAATGCAGCTTTACTGGCTTGCTTTACATGACATAGTATGACATAGACATTGTGATTTAAAAAATTATCATGTATTCATATGACCCTAATGAGAATATATTCACCCTCAAAGTGGATTAAATAATTATTTCATTCAGTACTTCTACAGAAGATATTCACAATATGATAGGTCTTCTTTTTCATAATGTAACCTCTATGAGTTATTAATCAATATTGAAAGATAGATATAGGAATTTTTTGGTGACATTTTTTGATTTACACTTTGACCAAATGGTATGTACTTATAAATTTGTTTATATATTCAAAATTCAAATTTGGCAATATAAAATCCTTTTTTTCTCTTTCATTTTAGATATTTAAAATAGGGGCCTCTACATTGATGATGTTAGTCACCATTTTTTTAAGCAATGGTTCATTTTTTCCAAGCCAAAATAGTATTTTAGGGAAGAGCAATAAATGTTCCCTATTTAACATTATTTTACATTGTCTGTACTATTTTAAAATATAAATTTGACTAATGATCTTTTATTTCCTCTAGGATAAGACTTGAATTAAATTCTATTTTTAACAGTTGTAGTTCAACTATAATTTATTCCAATTTTATTCTTCTATTATATTATGAGGCTGTATTTGACCTCCAAAAATCATAGGGTCTAACTATGCTTGATCCAAAAATGATGACAAACTCTTTTTCTATAGATGAGTAGGAGGTTAGTTTAGTTATTTATTAGTTGATCTAGGGTTTACTATTTGTTTGTTTGTTAAATGGTTAACAAGGTAATTATTAATAAATGTTTAAACTTTATTTGTTACAACTTACATGAAAGAATGTGTGCCTCAAAAAAATAATCTACCTCAAAATTAGAGTGTGCAATTACAATTGAAGCATCTACAGATTTAATGTCTATAGAATCATCCATGCAATCCTATCATCTTGTGAAATATACATGAGTTTCTTCAGTGTCATATCTATGTGTAGGTTTTCTATTTGAAAATTTCAAATGAGATTTTAATTTTTAAGACTCAAGTGCATTATTTTAGTTATTTATCTTATTCTTGTAGTTGATTTGACAAGAATTCAAATGGTGAAACAACTAGCACTAGTACCATTGCAACAACTATTAACACCTATTGGGCCTTCTCGACCCTCTGTAGAAGGTATTTTACATTGCATATATATATAATAGATATATATATATATATATATATATATATATATATATATATATATATATATATATATATATGGGTTTTTATTATAGTTTTTTAGATTAAAATTTTATGTCATGTACTAGCTCGAAAAGCCCTTGTCACTCACAATACCTCATGTACATTAGAGGATATATTGTCTCCAAATACAAGTACTAAACTTTTAATCTCAATTTTACATATAACTTTATTTTTCCAATTTATTTATTTTGTAAAATAACTTACATTTTATAGGCCATCCTCTATCTGTGAGGAACATTATGCCATCACCTCCACCCTTGAATGCATTTCATTAAAGGGGGAATGCTCTACCATTAAAAACCCCATCATTAACCATAACAATGTGATTATCACATTCCCAATTCACCTCTTTTTCTATTGGAGGTTTATTGAGTGTGCAAATATTGACTTCTTTGCTGGAAATAGAACTTACCAAAGAATATATGGGGTTTGGAAGTGGTGTTGATTTTGGAAATTATTTAAATCCACATGATTTTATCTAAGAATAAGTATCACATGTGCATGTGACTAATCAATAGGAACCTTCAAACACCTCAGCATATAGTACCACCCTAATAGAGAATGTTGTCTTATCTGATGACACCCTCACATATATTTCACTAAACAATTTTGTAGCAGATAGTGTTATTTCTATTCTTCAAGAGGGAGTAATTGATGAAATAAAAAATTTACTTGTGTGGGAGGTTTGGGCAAAGGCATTGATAAAATAAATCATTTGCTATCCCCACAACCCATCGAGTGAGAAAATTTGTTTGCATTGGTGCAATAAGAATCTACAAAGATTGATGATTTATTTGCCAAAGCTACATATGGGTCAATTAATATTGATAATACTTATAATGACAATGTGTTGGCTATCATGCTTAACAAGTTGGATAATTTGAATGCAGAATCCTAGGCATATTATAATAAATTGGTGAAAGACACAAACATTGTTGTGATTGCAAATGCGAAGAGGGAAAAATCTTTGGTAATGTATATTAATTTTAATCAAATTTAATTTAATTTTTATTTTTATTCTCATATACTTACATTAAATTTTAAAATACGGGAAAAATATGAGAACTTAAAAAAAGATGTCGAGGTCCTCAATGTGCATATGAAAAATACACAATTTTTTTTACAATTTATCATTCAATTTAAGGTGAAGCTTGTTATGTTAAATATATATAAAAACACACTATTTAAAATAATTAAGGATCAAGGATAGGATATCAATGCCTTATTTCATTAGAAAATTATTGATGACCCAAGTATAATTTCTATTAGAGATGCTGGAAAAAAAAGATAAGGAAAATCTTGAATGTCTTAATGTTGTGGCTTTAGATCATAAAAAGGTAGAGATATTGAAGTACAGTACTGGGATAGAGGATGCTGTGATTGAGAAATTAATTGAGAAAGTGGTTGAGAAAGAAGTTAAAAAATGGTTGAGAAACTAGCTAAGTAGTTGACAATCTTCTCTATATATTTGTAAAGAATTTTTTCTTTTAAAATATATATTATAAATGAAATTTTCAATTTTTTAGATGAATTAATTAAATTATTAAGTTTTAAATATTCATTTCTAGATGAGCCATGTAGATTGTAATTTCAATTTTAATTTTATGATGTTGTAAAATTGTATGGTGTTAGGTCCTCTTTTGATTTTATGATGCACTTATGAAACTCACATCTCAGTATAACTGGATTAATGTCAACATACCCCTTGATACATTATTTTACCTAACAAAATAATAATATATTAATTTTATGTAATCATCACTTAGCCAGAAACACAAAAATGCATTTCAAAAAATGTATAATAGTTATTGCATGTGATGATATAAAAGTGAGTTGTTTTTTATGGATGATATCTTATTTTTTATATTTAGATTTTGTTTGAGGCCATTATAAATTACATACACGTTTGGTAGAAGTTTGTGTTGAAGATAGTATTTTTATAGTTAGTAATAATGAGGATTCATTAAAGTTGAAAATATGCATGATTGATTGTGATCATGAACTATTTAATAGGTTCATGGATTTTTTAATGTTATGAGGATGTTTATATAGATAAGGACTCATGAAATTAGTTTTATTCAAATGAAAATTAGTGTAAACAAGAGGTAAGGTCTTTACAAATCTATGAATAGGTATCATATACAACATGAGTGTCATTCGTACTCATTAATATGTGATCCAAAGGTTAAATTTTATTTGATCACTTTATTCTGAAAAGTATTAGTTTTAAGGACTCTAAATAATTGGTCAAATTTTTAAATATATTGAAGAAAGTGATTATACATTGACATATTTATTATAATTTTTGAATAATTAGAAATGTATAATAATTTTGAATCTTATCATAAACATGTGAAAATTACTTACAAATAATTAGATAAAGTAAAACATGAGTACATTGAAGGCACATAACAGACTAGAAGTGGTCCAAATCAAATACATAATAAGAACATCAAACACATTATAGACACATATGACATACTATGAAGGCATAATAAATGCATCACATATGTAGGAAAAAAATTGATCTATATAAAATTTGTATCAAAGACGTAAAGAACCATATTAACCTACAATGTTCCCCCTAACACAATCACAATATATTAATCTTTTACATTCAGCACAACAAAAAACAAGGAAATGAATTTCAGAAAATGTATAATAATTATTACATCTTATGATAAACATGTGAAATTGAAATTTAGAGACTCAAAACTAATAGTCTAGTAGTTGAAACAATCCTACACAAACTTGATCATTGGTAATGACATTTGCATCTGATTTGTAAGTGCCATATTATGAAAAATTATTTACATCCTCTTTATTTGTCATTGTATGGATGATGCATCTTATTTATATTAGACAAATCCATGTTTCCATAGCTATTTCATAAGGAAACATATCCGCTGCATAACATGAAACATATAATCTCAAATATGTTTCTAAATTTCTATCCAATCTATTTCAAATTTTTGACTTTATTGATAATGAATTGAATACTCTTTCATCTTCCACTGAGCCCAAGATCATTGTTTGATAGATCTCATATAATTAAAAATAATCAATTAGACTTTTCTGTAGTACACTACTAGGATAATGTTTTTTTCATAGTCTCGTAATTACCCCATTCTTTCTTGGTTCACTTAAAAGATGATATTATTTAGACATTGTAATGCCAAAATGGGTTGAAAGGGATGTCAGTAAATTATTTCCAAAAATACCTATAATTTCTATTGCATTTACCTCTACATATTTATAAAAATACATTAATAGATAGCACATGTATTTGTAAAATAAATTGCTAACAATCGTTTGACTGTTATTACTGCTTCAAAAAATGGGATTCAAAACTACCATGGCCTCCAAAAAATCAACCTTTTGAAAATGATATCTAATCTCCACTGATAAGTTTTGGGAAATTTTACTTGGTTTCATTCAAGTATTAGATAGAATAGTGTCATACAAAATACGTGTTATGAGTTATTTTTTGGATTGAGCTCCCATAAGATCATGTTTTTTTTAGAAAATCTGCATTAGAATCTCCTTTCCATTAACAATGACACAAATATGATAATTGATATTCAAATTGAAATAACTATCAAGGTTATTTAAATTGGTCAAACATTTCCAACTACTAAACACCAGGGCTTAAAACATTTTGAAGTGTATAGTGCATCTAGAGATTAACACACTCATTTTCTCAACCGTATAAAGTCCATATTATAAATAAACCTCTCCTAAGCATGTTTCATTAAAAATTTCATTTCCTTCAGCATTGGAAGAATTCCACTTAAAGTCAATAGTGTTTCTAAATATGTTAAATGCTATAACAAATATTTTGCCTTATCAATTTCTCTATGATATTTATACATAAAACCTACTAATGATGGATATTATTCAAAAATTTGTCATGCAAGTTCATACATATAAATCCACCTTGTATCAACATCTTTCAATGGTTTCTTACCATTAGTCTCTCCTATTACATCTTTTTTGAACTCTAAAATTCTTTTTGGAATGCTAGACATATAAGCATGTAGATCATGAATGAGCTCCTCAACTTTGGCCACATTAGAAAATTTACTAACCATTTTTAATGCAAGATTAATCTTATGATCCATGTAGTGAATTAAAATAATATATAGGGCATGTACTATTTACATCCAAACACACAAACGATTTCTATGCCCCTACATAACTGATGCACCATCAGTCCTAACACACACTAGCTTCATAGCTATTGCATAATCATCCATTCCAAATTTATCTTTCAAATTTGATATAATAAATTTTTGAATATTTTATGCATTATAATTTTATACCATTTTTATGAACTATTAATAGATGAGGTTACCTTGAATAGTTCTTAAAAGTATACACATGAATGCAAACCTAGGTTGTGTTTTCAACTATTGTGACCTCATCGATGGACAATGAGATAAACAATGATCTCTTTACACTTTTTTTCAAATATTTAATCTCAACCATTACATGACATTTTTCTATTTCCAAAGCACTGCTATCTAACCAATGTGATTTTGGAATATCCAAAAATTTATTATGTTGAAACAAAATCTTATAATCTAAAAAATTAAAAATAGGTCTGCGTTTTTTAAAAATATGGTATATATTCAAGAACTATATGTATTTCACCTTTAGATGGGACTACTTGACTTTTTCAAAATTTGCTTCAATTATTCCCTCTTTCTCCATAAGATGTTTTTAACAATTCTTATTCTTTTTCATGTTCCTGTGCATATCTTACATGCATGCTTTCTTCTATAGTTTTCTACTTGTGTGTTCTTATTTTCAGTCTATTTGGGTACTTCATTGTCTCTTATACTTTTCCACAGTGTTTCTCAATTGTATCTAATTTCAGTTGAATTATGTGTTATTTTCCTAGTTTACAGGTACATATTTTACATCTGCATTCTTTTGGAGTATCAACAACATTTTTATGCTCTACAAGTTATATGAAGAAAAATTTTGTTCCCTAGTCCACTTTAAAGGACCTTCTAATTGTTCATCTACTTCTCTTCCTTTGGGAAGATTTTTGAGTGAAGGTTTTAACTGAACTTTATATTTAGTGAGATGGTCTAATCTCTTCTACCACTTTGATGTCGTTATCATTTCCATCAAAAATAAAGGAGCATCTTTGAGTGGTGGCATGCACTCATCAAAAAAATATTTAGGGGGTGATGTGTTATTCTTGTTGATTTTTTCATATAAGATAATAGTGGGGATTTCTGCATGTAAAATTATTTTAATATTTTTGAACGATTGAAGTCAAATTTATGACAAAATAAAAAATAATAAATAACTAGATTTTAAGTACATTTTGATTGTGTGAATTTTTTGGTTGCTTCTTTAAAATAAGATAATATGGATGATTTTATTGATGATTGGCTTATCCTATTACTATTCCTAACAAATTCTATGATAGCCTATGCTTTTTATCTCTATCATTTGATACTCCCATTTGGTCTTATCATTTGATAGATGGGTTTTGGATCTAGTTTACTAATTCTCCCACCTAGAACTATCATTCGATAACTTCAGTTCTATCATTCATCTCTAGTTTTTTGACCTACCATTCAGTTCTATTTTTTAATGCAATCATTCAACTATGTCATTTAACTAAGTTTTTTGGCTATGTCATTTAGCTATGTCATTCATTTGTTTTGTTTGGTTGTGTCATTCAACTATGTCATTAGGATTTGTCATTCATCTCTAGTTTTTAGACCTATCATTCAGTTCTATCACCTGCTGCTGTCATTTCATTATACTATTTGAACATGTCATTTAGCTATGCCATTTGGCTATGTTATTTGACTATTTCATTTGGCTATGTCATTTGGTTCTATCATTTAGATCTATCATCCAATATTGTCATTTCATTCTATCATGTGGTTGTGTCATTTGGATATGTCATTCGACTATGGCATCTAACATTATTGTTTAAATTTTTTCTTCAATGATGTGGTCTGGCTTTTTGCTCAACATTGTCCTTCATTTCCTTTTATTGTTTTTATTATTTTTTGATTTTGTGTTCTTCCAATTTTAGTTCTGCTTGTTTCCTTGATTGGTATTGGTCAAATCCTTAGGGGATCTACTATATATATCTATAAAATTTAAGTGTAATCTTATATATCATTGTAAAGGGTTCATGAGATGACCCCCAAAACAAATATCCCTAAAATTTTGACGATCCAATCCCATTTATCTACACTAAAAATAGGCAAAACCAAAATCCTAAAAATGGAATATTCATTACTTAACAAATATTTATTTCTAAAAAAAACCCTATTATATCTTTATCTTATTAATTTTTCTTATTACTATTAGATAATTATTTATATATATAATTCTAGTTTTCTAATTATAAAATATAAAAAAATGATTTTAGAGTAGTCTGTTATGATGCTTCCTTTAATATTTCATCACCACAAATTTTTTATTTAAGAATTTTCATTTAAGAGTAATAACAAATTTAAATGAATATGGTAATGAGGAGGATGGTGTCATGGTTTGCCCAACCATCCCTCCATACAAAGAGTGTGATAAAAAAATTATAGTTTTAATAATATAAATTATCATTGTGATGACATAATTAACACATTTTTGGACTTGAATAAGATTATCATGAAACCATGTTGTTTTTAATAAAACACGACACAAATATGACTTTGTGTTGGAATGGATTTAAAACTATAAATTTATATTTTATTAATAAAATATTGATAAAAATATTGTATGAAATGTAATTTGAATTTTTTTACAAACCTTCAAAAAGTGTATATATAAATAATTATATTACAACACAAATATAATTTATATATTTTTAAAAAATATAGTTTTATATTAATTTTATTCCAAACTAAAAAGGTATTACAAGAGAGATACTAATATTTGAGCAGGGTCTAATAACTCAGAAGGTATTTGGAGATTTGGGGCCCAAATCTTGAACAACTTTTCTACTAAAAGATAATAGAATTTTTATAAATTAAAAATATATTTATACCTAATAGTTGACAATTGATATTTTACTCTAATCATATAAAATATTAAACTTGTATACAAGATATTTTGTTATTGTTAGTACATAATATTTCAATTATTAGAGTACTTGTTATCGATGGCTCAGCCTCATCTCCCACCCAGTGAAAATTTAATTGGAAAACATGGCTCAACTCACTCAGACCTACATAGAAGAGTTAATCCCCCCATCCTTCCCCAACCATCACTACTAACAATTACCCAAACCACTAGCATCCTGGATCTATCGTATGGAAGAAATCTTTAGAAGGTCATGATTATGAAAGCAGTGTCTTATATTTTGACATAATCAATATAATAATTATCAATATATTACCTTTCCTAATTATATTCACAACATTGAGATATTTTCCATCTCAATTACAACCATTAATATCAAAAAAAAAAAAAAAAAAAAAACTTGCGCAACATTATTTTACCAAGAAAAATCCACATTTAACTTTTTATTAATTACAAGTGATTTATTTATTTATTTTTTGAAGAATGAAATCAAAATTTTAATTGAACATAACCTACACATTTTAGTGGTGCATGCATTATAAAATTTCATGGGTTTATTTTGAAATTTTATAAAAAATGTTCCTTTTTTAAAATAATAAATAAAATCAAAATATTAACCTTTTCTTAATAGTGAAGAATAGTTTGAAATTTTTGAAATAAATTCACTTTTTGATAGATATAATAATTGTATCAATATTTAAATAGTTTAAATGTTTAAAATTTTTAATTAAATATAAATAAATTTTATAAATTCAAAAAAAAGTCTTGAAAGTGTTCATTTTTTATTCCAAATTGCTATGCTACCATACGTACTTATAATATGTGCATAATTTCATGTGAAAAATTCAAATCAATTAAACCCAACAAAATCAATGTGATGGGGGTGTATGACTATGGAGCATAAATTAAAGTGGTAGTTTCCCCTAGTCCCACATATCTATTCATCATTTCCCAAGGGATTTTCAATCTAGCATCATAAACATCACTCACCCTTCACTGAATGCTAAAATGTCTTTTCCTCTGCTTTTTAATAAAAACCAAAAACATTAAAATCTATCTTATCTTAATCTATTTTGATTATGAAAGGAGTGTCTTATCTTTTGATATAGTCATTTCATCCATTTTTAGTAGGTACATGTAGCACCTTAAAAAAGACAGGGTCATAGAACAATCAGGGTCATGAATATAAGGATTTTTTTCTTTATAACGAAGGAAAGTGAAGGATGGATTATAAATATAAAAGAGATATTTGGTGGTTCGAGAGTGCAATTGGAGCATTAAATTAATTTTTAGAGTATGTTGAGGCTTTTCCTTCTTAGTAGATCATGACTCATCCTCAACAACAAAGTTTTGTCTTCTATTATGTTTCTCAGCCAATGAGGGAACTTGAAGATTATTTAGAGCTAATGAAGGTTAATTTTTTGAGGAAGGATTAGTCCTAATTAATCAAAATGTGGTTAAGAATTCATAAAACATAGTTGGTACTCATTTATTGATTTATGATACTGTGCTTGTCCTCTATCTCTCTCTCTTCTCTTTTCTCATATGTCTCCCATTTTCTTTCCCTAAAAAAGAGATAGATCTCTCAGAATTCTCAATGTTTTTGGAGAAGAGACTCTCATTTGATAAGGTGAAACCCTATAAATTTTTTTATGAAAGACCTCTTTAAATAATAAAGATAATTTTTACCTATCTTTTTCCTCTGAATTGAGTTTAGTAAGCTTTTACATGATGACATTATGCAGGAGTGTCTTCTATCTTCATTGCCCTTCTTTCTTGCCTTTTTTTAGGTGTTTTCATGTTATTTATAGGTCTGAATTTTTATTTATTTTACTATTAATGGAAATTTTGAGTGAATCTTATAATTTATCTTTTCTTCATTCATTGTTTCATGAGCCTAGTTTATGAAACACTTATGCATATTAGTTAGTTTGTGAAATCGTGTGAGCTAGAATTATCTTATGCTTCATTAGTTTTTATTTCATTTTTATGCAATTTCTCATTTAAATTTTGTGCATCAACTTTTTATCTCTACTAGTAACCCTTTACCCCCCTCTATCCCTTTTCCTTTTAGAAACATTATTTTATGTGATCTACCAAGAGGAAATCAGCCTTATCTAGAGGTTCAACCCCAGTACAAGATACCCATGGCCTAGGGTTGTTCCCATTTTGTGGCTTAGTTGGAGGGATCTTGAAGAACACCCTCAAATGGGTGAAAATTAAGTCTACAATAGGTATGTTCTTTAATAATGCATGCTTTCTTCTAAAGATCATTTTGATTTATTTATAAGTATTAAAAAAATACTTTTTAATAACAACCATAGTTCAACTAGCGACAAATTGCCTATCCTTATGATAAATCAAAAGATTTTATGTATTTTTAAATCATATTATATTTTATATATACTACCTCTCATTATCCATCTTATAAGAATTGAGAAAAACATAAAATTTAAATGTCATTATATTACTTATCGACCTATTATCTAGGGAACCCTTAGTGAATTCCATTTGCAATCCAATTTGATTTTAGTTCGTATTAATATATAATTTTTAGTATAATGTGTTTTATGTATGATTTTTCATTTGATTGAAGATATAAAAGATGGTTATTAAGTTATCTGTTCAATTTTTTTAACTTCAAAATATTTCAGATTTAGAGTATACATCTCAAAAACTACTTCAGCCCTAGAGTGTTCATTTAAAACTAGCTCTAGATTTTTTAGTGTTGAAATAATTACACAGGTAGTTCAATTTAATGTCATAGGACTTATTTTAGAATAAAATTAAAACACTATATATGTATTATAACTCCAGGAGTGTATTGAGTGTTCTTACTTTGAAAGATGGAGGTAGTTTCCAAGAGCTTCCAAGTAATTTTGAAAAATCTACTTAAAATATCTAACGTTTGAGTCTTGTTGGGTATTCTTAGTCTTCCTTATAATATTTAGAAACCATCTAACCTTGGAGTCTTATTGGGACTTCTTGGTCTTCCTTATAATTTTGAGAAATATCTAAACTTAGAGTCTTGTAAGAGGTTTCTTAGTAGTCCTTATACTTTTGAAATTTTTCTCCATCTGATGATTTGAACTTATAGATTTTATTTAAGTTTTCCAAATATAAAAAAATACTATTAAAATTTTTATTTTAAAATTTAAAAAATAATATTTTATTTAACATATTTTTTAATGATTAAAAGTTAAAAATTATATTTTATTTAACATACTTTTAGTGACATGTGTACTTAATTCACTCTTATCAGTTAAAATGCAAATATTTTTTCCACTTTTCATCATAGAAGAGCTGGATGAATAAACACTCATCAACTTAAAATTAATACCAGCGCTTCAAATTTGAGTACTACCCCAACACCATATAGCATCATCAACGACATTTGAACTTTGATTTTCTTTGTTGGGTTTTCTTATGTGGGGTGTTAAATTACAATATATAAATTAAATATGCATACTTGGGGTATTTTTATGGGTATTAAATATAATTATTTTATGATGATAATGTATGTTTTGTTAGATAAGTTGCATGGTGTAACATGAGCCATGTCCATGACTTGACCTTCATCTTTTTAAATAGAACAGTCTCCCTCTTCACCTAAAAATACTACCCTTCTCTAGACCTTAATGAATTTTAAGACTTTAGTACCCCACTACACACATCATATCCCCTCTCCAATTTTATAAAATTCTAAGTCTATAACGATTTCCATAATTTCTTGATAATATAATTGTGGCCAAGCTTCCCCTCTTGGCATTGTCAATGTGATTGTCCTTTGAACTCACTCTAGATAAAAAATGTAGGAAAGCACAATGAATTATAACATACTTTATTTTAAAATTAACCGTTTTATCTAGTTTGGAAAGGCCAAAAAAGTGTCATGGGTATGCTGTCTTTAAACAAGGTGTGTGCAGTGGGACCTCTCTCTGAGCTAGTGTTGCCTAGCACTGACTCTAGATCGTAGGTATTGACTTCAAATTTTACTCATTTCCCATCTTATGAAGTGATTATGACACCACCATAAAAATTTTGTTTAGATATTGAGATACAATAAATCCATTTATACTAGACTATGCCTCCCTATTTAAATTAATGAATGAAATGAAATGGTTTTAATTATGTCCATGAGACTAAATAATCTATGGGACCACTGATTACACTGAATATTCAAAC
Organism: Torreya grandis; assembly: GCA_037957365.1. Lineage (NCBI taxonomy): Eukaryota > Viridiplantae > Streptophyta > Pinopsida > Cupressales > Taxaceae > Torreya > Torreya grandis. The sequence continues at coordinate 1,208,499 of JARHVA010004077.1, read as the reverse complement.
TAATCAAAGATTAATGAGGCTTGAAGTATATTTTAGAACATGTCTCTACCTTTTATTAAATTGTTTTATAATATACCCCAACAATTTTAATCTTTTTCATAAAATATATCTAACATACAACCAACTCTTAACTTTTCCATATATTTGTCTTGTATATCTGTTTACATAGAACATTCAAGGATGAAGTGACACTTCATTTACACTACACCTATGGTGCAAAAAACAAAAACCCTCTCACTCTAATACTCTTAAAGTGTCATTGATAATGTCTCACATTAAATCCTATGAAACCAACTATTAATTGAAAAATGAGGATCCTTTCCTTCTCATTGATTTCAAACTATATATAGGCTTTTTCATTATGCTCATAAGTCAATTTGAACATTGAATTATAGTGTGTCAATTTGAACATTGAATTATAGTGTTATATTTTCTTACATGTCCTCTTCCTCCAAATTACTACTTTTAACTTTTCATTAACTCTACCTTTTTATTTTTTCTTTTAAAAATAATTAATCTTTCTAGTCACAATACTCTTTCAATTAAGGACAAATGTAGATGCCTAAACTATGCCACATTTAGTGTTTTAATTAACTTTTCTAAATATCAACACAATTTCTATTATTTCACACTAATTAAACCATAATTGTAAATTATAAATTCATCTTAAAATTATTTCCCTCCATTTTTAAAATAATTATTTAATTTATTATACACACATTTTTTTCAAAAACTAATTAAAAGTCTAGAATTTTGAAATCACAAAACATCTTCCATACTTCTCTCAACCAAGTGTTGAGTCATCTAGCTATGTCTTTAACTTCCTCAACATATTTTTGAGTCATCATTGAACATTTAGACAAATTTGGTGAGTCATATAACCAACTTAATTCATTCATAGAAACTTTTAGCTACCAACTAAATTTCCCCTTTTCTCTCAAACACAAGAAGAATTGGTCTCTTCCCCTTAGATAAGGACTCATAAATGACCTCTCAAAATTAACATAATCCAATAAATCTATATTTATCTCAACCATACATCTTCTCACTTAGAAATCTATAAATTAAAGTGTCATCTATCATTGTTGAATAGAATCATCAAACTATAAAATTGATATGAAAATCACCTTTCACATCCATAATAAAGTCAATAAATTACATCCATATGATACTAAAATTTCCTTTGCCTTGGATAATGAATTAAGAATCCATAGATCACATTATGATATAAAATTGTAATTCATTAATGGAAAAAGTGATTTTATTTTGGTAAGATGGTACATTATAAGTATGTTTTTTTTTTCTTTTGATTGAATAACTTTAACCGAGTTTTTAGTTTATCATAGATATAAACCTAATTATTTATTTTATTTCCTATCTTGCGTAGGTTATAGAATTATGTCTATAATAATAAGATTGCATTTTGAAAGGAAAAATAATAAAATTAAATACAAAATAATAATTACAAGCTTTTGTACTTGGAGAAGTATTTAAAGAACAAGTAGAGTATATAATTTTTACTTCAACTTACCTTTATGAAGAATATAATAGAAAAGGAGAAAATAAAATAAAATTATGTGAGACTGAAGAGCATGAGAGTGTAATTATAGTTACACGTGGGTTTCATTTAACACCAATAGAGATGAATAAAATTAGTACTTATCACCCTAGGGCTGAAGAGAAGAAAAGAAGAAGAGGTTTGGATGAGCAATTCATTTTTATATAAGCCAATGCATGTGATAAAATGAATAATAATTTAGTAGAGGCATGATTGGAAGCAATACAGAATATAACTATTGAGTCCAAAAATTCTAATTTAATACATGTTTTTGAGTGTGTTAATACATGTGTAACAGAGGAAGCAAAAAAAGCACTAGGAAAGGTTTTCCAAAATGGAGAAAATGAGATAGTTGAACTCATATGGAATGAATACGTTGAGAAGATAAAAGAGTTATTTGAAACTCTTATCAAGAATGAAAATGATATTAGATACTACCTATTAATATAGGTGGATGATATTTTTGAACCTATATTGCAGGCAACTTAGGAAGAAGTTAGTAGAGTCATAAAGCACCAAAGTAATTTGATCTAGATATGTACAAGGAAAGAATCTCTAGTAAAGGAGATACTAGTAGAGTGTCTTTTGCAATACCTATGTGTGGAAGTAGAAGATGTTCGAGTAAATTAATATGACGAGGATTTAAAAAGATAAAGATATTCCATTTGTGGAATATGAGGAACTTTTATAACATGTAAACATGGTGGATATAATGATAATTTATGGAGATTCTATATTAGACTAAAGAGAAGAGGAATACCATCTCTTAACTGAAAAAACTATGAAGGTGATTGATTGGATGTTTGATCATACATATAGATATACATATATAGATATGTATATAGATACATATAGTACTTGAAGCATAAAAGAAGATGTAGAGTGTAAAATGAGGGATGGATTTTTTGAGGTCATCATAGCAATTAAATAGATAAAAAGGAAGGCTGTTGAAGCAAAAGTTATAAAGTTATTTGAAGCTGAGACTAGAACCACATAAGAGAATAACATGAAGACAATTTTAGAATTGGTGGTGGAAATATGGGTAATACATTTAAAAATCATGATTAATTTCAAAATTTGGATGAAGATATTGATACAATCATATTTTAGACAATGGAAGATGAAGAGTGTCATATACATGACATAGAGGAAAAAGATGAGAAAAATCAATTGATGTTGTTATAATCCCAAGCATGTGTATATAATAATTATATTATGGTATAGATCTCATTGGAAGAATAATATCAAAAATTTAAATCAATTGATGTGATAGGTAGAGAAATTTTAACAAGATCAACATTCTAAATCAAGATAGAAAAATTATTTGAATACATCATGAAGGTAGAGATAATAGAGAGTTTTTTTTTTGAAAGAGATATTGGAGTTGTTTGATACCAAATGAGAGAAATGGAATAAGATGATATGAAGAATATTATATGGGTGACATTGGAGATTATGGGAAAATATTTTAAATCCCAAAATATGTACATAGAAACAAGAGTAACGATGGAAGCTAATGAGAGGTATAAAAACTTCTAATAATCTAAATATATTTGGCTTGGGATTTAAATAATATATTATATAGATGATAAGTGAAGAGCGTTGGTGACTTTCAGTGGTGGAGGTTAAACAATAGTAGGTATAAAACAATAAAAGAGTGGAATAATATCATGAATACACCTTGGTGGAGGTAGACTAATAGAGATGGTTTAAATCCCAAAAAATGAAGGAAATGGAGAGAGAAATATAATTAAAAACATGAATAGATTTTTCCCAATAAATAGTCAAGATAATGAAAAGGTTGATTAGTGTTGAATATAAGAGGATGGTCAATGGTTTAGTAGTTGGGTGGAAAATAAAGGAGGAATCAAATGAAAATATTTTGAGATATATCATATGGTGGAAGGGCAAATTATGGCTTATGATTCAAGTCAAAACGATGGTTATATCAACTAACCTATGTTTGTGAGCCCTATGCTCAAAAATTTCTTACCCGAGGTGTATGATGCAAGAGCATCTAGGGCCTCATGCAATCTGACATCAACTAGAATAATGAATAGTATTTTTAGCAATAAGTGGGATTATAAATATGTAATATTAGAAGGTTTATGTTAATTTGAAGTCACTTTTTTAGGTATATGGTAAGATTTGGCATCTTATACCAGTGTAACACATAAAAACCTAATCCAAAGTTATACATTACCATAATGGAGCTATATAACTTAGGGTAACATGCAAATTTCAAATAAACATGGAAATTACCTAAGGAAAACATTTGTAAATTCAAATCTTACTACACAGTTACATATTTACATGAAAATGAAAAAAAAGATACAATCCTTATGATAACATGAGGATTTATAGGGACATCCTTCTCATCATTATAAAATCATCTATAAAAACATATTTCAGTGCAATATCATAGTTTTCTCATAAAATATATAATACAATATAGGAATCATAATAACTTTTGTAATAAATGAATCATGTTGGCATGATTTAAAGTTCATCTATAAAATTTGTTTATGAAGCAAGGTTATATATTAATTTCACAAGGGTTCTTTGTTCAGAACATGTGCATCATTTATTTCTAATAAGGCATGATTTGTTCAAGTGATCCTAGGCATGATCCTATTCAAGTAATCCTAGAATTCATGATGAGCCTTGGTGACATTTTATGCAACCTATTATGTTTTATGGAATTGGGAATACATTTAGCATTTAATAATTATAATGCATAGTAATGTGTTAAACTAATTTAATGATTATATCTCCTTGTGATGTATTACTTATATTCAATGATTGTGGTATCAGTGGGTAGTTGAGACATTAATATAAATAAGTGGATTTTGTATCTATATAATCACATCTTGATACTTGTGAGAAGGAGGCTAAAAGAGGTTCTTGAGTTAGTTCCTTGTTCATTCTTTGAAGGATTTTAGAGTCATTTAGAGAAACAAAGATCCTAAATCGGTTCAACCAGAGATTTGTATAGGTCATAGATTTGATATTTTGAAAAGATATAATGCATCTCATTTGGATTCTATAGTAATTATGAAAGCTTGTAATTATACTATAACACATATATAAATTTTAATTCCTCATTTGAATCAATAAAGAGAATTGATATTTGAGTTAAGCATATTATTTCTATGTACTAGACTAAAAATTAGTTCATTTTTTATTTTAATTATATGGGTTTCATAGTGTAAGGTTTTACTTCATTGGACCCCCTAACTACATTTACATCACATAATAATAGATAAATGAAATCATCAGTATGATAGTATAAAGGTAAACAAATGATCATAAAGTGTAATGGAGGAAATGTAGATACCTATAAATTAAAATAAAGGTGAAAATTGGTGAAAATTTGTTGTCAATAACCTATAAAATCCCTAAAAGGTGTCTAAATGGTCATAAATAGGAAACTATTGTGAGGTCACTAGATTTTAGAAAAACTAGTGGACATGCTGCAATTTTCTGAAAAAAATAATGATGGAGTCACAAAAAGGTAGAATTACATATATATTAGATTATTTTCTCTCTTAAATGTCATTCCTAAACATATTTTTTATCGACAATCCTAATAAATGGCAAAAGGATTGAAAATGTAAACATCTAGAGGAATCGAATAACATGAATAATACAATGGTACCCAATATTTCTATGCATATGAGGCCAATAGAAGGTTTGAAGTACTAACATTACATTAGTAATGTCAAACTATCCTACTATGTTAGTGGAGTGTGCATCTTAGTTGAGTCATTGACAAGGTTTGCCATCAGAACATATTAATGTCCATGCTTGTAAAGAATATTATCAAACATGTAATAATAATGAACCTGCTCAGCTCATGTAATAGTATTATAGGCTTCTATAAAGTCAAATTTTTAATGAGTAAAAATATAAATATTTATAAATGTTTTGGTTGCACATGTTAACACTTGTATTGATTGTTTGTATTGATGGTTTGATGAAGCAATATATTATCCTAATTTCTTTTCCTATTTTGTGTTTTGATTAGAAGATGTAAATGCTATAAGGATTCCATCTAATTCATGTGGTATGCACTCTATAACTTACTCTATGTATGTATGAATTGAATAAAATTATGATCAAAATGTATTATCGTCTCCATACCAAAGTTGTACCAATGTAATTATTTAACTTATTGAACTATGACATACAAATATTTATTTTAGGTGGAGTACTAGTAAATAATGTCATTGAATATTCATGAGTGATATGTGAGTAGGTGCCCATGTTATGTGATTATTTTATGAAGTGTATAGTCAAATAAATTTATTTGAATTTGAAAGGGTTGGCTAATGTCATGGATATCCACAAAAAATATTGCATAGTGGTCCCTAAATTTCCTTCAAAGTGAGATGTTTTATGGGTTTCCATTAAAATTTTACTTTGGCATACATGAAATATTTGAGATGTCATGATATGTACAAGAAATCAAAGACAAAAATTTTCTAAGAAAAATCCTAAGTTAGTTATATTAAACATAGTTATCCAATCTTGGATTACTTTCTCTAAATATAGATGAATTCCTACATAGTCAATAATGTTTCTTACTACTTAATCTTTGTGATATTAAATGTATACTTTGATAAGTTGTCTTATAGATTATGTTTTCAAAATATCTTTAGGAATTATTTATACATGTTACACCTAACACACACCCCCTATCCCCACCCACTCTGTCCCATCCCCTTCAAAAAAATAAAAAATAAAATATTTATTTTCAACGTTTAGATCATATGATTCTAAAACACATGTGAAATGGATTGAAAAATAAATCATATACATAAAAAAAATAAAACCAACCATAATTAGAATGTCAATATGAGATAATATGGCTTGACTCCTTATAAAACAATTTTTTTAACGAGAAGATTTGAAAATTTAATTGCAAAAGAAATTGTTTTAAAAATAATGTTTGTAATTTTATTTGGATTTTTAGTTAAATCAAGAGAATATGGCTTGACTCCTTATAACACAATTTATTTCACCATTAAATTTAAAAAATATAAGGGGTAGAAAATTGTTTTAAAGGTAGTGTTTATAATTTTATTTTGATTTTTTAAACATAAAACCAACCATAATTAGAATGTCAATATGAGATAATGTGGCTTGACTTCTTAAAAAACAATTTTTTTAATGAGAAGATTTGAAATTTTAATGGCAAAAAAATTGTTTTAAAAATAATGTTTGTAATTTTATTTGGATTTTTAGTTAAATCAAGAGAATATGGCTCATCTCCTTATAACACAATTTATTTCACCATTAAATTTAAAAAATATAAGGGGTAGAAAATTATTTTAAAGGTAGTGTTTGTAATTTTATTTTGATTTTTAGTTGCATCATATACCCACTTCGCTGCAAATTTCTGTCCTTCAAGGGCAATGGGATGGTTAGTGGGGTAGGTATACCCACTTCATGGCAAGTTCATCTATATTTTTAGGTTTTGTTGGGCGCTCGATGTAGGGTTTTATCCTTTTAACTGATGAGGGTGACATATGCAGTTTTAAATGTGAGATCATCTAAATGGATAGGAGGGGTGAGAAGCCTAACCGATTTAATGTTAAGATAATTTTTAGCAATGTTAAAAGTAAATAGTATTCACCTTAAGAAATATAATCGATGAAGCCTAAATATATGACATCGATTTGGCATTGTGAGATCGATGAAGTTACTGTGAAGTTTCTCAAAAACTCAAATTGTGTAAATAGCGATCAAGCTAGATTTTCATTAGGTGGTCAAGTAGAATTCATGTTGGTTTTGTGGTGGCTTTTCATTACTAATACAGATAGTATATTTATTTTGTTTGATTATTGTTAGTATCCAAAAACAACACTAAAGCAATTGTACCTCTTTTAAGTATAAATGTCTAATTTGTTTAGCCAACTTCCTATTTTAAAATGTTTATCAAAGGTTAAGTGTCTTGTAGTGGTCTATCAAAAGCTAAGTTGAAGTCATGTCTAAGCATCTCAAAACCCTTGTTCCAACTACCCTAGCTTAGGCCATTTGATTTAAATTCAAAATTTGGTGGGATCAATTTATGTGGGAATGTTTAAAATATGTCATGGATTTAGTGTAATTCTTATATTAAGGTTTACTCATGTTTATTAACATGACCAAATCTTAATCTAAAATTCATATTTGGTCCCTTTTATATTATGTGGTCCTTGGTCCCTTTTATTTATTAACATGGTCTAATTAACACTTGGTCCCTTTTTTATCTAAATTATCTTAAAGTCCTATCCTAAATCTTTTATCGTATATAACAAAACCTTATGCTAAGACTTTATATTAACTTCTTTAATCCTTTAACTTTGACTTAATTGTTTTCATGTTAATTGATGAACCAATCACACCCAACCTAGTGGATAAAAATCCCATGATGAACATGAGCTTAGACAGAGTTGATTAGATGGTGCATACAAAAGTGAATAAGTCAAGAATCTTGATTAATGATGCACATTCACTTGGGTGAAGATGATCAAATGTTACATGAGTAACATTGAAATGTCAAAGCTTGTAAGATATCTATAGGAGTGACAAGTGTCACCATCTCAAGGGTGGTTCAAAGATCTAATAGAAAATAAAGAGTTGAAATGTTAAAGGTACCAAGAGCTCTAAGAGAATGACAAGTGTCACTATCTCGATGGGAATTTTGAAGATCCAGCAACATGCGATAGAGTTAACATGTCAACAAACCTATGGAGGGATATGAGAATGATAAGTGGCATCATCTTGGGTGCTCAAGCGATAGATAAATGGCTCATGATCCCTTCCATAAGTCAATAATCCTATGAGAAAGATTTGAGATGATGCATGTCATAACTACGGTGAATGGAGAAGAGATCGGCCAATAGAGTTTGACCTCTCAGATCTTGATTCTATGGTATGAAAATAAATTTAAATATTTAAATAACTCAGGCAAATGAGAAGCCACCATGTGGTTAAAAGGTACTAGTCCAATAGAGACTGACTGTGTAGAGTTCAGAAAGCCCGTAAAGCTACCAAATTGCTTGATCTTAGATACTGGGTACAAATATCAACTAATAATGTTCAACTAGTCGGATCCAGATCAATGATGTGAGGTAAAGGTTGAATTTTCAAAACACTCACAATGAATAGAAAAATACCAAGTGGTAGGATATTGGAGGCTCAAATCAAGATTGATGGTGCTTATTTGATCCAGCTTCAAGATTGCATAAGAAAGCAACACGTGTCTAGATTGGAGCCAAGTAAGTAGCTTAGTCATTTTTGAAGCCCCATGAATGCATAGTTGGATTTGATATGGTGTGTTATGTATTAATATGTGGCAATATTTGTATTAAGAGTTAAAATTGATGCTTCTTTCATGGATGGACAAAAATTCAAAGCATAAAAGAAGTTTTATGGGCCATTCCAATGCATATTTTGGGCAATAGATCATTTTTAACCTCTACCACAACTAGAGCATCTCAGTGCTGTCATTGCAAGAGTTAGTTGTTCTATGGTGTGCATAAAAGGAAAGGTAGTTATCCATAAGTTTATAGCTATGCAAACAAGTGGTCAAGTGCATCTCTAGATAATTACACATGAGTAAAAAAATTGTTTGACCTCCACCAAAAATTTCAACATTCTAAATTATGTAAAAAGGCATCTCCAGTGAAGAAATTAAAGGGTTTATTACAAATTTTCATCATTTTTTATAGAGGTAGTTAAACCAATGATTTTTATTGAAAATTGATGAAGATTTAAAGTGTGGCAAGAAATAGTTTTCAGGTAGGAGCATCTAGGTAGAATTTGGATGGCTACTTTGCAATTTTATAAATTACAACCAACAGTCCTAGATTTGAATAGGGTGAAAAGTGTATAAATATAGGGCTTCTCCTATATTATCAAGTTGTTATTGGTATTTATTTTTATCTAAGTCCAGGTTCTACCAAAAAAAATGGGATCATCTATTGTGTGTAGATATTGTCTATATTGCTAAGGTAGTTACAAGTGTATAGCCATTGGCAAGCTTTGAGAGCATGTTTATGTCTCCCTTGTCCAACAACAAAAAATATCACTATGCTTGTCCCCATGGTAACATTTTAAAAACTGCTAAATGTAATATCTCTTTTTAAGTTGATTAAAATTCTTATGGTTATTTATTATTTCCTATTGATGAAGTATAGCAATGTGTTTTACAATTTATGTTAATTAGAGATTTGTGTTTGTGTTCATTATTTGTTATCATTATGAGCATACATCTAGATTATAAACCCTTTCTACATTATTTTAGGATATGTTGCTGAATAGATTGTTAGGACACCCTAGGTTTATGTATTTGACAAGAAAAAGTGTTTGAAAGCTTATTTTTAGTGTATGTTATAATATTTTAAAGATGATTTGGAATTTCCCATTATTTTGTATTTGAGTTCTCCCTACATCTTTGTTAAGAATTGCCTAAATCTTTACTATTTGAAAACCACCAGTACACCACCCTATGCCCCTACCCTTTTTAATATTATTAAACTATCATATCCTACAAATAATATACCCTTGTTTCATATTATAAGTGTTATTTTCATGCAGATGCATGAAGCTTTCCTATATAACATACATTTGCTCTTTGTGATTTAAAGATTATAATTATAGTCTTACATCCAGTTATATTATTGAAAAATTCTTTTGAATGAATATTGTAGTCACTTTGACATCTATCTTCAATAGCTTGTATGTGATCTAGAGTATTTTTTCATTCCATCTGATAACCCTTCCTAGGTAGAGTGAACAAGTTTAATTATACCCTTATCACATTTTTTCCTCTTCATGCTAAAAACTCTCATCGAGGTTGAATTATAGTATCTCTCCATGTGAGCAAGCTACCCCTTAGGTCTTCTCACCTTGGTTTAGGCAAAACCAAAAGTAGGAGTGAGATGACCATAACCTCTATCGATGCCTCTCAGACATTTTATCCATTTGGCCTATTCTTGATGCCAAACCCTCCCCCAATTATAACAACATACTAGCAATTTTTTCATCTTTGTTTTCCATGTTGTTCAAGTGTGCAACACTAAGTGAAAGAGATGTACAACTGGAAACTAACACTTTACTAGCACCATTGCTAGGGACTAAAATGAAGTCATGTTTACTTGTCTTATTAGGGAATATTTTAAAAATCTATAAGTATTTCATGTTGTGAAGTTTGTGTTGTTATTTGCTATATTTGGACTATCTTGGTAGTCAACATTACATCACTCCATTAGGGGATGAGCCAAGAAATTAAGTATTTGATAATTTGAATCCTATTGAGTTTATTAAAAAGAGATATTAAAATTACAAGTTAGAAGGAATTTTTTCCCCTTCTCAGCATAATTTTGAAAATTTCAATGTCTTTACCTTTTATCTAATCATTAAATTCAGCAAGTATGTTTTCAACATATATCACAATCAATGTGTCAAATGTTGTATTCTAGAATTTTGATTCTAGTGATGACTCCAACTTTACTCTATGGTTTCAAGGAAGATTGGTGCCTATTTTGAATATCTTAATTTCCATCTTTGAGTGTTTTCTTGGTTAAAAATATGGAAGGATTGATATCATCCTTCAAAGGTGATCCATCCAAGAAACTTGTCTACTTCCTCACTATTCATCAAAGAAGAGGGAGACATGTTTGGAGGATTATTAAAGGGTAAGGTTCAATTACTAAGCAATGTCATGATTACTAAGATTATAAAAATTTTGAAATATTTGTTGAACTTCCCATTATTGAGGAATTTCATAGCTCTTTTAGTCATTCTAAAACTTATAGTCATATCTATTATTTATCTCTTTCTCAACCAACTGAATCCCCTCCCAAATTTGATCATACAAGTCCCTGACATTTAACCCCTCACATCCATTTTCCATTTATTCATGAACCTCCAATTGAACCAATCATGAGGCATAGGGACCTAGATGAGAATAAATGTCTTGCATTCTATGTTCCCAAATCCACATTTATAAATTTTGATGACATGAAATGTTATTCTAATGAAGTCCCAAATAAAGTAAGGAAATGTCTTCCAAAGTTTCAAGGGAAAAATGTAGTTAGTGGTGATCAAAACTTGAGATCTTTTCACAATATTATGAAATATTATGAGGTTGAGCATGAGAATGTATGGATTAATTTGTTTATGCACATGCTAGATGAAGATGCTAAAAAATTGTTCAGTTTTGTAGCCCATGGATGTATTGATTCAGTGGAGGAAATGAAGAATGTTTTTAGAATTTAGTATGGGGATAAAATTGATCACAAGATCTTTTTAGCTGAGTTTTAAAATATCAAGAAGAACCCTAATGAGTGTGTGAAAGACTTTAACACATAGTTCAACAAAGTTATGTTATAGCTACTCAAGAACATAAGGCCTAATAATATAGTGTGCTTGATAAAATATTGTGATGCCTTTCATCATAAAGTTGTGTATTACTTATGGGATAAGACTTTCACGAACCTATGATTGGCATTAAATATGGCCATCCAAATTTAGAACAAGATAAAGGATGTGGTAAATCCCATGAATAAGTGGGATGATGTGAAGTTGTCCAATCCTAAAAAAACATAATCCACTAAGAATTCCAATCTTGAGGAGATGGTTAAGAATCTAGCCTATGTTATCAAAGAGATGTCATACAAGCTTGCTAGGGTTGAGAAGGGGGTCCCTCATGTGTGTACAAGTCAAGAGGGAGCTCCTAATTTGAATCAAGAAAAAATGGGGCCTACCTTCCATAATATAGACAATGATAAAGGGAAAAGGTCTACACGTGATGAATGAATAGATATACATTAGAATAGAGGGGCTACAAAAAAGTGCATAATGAATGCAGTAGGTTTTGACATTGATTTTGATTGGTGTGATAACTAATTCCTTCCACAAACTCCCTATGATATAGCTAAACCAATTAATGAATATGCAGATGAACATGAGTTTACATCATCTGGTGATGAGATTATAATGTTCAATTTTGGGGTGCAGTACAAAGGTGTTTGTCCCATCTCAAAACTTTTATTGTGAGGTTAATATGACACAAGCATATGAACTACTTATTCAAGATTTTGACTTTTTAAGATCAATGATGATTGAAAAATATGTTGTGGGAATTTTTTAAGTTGAGGATAGGTAGTTGTTAATTAATTGAATAATTGTCGAAGAGAATGAATACAAATTGAGAAGAAGGAAACAAGTTGCTACTCCTCAAGGCAATACCCCTACAGATCCAAGTGAAGGGGATACAAGTAATGAAGTTAAGAAAATGATGATAGTTACCAATACTTTCAAGCTAATATGCATTTCCAAAATTTCTAAGCCTAGAGGTACCCCTACTAAAAATAAAGCACCTTTGTTATCTAGTATTACTAAGGGTCTAAATGATGTTAAATAAAATCCACTTCTAAAGACTAATACTAAGCATGCAAATCCACTGCAACCTAATCCACTTTAGACCTTTAGTGATTGCATTCTATCTAAAGGTGTTGTTGTCCTTGCACCAAATACTCCTCTTCCTCAATAAAGTATAAGTGATATGGTCCAAGTGTTGATCTAAATGAAAATCACTGTGCCACTTATTGAATTATTAAGAATACCTAAGAATAGGAAGAGGACATTTAAATACTTGTAATTTGGTGATAATTTAGATACAAATGAAATTGATTCAACCCAAATACCCCCAAAAAGTGATGAAGAATCTGAAGAGGTTAAACCCACTCCAGAGATCTATTTGGGGATTGCATTAGTAGAAAATTAGTTGAATGTGGATCTATGTTATGCAACCTTGTTGATCAATGGTCTTATTGTCTATAATTACATGTTTATTCTAGTGATTCTTGTAACATAATGCCCTTGGGTGTCTTAAATGAGCTTGGAGTTAAGATTATATCAACCTCTAGCAAGTGTTATGTCATGGACTCATAAGAAGTTCTAGTTATTGGAAAAGTCAAGGGGTTGGTAGTGTAGTTGGTAATGCATCTCGGTAAGTGCTTAAATATGGATGTGGTAGTTATGCACTATCTACCTATGTGGGGGATGTTTTTATCACGTAAATGTGTTGATACCATGGGTGGAAGTGTATAAATGAACCTTTATTACACCACCATTCCATTGGAGGTTTAGATGGTCAAACTTTATAGAGAGACAAACATGATAAATGTAATAGAAGATCCATAAAATTATCAAAATCAATTATTGTACATAGACACTGGGCTTGGGAACTTCATTGGGAATGTTGACACTAGTGACCAGCTTGTTGCTCTTGATGGTGAACTTGACAAAGAAGGTGTAGTTTGGAAGACGTGTTTTGACATGACTTGCTCTAATCTTGGAAATGGAGTAGGGGTTGTATTCTAAGCCTCCAATGGTAAGTGTTTCAAGTTTTATTTTAAGGTATTATTTGAGTACACTAATAATACTATTGATTATGAGATACTCTTACTTGATTTACATATTGCCTATAAACATAGAATTAAAAGATTGATTGTCAAGGGTGATTATGAGGTAGTGGTAAAGCAAGTCTGTAATACTTATGCCAAAAAAAACAAATGTTTGAAATAATATCAAAATGTTGTCTAAGATTGACATGAATTTTTTGATGAATTCAATTTTTATTGTCATGATAAAAGTTTCATGAAGATGTTAACATATATATATATATATATAGGAATAGGTGCTCAATTCAACATTGTAGATACAATCCCTCAATGTTAGTATCAAGTGGAAGTGTTTATTAGGAATTCATTACCAAATAATATTCATCACTAATAGGTCTTTGATGATGATGAACAAATTAAGAGGTTTTTCAAATTTTGAAGGTGAGTTCCATGACCAGCTCATAGACTTGGAATCTATGGTTTAAGTTTATGATTAAAAAAAACCTTGTTTGGGAAAGACATTATCCAGCTAGAGACAAACATGCTCCCTAGAGGATTGGTAAGCTTAGAAGCATCTTTTGATGGAGAATATAGAATTAAGACTTGTGATTCATTTATTTTAAAGGATGTAACTAAGTTTAATTTGGGATCTCATGATAATCCAAAGAAGGTTTGGTTGGGTACTCACCTAAGTGCATATAAGAAGAAAGTTTACATGCATCTATTAAGAAAGTATCAGGATTGTTTAGCATGGTCTTATTCTAAGTTGAAAATGTATATGGAAGACTTGTTCCAACATGTAATCCAATTATAACTTAATAGCAAGACTTTCATGTAAAAATAGAGACCTAGTAAGCTCATCTTATCCACTAAGATATGGGATGGTTTAAAGAAGTTAAGGGACAATGGTATCATTTAGCACATTAGGTATTCATCATGGGTTGCAAATTTAATCCTTCTGAGCAAGAAAAATGGAGACTATAATTGTGTGTGGATTTTTGAAAATTTTAAAAATATTCTTTAAAAGATAATTATCCCTTGCTCAATATGGAAAAACTATTGCAAAGTGTTATATAATCATATATTTTGTCCACTTTAGATAGTTTCTTGGAATATAACTAGGTTGTGGTAAAGGAATATGAGAGACCCAAGACCAAATTTACAATGTCTTGGGCCACATATGTATATATGAGGATGCCTTTCAATTTAATGAATACTAGTGCAACATTTTAGTGAGCTATAGACATTGTTTTTCTAGGAATGATTAACAAGTTTATATTTTGTGTATCAATATGATATTACTGTGTAATCCAAGACTAGAGAAGAACATTTTAAGCTTCTAGAGAAGTTGTTAATCAAATGTAGGGAATTTATAATTTCACTCAATCTAAATAAATATCACTTTGGAGTAAAAAGGGCCAAGTTATTGGGACATATAGTGTCCAAAGATGGTGTCATGATTGACTCTGAGAGGGCAGAAGCCATTGACAAAATGCCCATCCCATAGTCCGAGAAGGGAATTCAGTCCTTCTTTGGAAAAATTAATTTTTTAAGGAGGTTTATGTCCAATTTTATAGAGATTACTTTGACAATCACTTATTTATTAAAGAAGGACCATGCCATCAACTGGGAAAAGAAGGTCACAAAGGCATTCAATGACATCAAAGGAGCCTTGAAGTCTACTTCTATTTTAGCCAACCTTAATTACACTAAGCCATTTCATATATTCTCTTTTACATCATATAATATTGTTGTTGTTGTCCTTTTGGAAAACAAATAAGATGGTCATGAGAAGCCTGTATCTTTCTTTAGCAAAGCCATGCAAGGTGATGAACTAAATCATACCATCATGGAAAAATAATCCTTCACTTTCTTGAATTCTATTAAATCATTCAAACCTTATATTCTAATCTCAAAGATTATTTATTATGTTCTACATACCATGGTGAAGGATATTTTAACTTAGATTGAAGTATCTAGTAAGAGATGTAGGTGGGTCAATAAGTTGTAAGAATATGACATAGATATTTAGACCACCAAGTTAGTGTGAAGGATGGGTCTAGCCAAGCTCATAGTTGAGACCAACTTACAAGTTGTTGAGGTAAAAACTACAATTTTAAATATTGATTACTCCTTGAGTCAATTTAATATATCTCCAGAGTATAAAGACATTGTTTGCTTCTTGCAAAATCTAAACTGTGTCCCTGACTTAGAAAAGAATTAAAGGAGGACTCTTAAGCTTATTTCCAAAAAATACCTCTTGACTAAAAATGGACTTTCATGGAAGAATTTTTATGGGGTTATTCTAAGATGCATGCTATAAGAACAAACTATTGAACTCATTAAAGACTTCCTTAGTAGAGTATGTGGTGGCCATTTTACAACTAATTAATTCAAAAAATGGGTTGAGGCAGTCCCTACAAAGAAGGATACACACCCAATGGTTATGTATTTTCTACTAAATTAGATTATTTGTAGATTTGGTGTGCCTATTAAAATTATTAATGATAATGTCATGAGTTTCAAAGCTAAACCTTTGGTGGCATTGTCCAAAGAATATAGAATTAAATTGACGTATGCTTTCAATTAAAACCCTCGGGGAAATGGGAAAATAGAATCTAATAATAATAACTTACTCAAAATCCTTAAAAAAATGTTAGAATTAAATAAAAATAAGTTAAGTGAATAGTTAAATATTACTTTGTGGGCTAACAGGATCATGACCAAGAGAACTACAACCAAAAACCCTTTTAAAATTGTCTATTGATCTCTAGCAGTTTTCCCCATGAATTTGTAGTTTTCGACCTATAAGCTCATGTAGAAACTATAAGATGATGAGAAACTCAACCAATATGAAATCAGGATGAGCAAATTTATTGAGCTTGATAAAATTTAAAGACAAGCTCATAAAAGACACCTCAAGTTCAAGGAAATGTTGAAGAAGATATTTGATAGGAAGGTCACTCCAAGAACCTTCCAAGTAGGTGATGTGGTTCTAATTTTGGATATTATGCATGCGGATAAAGTCAAGCATCAAAAATTTGATGCCTTATGGATGGGTCCTTATTCCATAGACTATCACATTAGGGAGCACACGTTTTAAAGAGGGATCTAGATGGTGAAATATTGGAGTTGCCAATCAATGGTAGACATCTAAAACACTTATTTTATTAAGTCAAAAACTATGTACATAATTATATAGTGTATAGTATTATTGCTTTGTGAACCATTTATGTTGGGATTTGTTTCTATAGTTTCTTTTCATGTTTCTTGTCATGTATTCATTTTCAAATCCTCTTGATCTATTTTTATCAGTCTGCCATTATTTTTTTGAACCTTTATGTGTGTGTGTTTGCTGATAAATTCTTGATGTTTTGACTCCATAGCCTAATGGATTAGCACCTAGTATTACATTATAGGATTATTTACACACCTCCAGTGGGTGTACATCCCCAAGTGAGAGTCAGTTTTAGTGGCCAAAATTGCACTGAAGTAATTGAGTCCTTTCTAAGTATAAATATATAATTTGTTTAGCCCACTTCCTATTTCTAGTGTTCATCATAGGTCAAGTGTCCTATAGTGCTCTACCAAAATCCAATTTGATTTCATATATGAGCATCTCAAAACCCTTATTCTAAATTCCCTAGCTTAGGCCCTTTTATTTAAATTTAAATGTGTTAGGAATAATTTACACTGGAATGCTTTAAATATGCCATTGATTTAATTTAATTTTTATACTAAGGTTTAGTCATGTTTATTGACATGACCAAACCTTGGTCTAAAATTCATATTTGGTCCATTTTATATTTCATGGCCCTTGGTCCCTTTTATCTATTAATACATTTTAATTAATGCTTAGTCCCTTTATTATAAACTTATCTTAAATTCCTATCCTAAAGATTCTATCATATACAACAAAACCTTAGGCTAATATTTTATATTAAGTTCTTTATTTCCCAAACTCCGACTTAATTATTTTCATGTTAATTGGTGAAATAATCACCCCCAACCTAGCAGATTAAAATCTAATGGTGTGCATGAACTCAGATATATTTTATCAAATGGTGTGTACAAAAGTATTTAAGTCAAGAATATTGATCAATGATGCATTCACCCAGGCAGAGATGATCAAATGATGCATAAATAACATTAAAATGTCAAATTTTATAAGAGATATATGAGAATGACAAGTGTAACCATATCGAGTGTGGTTTAAAAACCTAATGAAGACTAAAGAGTTGAAATGTCAAAGGTCCCAAGAGATCTAAGAGAGTGACAAGTGTCACCATCTTGATGGGTAGTCTAAAGATCTAATGACGCATGATAGAGTCAACATGCTAACATACTTTTGGATGGATGTGAGAATGACAAATGGTACCATCTTGGGTGTCTAGGTAGTAGATAAATGGTTCATGGGCCCTTCTGTAAGTCAATAAGTCAACAAGCCTTTGAGCAAGTGTGGAGATGATGTATGTCATAATCATGGTGAATGGAATAAAAATTGACCAATAGTGTTCAACTTATCAAATCTTTATCTGATGGTGTGAAAAGAAAGTTAACTTTTCAAATAACTTAGGCTAAATGAGAAACCTCCACATGATGAAAGGGTACTAACCTAGAAGAGATTGACTATGTAGACTGTAAAAAGCCTATGGAGCTACCAAATGGCATGATCTCAGATGCCAGGTATAAATATTGACCAATAACATTCAAGTCATTAGATCTAGATCAATGATGTGATGTAAAAGTGGATTTTTCAAAAAACTTAGAAAAAATAGAAAACTACCAAGTGGCAAGATCTCAAGGGCTCAAATCAAGATCGATAGTGCGTATTTGATCTCACTTCAAGATTGCATGAGAAAGAGACACATGTCTAGATTAGAGCCAAGTAAGTGGCTTAATCATTTTTAAGCCCCATGAATAACTAGTTAGATCTAATGTGTCATGCCACATGTAAATATGTGGTGATATTTGGTTTAATATTTGAAAGTGATGTCTCCTTCATGGATGGGTTAAAATTAAAAGCAAAAAATAAGGTCTGTGGGCCATTCTAGAGAATATATTTGGTTGTCAATCATTTTTTGCCTCTACCATAGCTGGATCATCTCAATAACATTAATATAAGAGTAATTTATTCCATGGCATGCATAAGAGGAAAGACAACTATCCATGAGGTTTTAGATATGCAATCAAGTGGTCAAGTGTATCTCCAGATAGTTACACATGAGGACAATGTTTGTTTAGTCTCTACCATAAAATTTTACATTCTAGATCATGTAAAAAGTCATCTTTAGTCAAAAAATCAAATGGTTTGTTACAAATCTTCAACATTATTTGTTGAGGTAGTTAGAGAAATTATTTCTATTATAAATGGATGAAGATTTTAGGCATGTGAAGCAATATTTTTCATCTAGGAGCATCTTAAAAAAATTTGGAGGGTTGCTTTGTAATTTTAAAAATTGTAATCGATAGTCCCATATTTGAACAAGGTACAAAATGTATAAATAGAGGGGTTCTGCTCTATTGTCAGGTTATTATTGGCCTTTTTTTTTTCTCTAAGTCTAGGTTGTACAAAAAAAATTAGGATCAATTGTTGTGTGTAGATCTTGTCTACCTTGTTAAGGTGGTTGCAAGTGTATAGCCCTAAGCAAGATTTGAGACCATGTTTATGTCTCCCTTGTCCAACATGGAGAAATCTCACCATGCTTGTCCCCATGGCATCATTTTGAAAAAATAATGAATGTTATATCTTTTTTCAAGTTAATAAAAATGGTTGTGGTTCTTTGTTATTTCCTATTGATGAAGTGCAACAATGTGTTTTTTAATTTATGCTAATTAGATTTTTGGGTTTATGTTCATTATTAGTTATCATTCTTAGCGTAGATCTAGATTATGAACCCTTTACATATTATTTTAGGATATGTTATTGAACAGATTCTTAGGGCACCCTAGGTTTAAGGATTTGATTAGGAAAAGTGTTTGAAAACCTAGTTTTAGTGTATGTTCTAATCTTTTAGGGATCAGTTAGCATTTCCCATTATCTTGTATTTTAGTTCTCCCTACATCTTTGCTAAGGATAATGTCATGAATACTACAAAAATCCTTGCTATTTGAAAACCACTACCACACCACCCCCACTTTTATTATTATTAAACTATCTTACCTTGCAAATAATGCACCCTTGTTGAATACTATAAGTGTTATTTTCATGCAAATGCATGAAACTTGCCTATATAACATGCATCTGCATCTAGTTCTTCAAATATTAGTATTGTAGTCTTCCATCTAGCCCTGTTATTGAAAAATTATTTCAAATGAAGAATGTAGTCACATTCACATCTATCTTCAGTAGCTGGTGTGTGATCTAGAGCACTTGTTCATATTGTGCGACAACCCTTCCTAGGTGGAGTGACCAAGTTTGGTTGTGCCCTTGTCATATTTATGCCTTTTCATGCTAAAAACTCCCATGGAGGTTGAATTGAAAAATATCTCTATGTGATCAATTTAAATTTTAGGTCCTTTCACATTGGTTCAGGTAGATCCAGAAGTACCAAGGAGCTAACCATACCTTCTATCGGTGCCTCTCAGTCATTTTATCTGTTCAGTCTATTCTTGATGGCAAACCCTCCCCTAGTTATAATGACATACTAACAGGTTTTTCATCTTTGTTTTCCATTTTCTTGAATTTTGCAAAGTCAAGCAAAAGAGGTATACAACTAGGAACCAACAACTATCATGAGAAATTTAATATATATTTTATTGATTTCGTAATGGAAAATATATATTAGAGATGTCCAGCCATGTTAGTTAGGAATTTTTTTAGTAAATGGTATATATATATATATATATATATATATATATATATATATATATATATCATGTCTAGAGGAATTAGTAATGTATTTGATGAAGTGGGGCAAAAATATTCATTTTAAATCAAGTGCCTCTATTATAACTCTTTACAAGACTATATAACAGTAAGAATAACATGTCTTTTAAATCTATAAAATTAGACCTAGATGGATGCTGGAAAAACACTTAGGTTTACCATCAAAGTACACCCTTATGCCCAAGGTAGACAAATTTCAAAGAGAGGAAATTTCGTGAATTAAATTTTATAAAAGGGACTTGACCATGCACGGATTTAAAAAATAATTCAATTCACTTTACTAAGTCTGGTGCTGAATTCCAACTTATATATAAAGTGTGGAACTTTGAGTAATGAGCAAACAACCATATAATCTCTATGTGCGTATTGATTCTCTCTCTTTAAAATACCAGAGACTTTTATTGCTTTAGTTTATTTGAGTGGCATAATAGTTCCATTATCTGTTTCCATGGCCTTGTCTCTCTAAAAATGCTTTATCTTTTATGTGCAAATACAAATAGCACTTTTAGGGATAGTTAGGCATCATCTTCAACATTTGATGGGCTTTTTAATGATTTATAGCATTGTGAATTGTGGTACTCAAGTCCTTCATCCTTCCTCTATTTAGAGAGAGGAAAAGGGAAGGCAATGAGGATGTGGATAATCAACTTCAACATCAATATAAACCTCATCACATAAAGTCAGTGCTATCAGATTTCATGTTATTTTCTCATCTAACATTGCTCCGATATTCTTCTCATCATTCTCTCTATTGTCTTCTCTGCACTTGTTTTAAAGAAGTACCATTGCCTTTTTAATGTCAAAGTGTCCTACTATCTTAGTGAAGTACACCTCCTAGATGAGTCATTGGCAAGGAGTGCCATCTGAAACATAGAAATGTCTATTCTTGTAAAGAATCCTGTTGGACATGTAGCAATCATAAACATGTTCATCCAATGAAATAGTAGTATAAGATTTTATAAATTAACATTTTTTATGAGTAGATAGACAACTAGTCAAAAATGTTATGGTTTCATGTATCAATAACTATGATGAGTGTTTGTATCAACAATTAGATGAGACAATATATTGCTTTGATGCCTTGTGTTTGATCACAAGATGGATTTTCTGCAAGTAGGCCATCCCCTTTATGTAGTGTGGATTCTCTAGCTTACTTTGTATATGTAGAAACTAAAGCAAGTTATGATCAAAATGGATGATATTCTACTTACCTAAAATTGTACTAGTGTCTTTACCTATGTTTTTGGATTATGACATACAAATATTTCTCTTAGGTGGAATACTACTAAATCATATCATTGAATTTTTTTGAGTGATAGGCAACTAGATGTTCATGTTGTGTGAGAATTACACAAAGTGCATAGTCAAATACATTTGTTTGGATTTGAAAGGGGTGGATAATGTCAAGGATTTCTGAAAATAATATTATGTAAAGGTGTTACTTATGCTCCATGAAAGCATGATGTTGTGTGTGTTTTCATTAGAATATTACTTTTGCATCCATCATTTGACTAAGATGTCATGATATGTGCAAGAAACTAAGAACGAAAATATTATATTGATTTGTTAGGCTACGAAAAATACTAAATTCGACAAGATTACATATAATTGATTAATCTTGGATTACTTTTTCTATATCTAAATGAATTCTTACACAATCAATAATGTAACATAACTACTTAATCTTTACGACATCAAATGTACACTTAACTAAGTTATTTTATAATTTGTTTTTGTGTAATGTGCATAGAAACCATATATATTTTATCCATGAAAGATTAAGACCAATCATATATAAAAGATCAATATGGAAAAATATGACTTACAATTCAAACTAAGGGGGAGGTGGAGGCGGGGTGGACGAAATGTCTTAAATTTTATAATTTTGATTGCATTTTTCATTAAATCATATTACTACTTCCTCGCAAGTTTATATCTTTTTCGGGTTTTGGTGGTATACCCACTTCGTGGCAAGTTTATATGTGTATGGGCTTTATCTGGATTCTTCTCCATTTCAGACGGAGGAATAAATGAAATGAGGCTGACGAGAGCGAAGTCCATCTTTGGAAACGTGAGAGAATGTATTTGCCAAAAACGTTGCTAACATCGATTTCGCATTGCGAAATCGATTTAGTTTCTGTGAAGTTTCTTCCTTTTTCCGTTTTTTTAGTAGTAGTAGAAATTTTGTGAGTAGTAGGAATTTTTGAAAAACAGTTCAATGTATCCTTATTGAAAGTTTGGTAAGAAGGACAGGAGCCAGCGCCGCATTTGAAAAACAATTCAATGTACTATGGTTGAAAAATTTGTGATAAGAATGGGATAACCTGTATATAAGTGTGGCGGTTCGAGCAGTGAGCAATCGACAAAACAATTTCCATGCGCTTACTAACTCTGTGACTCCTATAGCATTCTTAGTTTCCATGTCTCTCTCTCTCCAACAATGCTTTTTCTTTTCTGTGCAAATGCAAATTGCACTTCCTCTCTGGAGAATTGAACATCATCTGCAACATTTGCTTTGTTTTTCTTATGATTTCTGGCATGGTTTCCACTGGAATGATCATAATGCTTGTGCAACACTATGTTATTCACATCCTTCCTCAGTTGAGAGACAGGAGAAGGGAAGGTGAACGGGATGTGGAGAATCAACTTCCACATGAACCACATCATGCACTGTCAGATTTCCAGCTATTTTTCATCAAACATTGCTCCCATATTCTTATCGTCATTCTCTCTAATGTCTTGTCCACACTTGTTTTAACTGCAACTTATTCCCTTCTCCACATCTGCAAGCTCTCATCCCCATGATGTTACTCATCGCCACTAGCTATTAATAGTTAATTGTCGTTCACTATCATTTTCCTTATCAGTACATGCTGCCTAGGTCGTATTGTGATCGATTTTTTACATTATTTTTGCATTGAAGTTTTAGTAGTCAATACAAACAAACAATGTATTTTTCTATATTTATTATTATTATTATTATTATTATTATTATTATTATTATTATTATTATTATTATTAATAAAAAACCTGGTAAACTTTTTAACGTGACCGGCAGCGCTGGCTAGACACACCTAATACCGGTATCACGGGGTGGGGGGGAGAATAGATCCCATGACCAACATAGCCGCAATGGAAGTACTTAGCCAACTGGTCTATGCCCCCTGCGTAATTTTCAATTTTATTTTAATAATATAATAAAAAAATAATTTATTCTATTTATTGTTTATTGTTGGAAAATTCATTATTTATTGAATTCAATTTTTAATTTATTTTCATTTTAAAAAAATTCAAAAGTTAAAAGGTGGTGTTCATTATGATCATTGTTTTGTGTCGAAAATCTTAATAATTATGACAATATCAATGTGGGGGACACATTATAGCAACAAAGCAAACTCCTTTTTACATTATTATTTTAAAAGACCATTTTAACATATAATTCAAACAAACAAGAAAATCCTATAGAGAATTTTAATTTTTTTTGGTCCTTGTCAACAATTAACACTACACTTGATGGTGGTCTAGAAATTTGATGACTTTAAAAATTATAGACTTTATTGATGGACAAAAATATTAGAAAGAATAGAGAGCTTGAAACTAGATTTGGGTGGACAGAAATATTACCAAGAATAGAGAGCTTGAAACTAGATTTAGGGTGTTTTTTTAATTATTTATACTTTTAATGTGCATCATTCTGGTTATAGGTGTGTCTGGAATAGCTCCCCTTATTTTGGTAGGCTTGTGGTTTCTTCAGTTTCTCTCCCTACTTGAGGAGGTAGACTTGTGGTTGCTTTTGTTTCTAGATAAGATTATAATACTTAAGACACTGTATCAAATACTCATAAGTCATACTAATACATATCTAATAGTAAAAGCTAAAAAATAACAATATTTTTTTATTGCATTGAAAATGGTTTAATTCTACCTGTCTTTTGTTTTACTTTTGTTGGTTAAACATATATTGAAATTTTAATTTTCATGGTGAATATAAACTTTTAGTGGATTCAACAGATTAAATTAGAATTAATGCACAATTTTTAAATGAACATAAGGCAACTCTCTTTTATCCCTTAGCAATGTGGAGGAGATAGATTTATCCATTGTTAAATTCACAAAAATAATAGATTATTTAGTGAAAATTTAGGAGCTATGTTTTGGTTGGGTTCCACATAGCACATCTCTTCAGTAAACACATCATGTACCCACCTAGATTGGGCCTTTTCTTCCATAAAATACTTTAAATTATATATACATATGATGATATATACAATCTATTAATTACATATTTCATTTCTAAAGCCACCAATGAAATGACTATCAAAGATACTCATATCAAAAATCCTCTTGAGATGATTGTCATACATATCAATTTTGGTAATGCCATTAAAACTTTGGTGAAATTGCACATACCCAACATGGTGACCAGTATGAGGGTCCATGAAAAATCATAGAGATTCATGAAGTTATTCATAATTTTTGGTGTACATATTACAATCTAGAGTTAGAATGAATGTATCATTATTCACTACATTAGAGACTCTAATCTGCAAACTATGATTACAAGAAACTTATAATTGTTATTATTGACAAGACAAGATAACTTGAGAGTAGGTATCATTACCAGTACACTAAGAGCATAAGACTTAAAATTATGTGGGTATCCAGGCCTATTTTCATGCGAGACATATATAAGACCTAGAAAATCACGCCCATCGATGTCAATATCGTTTCCCTTCTCAAGAAAAATCGGTACACTAGTTATAGCAAAACATAAAATAGACAACACCATTCACTAGTAGTGAAATACATAAATTATATTATTTGAATATTTTTCAATATATCAAAATACACCACTATGTAAAAAAAATCAGACTCGTAGTGAAATATATGCAATATGCATAACTAGAAGAAAAATAGAATAACCAAAATAAAATTATTTTTTCAAATTATTTGAATCATTATCCATTATAATAAAGATCAAATACAATGTATTTATTGAATTTCATGTGAACATGATTTTAAAAAATAAAAAATAAAACACTCTAAAATTATCTAAATAATAAAAATAAAACAACTTGCATGAAATATAAACTGATATTATTTCCATCATTTCTAAGGCTTTATTATTCTAAAAATAGATTACGTAAATATCAAATAATTATTAATTCAATTGCATTATTTTATAAATGATTGAATATGCTGTAGAATAAGGACTCAACAGAAATAAACCAAAATTCTCCCCCTTGATGTTGAGTGAACTAAAAATTTAATCTTGGAGTTTCAAAATTTGAACTTTTGCAATAGCTTTAGTGAAGATATTTACAACATGTTCCTATGTGTTTATATACTTCAATTCTAATTTTTTTTCTAAACCAAATATCAATTAAAATGGTACTTCAAATAAAAATTATTTGACATGTTATGATGCACTTGAATCTTAGCTAATTTGATTGCACTTACATTATCATAAAAAATCACTATAGGTTGATGTTGTTTCTCTCCAATTTTTTCTAAAACCTTTTAGAGACACAATGCTTGTGTGCCTGCTGAATTGACTACAATATATTCTACTTCTATAGATGAAAGAGAAAATATACTTTGATTCTTTGATATTTATGTAACCAAAACCTAACCAAGTGATAAAAAAATTACCAGATATAGACTTTTGATCATCCAAACTATGTCCCCAATTAGAGACACTAAAGCTAGCAAGTTCAAACCGTTTAGATGTGTAATAATGAATACCAAAATTTGGAGTACCTTTCACATACCACAATATCCTCTTCATTACCTTTATATGAATTTTAGATGGCTTGGATACATATCTTAATACAAGAGACAATGAATAAGTAATATTTATTCTTCTGCGAGTTAGAAACATTAAGCTTGCAATAATAATTTTGTAAGTTGTCTCATCAACTTTTTCATCACTATTTTCTTTGAATAGCATAACTCTATGAGCATTTGGAATGGAGACCGGTTTACAATCAATCATATTAAATTTCTTCAACATATCAATTTCATACCTTGATTGATAAGTGAAGATGTCATCTTTACATTGATGAACCTCTATCCCTAAAAAGTATTTCATGAAACCCAAAAATTTCATTTCAAATTCATTCATCATTGTAATTTTGAATTCATCCTTCATCTTATAATTGCTTCTCATATATTACAAATCATCAACATAAAAACTTATAGTAAGGATACCATTATCTTCTTGCTTCTAGTAAAGAGTAGTCTCACTTTTATTCTTTTGAATTCATTCTACTAAAAATACCCATCAATCCTTTCATACCATGCTCTGGGTGATTGTTTGAGGCCATACAAAGCCTTATTACACTTCTATACTTGACATTATTTACCTTTCACTTCAAAACCTTGTGGATGTTTTAAATAGACTTCTTCTAAGTACCCATTCAAAAAGGCACTTTTCACATCCATATGATGTATTCTCTATTTCTTTTGAGTTGCTAGTGAAATCATCATTCTAATAGTCTCTTGTCTTGTTACTAGTGCAAATGTATCTTCATAATATATCTCATACCTCTATGTGAATGCCTTAGCAACTAACCTTGCTTTGTGTCTTTCAACACTTCTATCATTGTTGTACTTAGTCTCTTAGACCCATTTAGTACAAAAAAATTTCTTGTCATATGGAATCTCTGTAAGCTCCCAAGTATAATTATTATGAATAGAATATAACTCATCTTTCATTTATTTCACCCAAACATCATTAGTACATGCATATTTAAAACATGATGTTTCAAAATTAGCTTGTGTAATTAAATCATAATTTACTGTCTCACCTCTTGGACATTCTTCATGTGTTTGGCTTCTTATATGCTAATAAATTTCACTCAAGTTTTTTACCTTCATTGAAGAACTAGGACTTGAAGCTAGAGTTGAGATTTTATTACATACACTAGATGAGGGGATATTTAATTGACTTCTGCTTTAATATTGAACAATGTTAAAATATATGCACTAGATTATGGGCTACTTCATTGACATGTAGCACTTAGCATTGAAGTACCTTTGGGTTGCTAATTAGTAATATCATCATAATTAACATCAATCAAAATGGATTTAAAATTCTCAATATTGCCTTTATCTTTATCACGACCATACATTCCCCCTTCATTAAAAATAATGTATGTTGACATAAGTACACTATTAGTGATGGTATTATAAAGCTTATAAGATTTACTTTGTTCACTATACCCAATAAAAATATAATACTCATTCTTTGGATCTAATTTCTTCCTTTTTTTATCAGCTACATGAACATAAATGAAACAACCAAAAATTGTGAAATATTTGACATTAGGCTTCTTTTCATACCATGCCTCATACGGAGTCATCTTTTCAAGTGCACAAGTGGGACTTCAATTGAAAATATATAATGTTATAGAAACTGCATCACCCTAAAAAGATTTGTTAAATCCCTTTAGTTTTAACATCCTTATTACCATTTCATCCACTTTATGGTTCTTGTTTTTAGGCACACCATTTTGTTGATGCGCGTAGGAAGTTGTGAGTTTCCTTTTGATGTTATTAAAATCATAAATATTCATAAAATAATTTGAATAAAATTCACCTCCATGATCAGTCCTTAAGCACTTTATTCTATAACAAATTTTATTCTATAAAAGGGATTTAATTCTCTAAAATGTATCTAATGCTTCAATTTTTTGCTTAAAAAAATAAACCCAACACTTTCTTTAATAATCATCAATAAATGTAATGAAATATGATGACTTAGCCAGACTTTTTATTTGCATATGACCATAAATATCTGAATGAACCAATTAAAGAAGATGATCATCCCTCCATGCACTAACTTTTGAAACCTTTTGTCTTGCATGTTTACCTTTAACACATCCTTCAAAAAATTCTTTATGATCTTCAACCTTTAGAAAATCATAAACCAA
This sequence comes from Torreya grandis, assembly GCA_037957365.1. Classification (NCBI taxonomy): domain Eukaryota; kingdom Viridiplantae; phylum Streptophyta; class Pinopsida; order Cupressales; family Taxaceae; genus Torreya; species Torreya grandis. The sequence continues at coordinate 1,179,720 of JARHVA010004077.1, read as the reverse complement.
TTCTTTTGATGTTAGTAACTTCAAAATTTTAAAATTCAAGTGTCCATACTTGAGATGCCATAAAAAACTTTTATTTAAACATATGTCATATTTTCAAGGTTGTTACTATGGTCTTAAAAATTCAATGGGAACATCCTATTCTTATACATAGGTATAATTGTAAAAACCTTATTTCCTTGATTCTTGTCATAGATCATGCATTACTCATCATCAAAACCCACCTTATAGTTTTTTTTATGTAACTGTTTAAAACTCAATAAATTATGTTTTAACTTTGGGGTGTAATAAATATCATTAATACTTTTCTTACATTTTGTAGTGTTCACCTTCATAGTTATTTTTGCTGTAAACTCTGAAGATTTATCATCACCAAGTTTGATATTAGATTTTTGAAATTTCTATGCATTGTAGAAAATAACACATTGTTCCCTAACATGTGATTAAAATATCCTGAATCTAGATACCAAGCCTTACTATAAATGTTTTTTGATTTATCATATGAAAAGAATGAATTACATGAAGAATAATCATACTCATTAGCATAATTAACACTTCTATTTTCATTTCTTACTTTTAATCTACATTCCCAATCAAAGTGACCATACATGTGATAGTAATAGCAATGAATATTTATTTTATCAAATCTACCTCTACCTCTACCTATTATATTTGAACCACCTCTTATTCCTATGTATCCTCTTGAATAATTGTAATTCATGTCTTTACCTTGCCATTGATTTCTTTTGATATTTTACCTTCTACATGACTATTCTTATTGCTAGTTTTGATACCTTCATTTTTTACGATCTATAATTTTGAGGCAAAATATTTCTCGTTACTTTCATTTAATGTCTATGTTAGTCTTTCTTCATGGGACACAAGAGATTCAAATAGGTGATCAAACTCAAAAGTAGTCAAACTTTTGCTTTCTTCAATAATGATGGCAACATTATTCTACCTTAGTGTTAAATACCTTAACACCATTTTTTATAAAAACCTCTTTGGTCAACATTTATCCAAATGTATCTATTACATCCTTTACTCTTACATAGAAAACACGCACACTTTTAGCTTCTTTCATCTTCAAATTCTCAAATTCTTTCTTCAATGTTTACAACTAACCACTTTTTCTTACTCACTGCCTTGGTAAGCTTCTTGTAAAGTCTTCCAGACATACTTAGTTGCCTATGCACTAGCATTTCTTGGAAATAGGCTCTTATCTAGAGTTTTTCTAATATGAAATAAAGCTTGTGAGTTATTCTTCCTAACTTACTTCTTGGCTTGTCTATCATTAACTGGAATAGTGACCCAATCAGCTAGTTCATCATAACTAATTTATACAATCTCTCATAATTCTTTCCCTATCAAATGAGTCATCATCTTGATACTCCAGTAATAATAATCATTACCACTAAATTTTATAATTGAAAGATCATTAGAGTTTGACATGATCAATTGTTAGAAATATCTAAAATAAAAAACATCCACCCAAACCTTGCTTTGATACCCATTGAATATTTTTAAATATGTAAAAATAAACCACTGCCTAAAAATAAACTAGACTTATAATGAAATATATGCAATATGTGTAACTAGAAGAAATAAAAAATATCCGAAATAAAATTACGTATTAAAATTATTCAAATCATTCTCCACTATGATAAATATCAAACACAATGTATTTATTGAATTAAATGTGAACATGATTTTCTAATAAATAAACAAAATAACTTGCATGAAATATAAACTAAAGTTATTTTTAGCCTTTTTAAGGCTTTATTATTCTAAAAATAGATTAACTAAATATCATCTAATTATTAAATCAATTGCATGATTTTATGCATGATTAAAGTTTTTGTAGAACTAAGACTCAACAACAATTAACCAACATTGTCAGAATCAATAACATTATTTTGATGACTTGAAAAATACTAGGATAATCTCATGAAGTAATTATAAAACTCCATTCCTTGAATCCTTCATGGTCTGATCTACATTTGTCTTGTAGAATAGTTCCCTTATACACAGTTTTATTGATTAAATACTTCATGTCTTCATAAATAGTATAGGAAAACTTTAACAAACATGTACAAATTTTAGTTGATACTAAACAGAAAAATCAAAAAACACATTTTTCAATGCGTATGTAGTTGAAAATTTTAAGTAGATGCAGTTGAAACAGGCATGTCACAAGGTCAAAACCCATTGATGGAATAAATTTTTGCTATCATCGAAAATGGTCGATAACTATCATCCATTGATGAAACAATTTTTTTCTGTCATTGATAGTAGTCAACAGTAAGTATTTATGCATGCCATTTACACTCAAACCATATATATATATATATATATATATTAATATATATTAATAAGCATAAATAGATTTATCTCTTAAAATAGAAATGTATCATAATGTTCAAAGACGTAAATCACCTCAATTTCATATTTTACCATTCCTTTACAAAGATTTCATTATTAATTTAGTTAACATCAGTTTCAGAGAAGAATGCTTGTGGGCATCTCTATTGAATAGAATATTTGTGGCAAAAAAAAACCAAAACTTTGTAAAGTTTGAAGTTTCCAATAAAGTATAAAATGTGAGTGTAACATAGATGACTAACTTTGTGGTGAATTATTTTTGAGAATATTTCCATACTATAAGGTAGAAGTTTTATGTTGGGGATTAGATAATTATTTTTATGGAGTACCTTTGAAAACATATAGGAGTCTTCTTCCTTATTGACAGTCTCAAAGTTTTTAAATTTTATTGCAATGTATGCTGCTGAGACAAAACATGAGTGTAAAAAATTTATGTGAAAAAAATGATTAGATACAAGCATACAGTTTGAAACTAAAAAATAAGATCATCTATGAAAATATTCAATCCCTACTTCTTCCTACCCCTTAAAAGCCTCTTCTTAAATAATAGTTGCTCCTTATTTTAAGACATAAATATTTTATAAGTAATTTTTAAACTTGAAATAATGTATAAGATGGCTCTATCTAAAATTATAGAGATAATAACCCTTAACATGGGACTCATCTCTAATAATTATAAATGCACATGTTGGTTGTACCTCTGGATGTGACAACCCAAGTGAATTTCAACCCATTACCATGTTTTGTTGATGCCCATGTGCATTACTAGATGTTGGATCATAGCCTCCAATAAATGTCACTATTGTATTGAGTATGCATTAATTTAATTAATGATAGTAATGTGTAAAACAAAATTGTTTCTTGCATTCTTGCCAAATCATCCTCCACATGGCAGATAAACACCTCAAGATGATTCTTTTTATTGTCTTTTATTGGAAACTATTTCCAATCATTATGGATACATTTGTGTCAATGAAGGAAAAAAGAACTATAGTGTGGCTTATTTATGACTCTCATCTCTCTTCTCCATACTACCATTTGTCATTCCATAATCATTCTTTATTGGGGATCTATGTTTCTTTACATCATGTTCTCTGATTTTTTTCTCTTTGCTCTCCTTCCACAATTTTTACTCTATGTTGAATATCCACATGAAATTAAATTAAATACAATATTATAGTGATTTTGGGTCCAAATTAGATGGAAATTTTCATTTATTTTTACTTAATTAAATTTTTATTTTTATTTTCATGAATAAAATTATCCAATCAAAATGAACTTGTATACAACTAATCATGGTCCATTTTAGATTACTATCAACTTAACATCATTTTTATTACTCATCATTAACTTGGTGTTTGTCAATATAGTTTAGACGTACATATTAGAATTATTTTCTCCTTTTAACTATAAATTTAAATTTAATGATTTTATAAAGGATAAAATAATATTAAAATGTATTATAGGATTACATAATTTAATTTAGTTTTGACTTTTTTATAATATATTTTATTATTAACATCTCATTTAATGATTTTTAACCTTTCATAATTATGTTTTACCTTTATAATTTATTTTGATATTACAAACATTATGTTGGACTATGTGTCATCAAATTATCATCACTATCTTATATAAGAAAGGAGAATAGGAAAATTTACATTATATACATTTAAATGAAACAAAAATAAGATTAAATAATCAATTTTGAAGTTATAATATCATTTTTATATTTGAACGTGGTGGAAATGAAGTTATATAAGTCATTTTGTTTTTGTAAATTAGAATGTGTGTTTTAAAGTTAGACCAATATTAAAAAAATTACTATGTTAATTATGAATAGTAATCTTCATTTTACCAATAAATATTTTATTTTTCAAGTTCATAATATTTTAAAAATAATTTTAAATAGACAAATTAAGAATTATATAGTTTTTATAATACTTTAATTTCTTCTTATTAACAATTTTACTATCCTTTCATACTTTTTATTTTTTAATTTTTAAAGGATGATATTTTATTAATAATTTTAGATAAATCTATTTTTCTTTACTTCTTAATGATTGACCAAATAATGGACATGAGTAAGAGTTTGAAAAGTAGGATCTAATTTTTTTATTAAAGTTGACCCAACCTATTTGAATACATTGATACACCACAAATATTTCACTTGAAAAATTAAAAAATATCTCTACTACCATATTCATAAATGGAAAAATAAATTGTGATTTCAAAACCAATTAATGTTTTGATTTTTTTAAAATTATAGTGATGACTAAGTTGACCCCAAAAATAAACATAACTTAGTATTATCTATATAGTCCAAATCTACCTAAGGCCAACGTAGTTCTCTCAAAATGGGAGAAAATGAAAAAAATAGATTAGATGATGATGATAATATTTGATTGAATTTGATGTAGAATTCATGATGGAAATTGATTATGAATTTTTGTATGCACTCATTTGTAGATGTATCATGAGTATCATATAGATTAGCATTGTTTAGTTTTTTGTGTTTGGATTAGTAGACAAAGATATTTTTTCTTCGACATCATGTATTGGATTCCAATACTTAGTTTTTGATGTATCACATGATGGTATGCACCATGCTATAAAAATAATTCTAAATCCATTACAATGAACATAAGGATTGACCCTCAATCCAATAGAGAATTGAAAATAATGCACCACTAATAATAACCATTATGGTAATTATGACATATGTTAATGGATGAACTCAATTAAAACTATATGACATGAAGCACCATGATGATGAATTTGTTGGTAGAATGGATTGAATTGAGGAAATAATATAAAAAGGTAAAAATAAACAAGTAAACACAAATCAAAAAGAAAATCAACAAAAAAACATCTTTTCATTTAACCAAGTCAAATAATATACTTGATAGGCTCAATGACTTTTATAACCGGATGTTGCCCCCAAGTAGCGAAACATGTAAAAGGGGACATATTGGGAAAAAAATAGCTCAAAAATAAGTTGTGAACCTAACTTACACCAGAAAGGGTGAAAGTTGTGAGCTTGAATTAGATTTATTTGATTTGCCCCAAATAGGGTGGATTTGGGAATGACACATCCCAATAATGTATTAGGATTTTATTGTATTTAAGGATTGTTAACTAGATTTAGAAAAATAAAAAATGTTTTTTTTTAAATTTTCTAGCTTTATATCTCTCTTTAATATTTTAAGATTTTTAAATTTTTTAAGATTTTATGGATTTATATCACTTGTGGAAATTTTAAACCCTTTTTTTATTTATAGGACTTTTGGAAATTTTAGAATGTTTAGGATTTTCTTAATTTTTGATTGTTTTGATTTATTTTTGGGTTTTGGCATCTCAACTATCTGGAGGATTAAGATATGTATAATGTTTCAACTCAAAAAATGGAAAGAGTGTGGGAGTGGTAACTTAAAAAATGGTGAAAGTATAGGATTAACTTGTAATATTATGAGATCATGAAATAATGGTGGCTGAGCTAACTTCCAAAATTGAGTGCTACCTACATAGTCCAAATGGACCTCAAGCCATTATAGTTCCTCTAGAATTCCATATAATAATAGATGACAATGAGGTAAGGGACTAGGAGTCTCCATGGACAATGTCACATGAGAACCAAATGCGTTTAGTCATCAAAGTGCCTTATGGTTAATATACAATTTTTTTTACCAAATAGGTCTCAATGTATTGTCCACTTCCAAAACAAGATTGAGATAGGAGGACTAATGAGCGTAATAAGATGGGCTTGGATGAATAGGATTGAATGGAAAAAATATATGGAATATAATGGTGGTTGACATATATGAGGTTTCCCCCAAGTATCAAGGTACTTTAAAACAACAAATTATTTACAAATGATGCCATAAAATTAGTTTTCATCATGGTACTTTCCCAAATCACCATAAGCATGGTTTTCATTGTTGGATGAATTATTTATCTCTTTTGATTATCTTTTACTTTTCATTGATTTTTTATTTTTAGCATGTCAAATTAATGGAAGATTTTGAGATACATAATATGAACCCTTTGTTGTCTAACTAATATGTGATCAGAATAACTATTATGTCTAGATGCTTTTGGTAATGTGGATTGTACTGATGTTGTGATCTTTTTTGGTTGTTGATTCTGATTTCTCCAAACCTATAGACAAGATGTCTTTGTAGCCGCTATGAAATAGAGTTCTAACAAGGATGATATAAAAGGATAGGCAATATATAACTGATATGATTTGCTAATGTAATATAGAAATTGAATGAATAATAGGATCACAGTAGAATGTATAATTTTGAGGGGATAGGGAATATTAAGATTTTAAGTCACACACATTATTATTGATTTTGGGTTCGACATGATTTTGGTTATATTGGGTAAAGACCTCTGGAAATTATCTCAATAAGGTCATATTTTTCTATTATTTAGGCTTGAGAGATGTTACAATTTGAATATATTGTAGATTATCTATTGTGCTAAAATTGACTTCAATAATGTTTTCATCAAGAAATAAAAATAATAATTGGCTCGACCATTGACACCTTGAATAGGTTTTCACCAATAAAGTGTTCTTGATTTTTATTTTACCATAGCCCCTCAAGCAAGGTTTCACTAAGGGACATTGAATTTTTATTTTGATTAACGTATAGTGCCTCAAAAAAGGCTTCAATAGAATATGTTCAGTTTAGAATTTGGTTGTCTACTAGGCCTTAAATAAGGTTTCATAAGGAGATTATTTTCGATTGAATGTTTTCTTGGATCCCAATAGATTATAACACTAAGATGTTGTCATGGATTAAATTCAACAATATGTGATTATGTTAGTCCCAATCAATGTTTATGGGAGGTGGAACATAAATATAATTGGTAAAATGGTTAATGTTAGAGAGATGTATAATGGTAATTGAAGGTTAAAAGGTAGCACAATCCTCATAGAAGATACTAGGATAAGTTATTTCAATGATAAATAAAACATCCTCAAAAACTGTATAAGTATCACATATATTTTCAAGTAAATTTGTAAGGAGTGGCTAACTGATGTCATAACATTTACAAAGGTATGTTGATTCTGAGGTTATTTATTACTAAAGTGGTTTTGGCAAAAGTGTATAGCCAATGTTATAATATACACTAATATATTTGGATTCAAAAGCTGATTCTAACTCAAGAGGATTTGAATCCAATATTAAGACTCATGTTTATTCCACTTTTGATGTAAAATATGATATTAATTCAAGAATAGAACCTCATTCTGATGTTGATGATAACAATAATGTTTTTTTTAAAATGGAATCTATTTTTATTTAAAGGTAGTCACAAAGAAGGCATGTTGGATTGCATTATCCAGAAGTACCTTATCCACCCTAATCTTAAAAATGAAGAATTTGGGATGAAGGAAACTTTTAAAATGGGGAGTGGTTAGAAATGGATGAATCATGGATTGTTTCTCAATAATAATGGAATATTCATGTATGGGCTCATTAGATATGTGTCTTGTGTCAAATAAATGTATTTCATCAAATAGAGGTGGGTCAATTATGGTTTGGGTTTGGTTTAAGATGGGTTATTTGAAAAAAATGTCAATAATGGGTTGGCTATCTTGATCTTGCTTTAGAAGTGGAGGTATATGATCATGCTTGGGAAGTGAACCATGCCATATCCCGATCGATTAGTTATCAGACTTGGACACACTTGGGTATTTTATAGATAATATATCTTGGAGGCATAGTGACATAATAGGTTTATATTATTGGCTTTGTTGTGGCTCTAAGACCATATTGGATTTTGGAATAAAATATAAAATGTCAAGATTAGATGCCAAATCGAGTAGATATTGGCTAAATTGAGATATTTGCTGTAATTCTTGACCAAAGATTGGTAATGCTAGAACAATATTAGCATTCCATGATGTCATGACTTAGACTAACCTTAGACTAATGCCCGTAAGCAAGGATACATGCATGGGGGAATATATTATAAGTAATTTACCCTAAAGAGGGTGGATTTGGTCTTTAATTGAGATGGGTCCAAAGAGTATAGTCTTAGTCATTTAATAAAATGGGGCCCAAAGAGGTTAGTATTCACCTAATGTGATTAGCTTCATTTAGCTTGGCCCTAAGGAGGGTGGAGTGGCATGATATGATTCAAATTAAAGAAATGATGGATGACATTACATTGTCATTAATTGATTGGTGTGGGAGATTGAATGAAAATATAAGAAGTGATTGGAATTTGATTGATTCAAAATATTTAGATTTATTTAAAATAGACCTAACTTGGCATCATTCTAATATATGGATTTGAAGTTAACTTTGGTCAAATTTGGCTTGATTTGTAATGTTGACTTATTTTGACTTCAAATGGTTGAAGTTTAAAGAATTGACCAATTTAGAATTAGATTTAAAATTTGGTTCAAGATGGACCTAATTTAGATTAGATTGTCTTGGTATGTGGTTCATGATGAACCTATTTTGGCTTTGATTAACTCTATATGTGGTTCAAAACTAACCTAATTTAGATTTGATTGGCTTAAAAAAGGAATGTGGTCAAAAGCAACCCAATGTGAACAATTTACTCAAACTATATTTGGGTCCAAATGGAACTTATTTGAATAGTTTTTTATTAGATAGTATAATTATACCTTATGAAAACTATGATGGTATAATAGACTAGCATAATGCTAACATAAGATAAAGACAACCCAAAAACTAGGTACGGTAATACTTTATTACATAGGCGTATGTGGAATATGTTGTGATCTAGTTTTATTTTTGACTTGGACTTGGACATACAATGGATTTTTACACAACATTCAAACAAACAACATTCAAATACATAAATTTTTGATTAGTGGTCAATCAGGATTTCATCAAAATCACTGAGACGTTAATAGACTTACTTTGATAAGATAAATTTTAAGGATAAATTTTAACTAATATTTAAATTTAGGTTAATTACCAACCCTCTCTCAAATTCCATATGTTTAAGGCAATCTTTCTGGGTTATTACCTAATCACCCCTACATCAATGAATATATTTTGGTGAATAGGTCTTCATATAAAGTTTTTGTTAGCATTATATATAGTCTTGAGATGGTTTAAAAACTTGTTGAAGAAGAGATACAAGTGAAAATTTAATTTTAGGGGGATACATACCCTAATGAAGAGGCCTTGTATTCCTTGACGGTGATTTATAATGGCTTAGCATTGGGATTTAACCCATTAATTTTATGAAACCCTTTATGTGGAAATTCCCTAGGCCTTAATGACACCTTATAACTATGTATATCCCCCATCACATGTATGGGACTGGTATGAATTTTAGGATATCACCCCATAGACACCACACTCTAAAGACTCAAGATAAGGAAATGAAACCCTAATAATATGGCCCAAAAGAAAAAGTGGAAGATATTGTCATTTTTGATTCATAAGATTCCCACCAAGGGAAATCAAATAGCATACTTAGGAGAATCTCCCAAGATAAAATCAAATGGTTATTTTCATGATTCTATGTCACAAAAATAAATGGAAAGCATACACATGAAGGAACCATATGAGCATAGACATTAAGAATTAAAAATAAATAAAAATTGCGTGAAAGGAAATTACTTATAATTAATTATTTTTAAACCAAATTGAAGTGTGCATTTATTTAAGGCCCAAATCAAAATGTTTGAAAAGGGGGAAAATGCTTTTTTTGAGTTTTAAATCCACATCTTTGGCTTTAGACCTGAAATAAGTTGTTATAAGTTTACAATGTGGTTTTAGGCTAACATGGGAAGTTGTTGAAAATTTTGTCCAAGTCATGGATTTTTAACACAATTTTTTTCTATTGAAATCTAAGGCATTTCCACTGAAATGGTGTTTCTATCAAAACATACATCATTTCCATTGACTTATGTAGAATAGATAAAAAATAGAATATTTTGGTAAAACCACTAAGTACCAATGTGTTTCTACCGATTAGTGAATTTCCATAGATATTAAAGATGTTTCCATTAAAAATATAAAATATTTAGAAAATTTTACTATATAGTGTTTTCACTAATTTCTGTGTATTTAATGATATGAATGATGTTTCTATTGATTCTATGGAGTGTTTTTTCTCATTTAAAAACATGTTTCCTCTTATAATGACCATAAAGTGTTTTCATTGATTTGTGGATTTTCGTTGATATGAAGGATGTTTCTAATGATTTTCCATAGTGTTTTTACCATGTAGAAACATGTTTCTACCAATTATAATGATCTAAAAAACACAAAAAATAGAAAAAAAATCATTTATTCCATTTTTAGGGATGAAACTACCAAAATCTAATCGCATCTTCATTGATTTGACATGGAATGGATTTTTTCAAGTTTCTAAATAAATAAAAATGAATCAACTAATGATTTGGTTAATTTTTACATTGAGTGTTTTTACCATGTAGAAGCATGTTTATACCAATTATAATGATCTAAAAAACACAAAAAATACAAAAACAAATCATTTATTCCGTTTTTAGGAATGAAACTACCAAAATCTAATGGCATCTTCATTGATTTGACATGGAATGGATTTTTTCAAGTTTCTAAATTAAAAATATGAATCAACTAATGATTCGGTTAATTTTTACATTTACAAGAATGGGAAGGGCCTAGAAGAGTTTTCAAAACATGCCATTCTATGAGAGATAAATCCAAAGAGGGTTAGTTCAATCATTGGTGAATACTCATAAAAATAATTTAATGAAACTAACACCCTAGGCCTATTCATTATGTTTGAGCAATACTAAATAAAAGATGAATCAAATAAAAGACAAAACATAAACATTTCATACCCTTGATGAAGCACCTCCTTTTATTGCTAGCTTTAAGAGGTATATGCTTAGATTATATAAATAGAGGTCTTTGATGATGTTGAATCCACATGTGGGAAACATCTCCCCTTGTCTACACTTTATTTGGCTTAAGAATTGTGAATCTCCTTAGGCATTTTTGTAGAGTAAGTTTAGGTTCAAGAAGCATGTCTATAACAAAGTGGGGTCTCCTATTTTATAGACTTATTGAATCAGTAAAGACCATCTATATTTATCTCCAAATAGAGGGATAGGAATGAGTCCTCACCTTCATCAATGTTGGAGGTTGGAAATGCAAGAGGGTACAATAGAGTGTGGAAGATATTTGGAATAAAAGTGCAATCATGACCCATTTTGGAGTGTATAAGAGGGAGGAGTGTGTAATAAGGTGTAAGAGAGTGTAAGATATTAGTTTCACTCCTCTTATTTACCATTGAATTTCACATGTGATGTCATAAAGATGAGAAATATTACCTTTTTTGTTTAGATAATTATAGATGTTCCAAAATTTATGTAAAATTCCATTACGGGTATATTAGGTTAATTAATAAAAGTTAATCGGTAACTAGAAGAAAAGTGATTTTAGTGGGTTTTAAAGTGTTAATAGAAGACTTAATTTTTTAATTAGGGGGATTGAATAATGAATAGAATATTTATTAGACTTGACATGAAGTGTCTACACTTTAAAAAAATGGAAACTCAAAAGGAGTTGCCTACAAAAAGTTGTGTGATTTACAAATTATTTCAATCAAATTTTTTTGAAATCTTTCACAAAATAAATTCAATGTTTGACAATTAAAAAAAATGCAATAAATCCCATTTATCCCTTTTGAGTTGCTTGCAACCATGGGGTAAAATCCCATGTAACTAGGGGATAAACTTAAGAAACTTAGTGATGTCATAATTTTATTTTTATCCCATCCATGCCAAATATTATGTAATGACTACATGCAAACTTATGTGAAGTTAAATATAGTTTTAAAGAGTTAACCT